>OY757020.1:44022816-44225788 GCA_963580285.1 Lucinisca nassula
AAAGACTAGAAACTATTATGGAGGTGCAATTGGTGATATAGATCTGCTACCACCAGCTCGTGGTGTGGCTGACCTCGATCTGTTATTGCCACTTGGTGATGATGGAGTTGACTGTCACTCAAAGATCCGAATCTGTTCTGAAATTTTATATTGTCTCTTTCCATTTTCCATTTCTGTCTGTTTGTCTTTGAGACAATTGACGTTTTTTGATCGGATCTTCCGATCCCTTATTAGTTCGACCTGAGTCGGGTTTCTCTTTTACATTCGGCGCTGGCTTCGGTACGGTCGCAGTCGACCGATCCGAAGCAACCTGGATTGCGCCATTTGATAAATTGATTGAATTTTTTGGTGCTGGAGTGGCTTTACTCCATGCACCAGATTTTTTTCAGTTCAGCTATGTATGATTCAGCAGTCTGTGTTGCGGAGCTGGTACATTTTACACCAGCACCCTTTGTGATGCTGGCGAAACTGGTGGTTGGTGTGATGTATCGCTCTTCGACAATTTTCCGCGCTTCTGGGAATGTTATCCCGCTTTGGTATTTGACGGTGAGTATTTCTTTTTCTTTTTCCCCGCCGGCCAGTCTCGGGAGAAAACAGCATGTTTGCCATCACAATTTACGCATTTGGGTTCATTTTTGCAGTTGAGATGATTATCAACATGCTTTTCTTCACCACAATTATGACAGAGTTTTTTCTGACATCTGCTTTCGTGAAAGCCAAAAGCCTGACAAGAGTAACATCTAAGAGGGATTGGGATGTTTACCTCTACGTTAATGGAAAGTTATGCTACTTTGATTTTCTTGGGTAGAATTGGTGTATTAAAAGTCAACACATAAGTTGCTGTTGGTTTTAGTACACCATTTCTACGGACTTTGATGTTACGAACACCAATTACTCCCTGATCCTTGATGTTATCAATGATCTCTTCGTCTGAACAAGGACGCAGTTCTGGACTGCGAATCACTCCTTTAGATGAGTTTAGAGTATTGTGAAGAGATATTTTTAACTGAAAGATCAAAGAGCTTTTCGGTGGCGAGCAGGCTAACAACTTGCTGTTTTCTCTCGAGTTCCAAGAGAAGGTCACCTGATTTGAGTGATTTAATACTTTTTGAATGCCCGGCTGTGGCGACAATTCTTTTCTCGATAACAAAGGGAGAAAGGCTTGACACAGTTCGTGTATCGTCAAGCGACGTGACGACCAAGAAACGCGGAACATTGTCAAAGTTTGGTTCAGCAGACTGTTGACTCGATTGTTGACTTGACTGCTGACTCGATTGTTGACTTGACTGCTGACTGGATTTTTGACTGTGTCCATCCGATTCGGATGAATCCTCGTCTTTTTTACGTTTAGGTGCGTTGCGGTTAGGTGCGTGGTTGCGTTTATGTTTGTTTTTTTTTTCCATTAGCCGTAAGAAAAAAATCCTAGTTTCGTCCCAAGTGCTCTCCGCCCTCCACGGAGCCCTGCAAGGGAACACCATAATGGAGTGGTTATCCAACTCGCAGGTGTTAGAGATACACGTGAGATATACTCGTATAAACAAGATGCCTACACGATTGATCCGTTTAGCCACCGCCTTCTAGAGATAAAAAGGCAGAAAAGGGTAAGGTAAATGGGCATATGGTTGGTATCAGGAAAGATACAAAAAGAGTTGAAGAGAAAGCAAAGCGGTATCTCTAGGGCTCGACGTGACCAGCCGATTGACCGTGTCGGACCGCACGGCTGAGTGAACTTTAACCCACATCCACAGCTGGATGCTCTTTCAGGAGAACATCTTGGTCTGAAGATGGCAAAGAAACATCCAAATTCTGAACAAAAGAGAGAATGTTATTACTCGGGTGATCTTGGCCAACCTTCACACCCTATATGGGATAACTATTTTCACAAATTGGCAAAGAAATAACCGGAGACCGACTACAGGAAGACAATGCGACTTTAGCAGATCTAGACTTTGGTGCAGAAGATGAAGCAGCTTTAGCAGGTCGGGCTTTTGGTGCGGACAGCACATGTCGCTTGGCAGTGGTAATCTCAGAAGTCAATTTTTCCACCCTAAACTCTATGCTGAATGCCAAACTAAATCGGCCTAAATAGCGGTTAAAGCGCTCCTCTGCGTCGAGGCACTTGCCGATTCCAAATCCAAAATTGATACGCATTCCATAGAGTTGAAGAGCATCGGCCGCAATGGGTCAGTCATCACCATACCGCTCGTGCAACTCTCTCACATTCGGGCATGATAACCTCTTTTTTTGTCGAAGAACAACATCTTATCGCGACCAATGCGCTCCCTATCTGGCTCTTCGGTTTTCGAGCCCATATCTCCTCAAGTGCCTCGGGAGATGCGTAATTGCCTTTTGGCAGACATGGCATAGATGTTTTTCAGAACAGGATTAACAATAATAAGCCTAGTATATAAGTTTTATCGTCAATATTGTGCAGCTGTTTTATTTGAAATAATTGTAAAACAACAACAGCAAGTGCGCTAATTGGGTACAGACTGCACTTGAATATATAGTTTGCTTAGGCGACTGCATCTTCAAATTTGCGTTTCTGGCGATAAAATTAGCTATGTATTTGTATAGGAGGGGTAACGTCATGTGCACGGATATGTTGCACCAAACAGTATCATGGGCGGTCGGTTTTAACTGCACGGAAGCAATATGCAGCCTAAGCTATTTCTTCGAGCCCCAATGGTTTGTTCGATTTGAGGTTTAATGACCTCGTCAACACTGTATAGGTCATTTTGGATACTTTGCTTCGACATTAAGATATGACATCTCAAGCCCTGCCGCCCAGTTAAACCAATAAGATTTATATGAATGGACATTCCAACTCGCGCTCTAAGTGGTTTACCAGTACTCGTGAGCAGCGGATTTCAGCGATGCGGGTATACACCATGTTACCCATCTATTTCTTCAGCTCCGGGGAGGGGTATACAAGTCCCGATGGGCGGTGTTCGTCATGCTTTCCTATCAATTTATAGATACAAAGCAAAGATTTGCATTTTTGTGTTTCACTTTCGAATCTGCAGTAATGGACGTTTTACGTCCAGAACTGCTATCCCTGACTTACCAACTTAGGGTTTTACGTTCAGATTACATGAATAACCTGCTCCTTTGCCTCAATACTTTAATAGTCTTCTAAACCTGTTTTTCTATGTTGTTGTTAGGGTCATGTTTTACAAAATAACCAATGCAAGCGAATTTGTTTCTATTCAAAAAGAAGATTTACTTAATTTCTGATAGCAAAACCACCCTAAAATTAAAGACCTTATTGAATTTTTGTATTGGTCTAATACAGCATTGAACTGGCGACGATTTCTCAAAAACCAAGGTGCTATATTACCTGTGCCTCGACATCTCTCTGGTTTGCCAAGCCCAAATTACACGAGAAAATGTACCTATGCCTCGAAATACTTCGATAATGTTTTAACAATTCATAAATCATTTGAACTTTTCCCTAAATGCGTCGAGGTATGTTTAGTTAACTGGTCACGACTGCCACAAGATGTTTCACAAAAAGAACAATTCAGTCGATTATCATTGTGTTTGATTTTGAGATTGTAAATTTTCCTTTTTTTGGATGGTGATGTTCCTCGTGCGCCATCCTATGGCGTTTATATTTCGCAATTAATTCGATTTGCTAGAGTGTGTAGTCATGTAACTGACTTCAACACTCGTAATAAATTATTAACGGCTAAACTCCTTAATCAGGGTTATCGGTACCATAAACTACGCAAAGCCTTTTCAAAATTTTATAGACGCCATTCTGATTTAATTTCAAAATTCAATATTGGACTTAAATCTCTTCTGCAACAAGGTCTATCGGAACCCGAATTTTATGGTGACTTAGTATATAAATTCAGAAAAATATATAACCGCAATGACTTCAGCACCCAATTTCGTAAAATCATTCTTCGATATAAAAAGATTGGGTACAACATGGATATTATACGACAGACTGCATGCATGGTAGTTAACCCAATCACGGTTGGCAACTTTGCTTCCCTCTTTAATTGCACGCCGGTGGGTCAGGCCTCAGATTCTATGACGGCTCCAACGTAAAGGCTTATTGAAAATTAAAGAGATAATGTTGGTTGGTGCCTGATGCTCTGTCTCTGGTAGGGCTCATCGGAGTCTAACTGTTGGTTTTCTTTTGCTCCAGCACTTCAGTGGTTTCTTGCTGTCGAGTCCTCACCGTTGTCTCACCGTTGTCTCACCTCTGTGGTTCTTTGATTTCTGTGTTCACGGAGATGTTGCACCGATGAGTTAGGAGGCCTTCTTGCGGACTGAACAATTTTTTTTTGTCTAAATCGCGACGGAAGTAAGGGCGAGGATTGTGGCCACGTAAAATCGATTTAAGCCACCCCAGTGGAAATCTTCCACTGACCGTTCCAAGGCGGCTCTTCTGTGGCGATTTATTTATGTTGTTGTTTGTTACTTACTGTGTGTATCACTTGTGTCTTTTAATTTTGGATGGCCATATGGCCATTTTGTGGGAAAGTAACTGTCGATATGGCCTTTCTTTGTTTAGGTTTCCATTATGGTCTGGTCGCTTAATGTTTGTATTTCTTTCCCTTTGGTGTCTTTTATGGATGGAGTAAGTTAATTGTATCAATTCCTGATCTTTGTTTTACTTCTACTTTTTATAGAATGCCTTTTGCGATTCCCCGCTGTTGAAAAGTATTTATTGCAAACTGCACAAGGAAACATCCCCGTTTCCATGTTTGGGGCTACACTTGGTTGTGACAGCATCTCGTCCAGATGCTCTGGACGAGCAGATGTCTGGTGCCGCTACAACGGTCGTCTGTTGTAGCATCTCTTTCAGGTGCTGTTCTGGTGCAGATACAAATGTCATCTGTTGCACGATCCTGTCCTGGCTCTGTTCTGGTGCCGATGTAGAATCTCTTCTGGCGCTGCTACAAGGGCTGTCTCTTGTTGCATCTCGTCCTGGTCCTGTTCTGGTGTCACCTCATAGATTTGTAGAATACTGTGATCATCTTTGTTATTTGCGGGCTCAATAACTTCTACTATGATGTTGTCCGTAACCGGAAAGCAGCCCGGTCCTTCAGAAATCCCTTCATACTCCTTTCATAATCATAGCCAAAGATAGTATAATACAATATAGTGTAATATGATTGAATCTTGTCATGGCCCCATCCCCTCCACTTTATAAAAGACCCAGTATCTCAGCAACCATTCACAGCCACACCCATAAACCATATATATTCTTGTTCCTTATGATAAGACACGTTCAGAGATACCAACCTAGGGGTTTCCCAGGGTGCGCCAGGGCCATGCCCAACCCCACCCCTCCACTTTATAAAAGGCGATATATCTCAGAAACCATCCAGATCCCTACCCCAAAACCATATATATATATATACCAACCCGGGGGTCCCCCAGGTATGCGACTTCCTGCCTTGCCGTGTCCCTGGGGGCTCAATTCCCACTGGGCACATTGCCGCTGTGGTCTTTGTGCCCACTGGGAAGAGCTAAAGGAAGCACCACCCGTTTGCCTAGGGTGGCGTCCTGTAAGCCGGAAGAAGGGATCCTGGAGGTTGAGGGTTAACTGGGGTTGCGGTGCTTCAGGTACCCAACACGCCTCTTTGGCCTGGCTATTCGGTGTAGACAGGTGGCAGTGCGGTCCGACACGGTCAATCGGCTGGTCGCGCCGAGCCCTAGAGATACCTCTTTGCTTTCTTTTCCATCCTTTTTGTATCTTTCCTGATACCAACCATATGCCCATTTACCTTACCCCTTTCTGTCTTTTTATCTCTAGAACAGTGCTATCTCCTCCCCAGTCAGAACTGGACAAGACTAAGAATATCAAGAGCTTTTAAACATTTAGCTTTCAAACTTTGATATGAGGATTAAAAGATAATTTGCTATCGGATAAAAGACCCAAAAACTTCGCATCATTGACGACTGGAATTGGACTGCCATATATAGTAAGAGCAGGATCTAAATGTAACTTTCGTAGTTGGTAGAAATGAACACACTGGAGTTTTTGTTTTTGGAAATTTGAAACCATTTTCTGTTGCCCAATCTTCTATATTATTTAAAGAAGGTCTTTCATCTGTGCCCATGCATGTTTTTTCTTTAAACTTTGTATATAACTCAGCATATACAACCTATAAACCTGTATTTAATAAATTATATCAATCAAAGTAGGACTCAGGACGCCACTCTAACTGACTCACTCCATGAGCTGGTGTCTGTCTCTAAATGAGTGCGTCTTAAATCTTACGTTTTATTTAGTTTCAAGATCTGTGAACTGAATTGAATGCAAAACTCCATAGGCATTCCTTTGATACTAAAAAACTTTTTGAATTAATTAAAGGTTACATTTTCTGATAAAATAATTATAATTTTTATTTAAAATTTTAAAAAATTATCAAAATTCAATCCCTAAGATAAATATGTTCTAGTCTTTGTCAAGATTTCATTTTGCTGGGAAAACTTGCCATATGTATCTTCTTTAGCTTTGCGAAATTTCATGAAAATCCGAAACCGGTAACACTGTAGTTTTACCCCCTGAATGGATGTAAGTCTTTTCTGCAAAACTTACTGTTTTATTGAAATCATCCAAAACCTTACAAGAAGGCAATTCGTAACACTTACGTAATAAAAATGAGATTATACAAATCAAAATGAATACATATTGAGCTGATCGAGCTTAGAAACTATTTAAATATCATGAATTTCTGATATTTCATTTCATTTATACACTATGATCTATCCAAAATAGTAGATAGTAAAACACTAAATCAAAAGGTATTCTAATCAACAAATTAGGCTTAACAACATACAGTCGAACTTCAATGGCTCGAACACCTTTGGGACCACGAAAATCTGTTCGAGACAGGGGTAGTTCGAGCCACTGAGGGCTACTGCCAGGAGGCATAACGGCATACTTTAGGACATCTTTCGGTGTTTATACAGACAAATGTATGTTGTGTGTACTCATTAGAATCGCCTCAGCGAGGCGATTTTAATGAGTACACACAGCATACATTTGCAACATAAAAAGGAAAATATCCTAAATTTTACCCTCCGGAGAGAAAATCCTTAGGGACTCAAGAACGGGTTCGACTTAGCCATGGTAAACGAGCCATCGGTGTTCGAGCCATCGAAGTTCTACTGTATATTGCTTTTTTATTAGCAGCAAAATTATTGAGAACATGTGCAACTTTATTTAATGACTTTGCATAAGCCATGCTACTCAAATAGGTGTAAGGCAAGGAGATCCATTGTTTTCATTTCCATACCAAGCCGGTACGCAAGGACGCAATGGTCACCGGTTTGTTGTAACTAGTAAAAATAGTTCTGTTGATAAATTCATGGCCAGATTAAGCCTTAGATAAACTCTGTCTTTATGAACGCTGGATTATTATCCTAACAGTTACAGTAATTATTGGTTAGTATTTCCAAAAATCGAAATGTCACTGATTTTGAGTTTCTGTTGCAAAATATATCATTGACGGATGAGGCGCAGAATATTTGGTGTAAACAAAGCTGTTCCATGACCGAGAGAAATTTTGCTATTAGACAGGGAGAGAAACAGTTTCTCCATTCCTTATAGTACACATGCATAAATATGTCCTTTTTTGCATTGGTATTGTAATTGTTGACGTTTCTTTAGTGTCTTATTTTTCTATTTACTTTGTCAATATAGTGGCTAATTTATCGGAAGCGAGCTTTTAGTATTTTTTTCTGGTTGTAAAACTTTCAACCACTTCTTGAATTTTTCTGCTGAATGCAAGTTCACTGTTTTTTTTTTTTTTTGTTTGTTTTTTTTAAGCACTGTTTTCGCTTGCTTTTTGTTCATTTATAATTACCAGTACATTTCTGTGCAATGTATCGCTCAGCTTAGAAAGAGCATTGCAGTGTTTGGACAGAAAAAAGCATCACAATGTATTTACTGAAAATAATTTAAAATCCTATGAGTAATGCGATAACTTCTCACAGATTGAATAATTATCATCAACAGTTTAAATGCTTCTTGATATATTACGTAATGTGCTTTGTAATTACTGCAACAACTGCTGTGATAGGTAAATCCAGTGAAAGACCTCTACAAATATATAGACAACACACTCATGATCTCATAAGTTTTGGAACACTGACAAATGTAAGACCATGTGAATTCTAAGGGCAAATTCAAATCATGGCTCTGGAATACAGCTTCAGGAAGCCTATTTATTTCGTTCATAGGGACTATACAAAAATATAGATTGGCTAGTGCCTATGCATTTACAAATTCTGAAAACTTAATGTCCAGGAAAAGTAATTTCAAGTGTTATTGATTTTCCCTAGAGTAAACCTTTCTTTTCAAATGGACAGTTAGGGTTAAATAAACAAACAACAGTTTGACTTGAGAGTCATTAAACTCAATTCGGATAACACATCTCACAAAATCTGAAGCAACATCTAAAATGACTGGAAGGTTGTTGGTTTGAATGTAAAATCTAAGCATCACCTTAGCACCATTACCAAATTAGACAAGAAAGACAGAAAGAAAACTGGGCACATGATTACATGGGTGCGTTTGATGACGTTTGTCATCAAAACCTTTGCGTGGTATAGTTCTGTAGACAAAATAGTGTGTTCCATAGGGGGCAAATTTACCGAAATGGATGTTTTGAAATAATACTTATAATTATGCTATGAACTACTTACACAAACCATACTTTACCATAGCCATCCAAATTGAAAGCAATATTAAAGTATTATTAAACAGCATGACCAAAACATGATAATCGTATAATTTCACATTATGCTGAATCAGGACTACCAGTATTCAGACTGCTAAAACACAATGTTACCGGCCCTCAATTTCCATCAAAATTCATCAACATGTTCCTAAGATATGTGGGTAGTTTTTTTGCTAAAATGGTGTCTTGACAAAAATTGGAAGGTGGAAAAATGCATATAAAATTTTAATGAATACAAAAAGAGGAGCTGAAATATGGGGACACCACCAAAGAATACTGAATGCCCAGCCACTATTACTAGATATATGAGGTCATTCAGAGTATCAACTTACTCACCAATCATGACTTTAATTCATAAAACATAGCAGCATTAGATATATGAAAACTGTAGACAAGTTTATATGAGAGTACTGTCTGTTGTGATAGAGACTTCATAAACTATGTAATAAATTTACTACGGAAATAAAATTTAAAATTGAATGCATCGTAATTATAATGGTTATACCCAAGGCAATTATTGTGCCTAATTTCATCAAAATCCAAGCTTGGGCAGAAACCAATGCAAATTTCCTATACATTGAAAGACCCCCTTTTAAATGATTTCTCCTTTGTCATTTCGAGCAACCCCATAATTTCCTGTGACTATTAAAGTCTCCTAATAATATATATGGACAAAGTGTTTGGTTAATAAGATTTTCTAAATCTCGTTTAGAAAAATTATAGTGCGATGGAAGGTATAGAACAAATTGTTATGGATTTGGATAAAATGACTTTTACAACAACAACTTGATACTAGAATCGCGCAGTCGATGGCATGCCATCGCATATTCCCACGCTTTTTTTAAAGATACGCCACTATATAAGTTCTCAATTGCAACTCCCACCCAATCTTAAGATCAAAATTCCGAAAGTGTCATGCACTCCTCAGACCAAAGACCTATCAGTTCCCAAAGTTTCATGTTTCTGTCTGAAACGGCGTAGGAGGAGTTATCTGGTAATCGTTAAAAAGGGGGTTATGGGGGGTGAAAATCCAAGTTTTTGACCTCTGGTGACCTCAAACCTGACCCTGGGGGTCAAATTTTGATTGTTATGTATTCTACTCATTAAGCCGTTCGATTTGATATGTCACACGACCAGGTTCTGAAAACTTTGATTTTTTTACCCCCGGGGCACCCCACCCTCTGGCCTGGCCCCTAGGGGTAGGATCAAAATTCCGAAAGTGTCATGCACTCCCCAGATCAAAGACCTATCAGTTCCTAAAGTTTTAAGTTTGTAGCTGTAAAAGTGTGGGAAGAGGAGGAGTTGCCCGGTAAGACGGACGGACGTTCGTACGTACGGACGACGGAGACAATTACAATATCGCCACTTTTTCTTCGAAAAGCGTGGGGATATCAACAATATTTTAATGTTACAACAATGAAAGATCTTTTGATCAAAAATACCTGTTTATCAATTTATTAATTTTCTTTCAGAAATATGTCTTTATCACAAACTGTAGTTATTGATATTTTAATTTTTAATCTTGCATAACAATTATGTATAACATATAAATACTTTTAGACGCTATATGCCCTATTAGGGTTGAGCGTCTTTAAACAAGATATCCATCTATCCATCCATATCTCCTAAACCCTTTGTTAAATTTTCATTAAACTTTGGTCAATTTTTCGTCTCAGTAAGCTGATGTGCAGAATCCATTAATGAACCATGCCGACTCAGGGTCAAGGTCACAGCTGAAGGTCACGAGTTTGAAACTTGGAATTTTTGTGCCCGTTCAATATCTCCTTGACCCTTGAAAGGATTTTCATTAAACTTTGGTCAAATATTGTTCTCAGTGGCTGATGTGCAGAACCCATAAATGAACCATGCCGAATCAAGATCAAGATTCTAAAAGTTTGATTTTTGTGTCCGTTCCATATCTCCTTTACCCTTCAAAGGATTTTCATTAAACTTTGGTCAAATATCCCCCTCAGTGAACTGATGTGCAGAACCAATAAATGAACCATGCCGACTCAAGGTCAAGGTCACATTTGAAGGTCACAAGTTTAAAGCTTTGAATTGATGTCCGTTCCATATCTCCTTTACCCCTGAAAGGATTTTCATTAAACTGGTCAAATATCCCCCTCAGTGAGCCCATGTGCAGAGCCCATAAAGGAATCATGTCGACACCAGGTCAAGGTCACATTGGAAGGTCACGAGTTTGAAACTTTGAATTTCATGTCCATTCCATATCTCCTTTACCCTCCAAAGGATTTTCATTAAACGTTGATCAAATGTCCCCCTCAGTGAGCTGATGTGCATAGCACATAAATAAACCGTGACGACTCGAGGTCGAGGTCACAGTTGAAGGTACCAAGTTTGAACGTTGATTTTTTGTCCGTTCCATATCTCCTTTGCCCCTGAAAGGATTATCATTAAACTTTACTCAAATATCCTCCTCAGTGAGCTGATGTGCAGAACCCATAAATAAACCATGCCAACTCAAGGTCAATGTCACAGGTGAATGTCATGAGTTTAAAACTTGGAATTTTGTGTCCGTTCCATATTTCCTTTACCCCTGGAAGGATTTTCATTAAACTTTTGTGAAATATAACCCACACTGAGCTGATGTGCAGAACCATACATAAACCATGCCAACTCAAGGTCACAGGTGAAGGTCACAAGGTTGAGCCATGATACAAAGTGCGGCGGAAGATTACGCTGTCCCTCAGACTGCTTTCTTGTTTTATCTTGAAACGGTAGGATGTGTGTATTCATAAGAAATCGCCTCAATGATGCGATTCTTAAGAGTACGCACAACAGTCACATATTTTATAGAAGATCTAACATGTCTAAAAGGTTACTATTTTATGGAAGATCTAAACGGTACCAAGACATCCTTATTATGTCTCAAGGCCTGATACTATGATTGATCTCATCACTAAAACACGCCTATATCATTCTGACCCCTTGAACCCCACTTTTGTACAGACAAACTTGGGTTTACTGGGATAAACCTTATTTTTTCTTATTTGTGCTCTAAAATATAGAGTGTGGGTACTAGTTCAAGTAGAACCGCCTCGATGAGGCGGTTCTAACGTGTTCCCACGATCTATATTTTGAGCAGATATAAGAAAAATATCACAATTTTTCATTTTAAAATTTTAGTTTTTTCACGGCGGTAAAGTTTACAATGTATTTGTATAGGCATGTTTTCGTAATGTTCGGTAGTTCGAATAAACCCTAACTCGAACAGACTTTCATGGTCATAAAGGGTTTTGAGCCTTTGAAGTTACACTGTAAGCTAGTTAGGTGGAGGCGTATACTAATTGCACTGTCTGATGTGGGCGTTAGTCCAGAGAACTGTACGGCGGTGGAAATACTGTTGGTAGCTCGTTCTTCAGAATCGGAGATGGCGCTGAGGCTGGAAATGTAAAATACGGTAGTTAAAATTGGACCGCACCAAAGTGAAAGGTGTTTCCGGAAAAGAGAAAAAAAAAAAACATTTTCATTGATTCTACGTAAAACAGATTTCAAGTGAAACTTTTTTATATTTCAAAATGTCTCTCAGAAACACTTATTGCAGGATTTCTCCAGACTTTCGGATGAGTACCGTCTCCATATGACGAGCTTAGTTGCTGATGGGACGTAAATCTCAAACAGACACATAGACACGGCCCCCGCCAATCGGCGCTTGAAGAAATAGACGGGCTGCATGATGATTCCACGCAGAGCTGAAACCGACCGCACACGAGGATTTCCAGACACTTCGGCCCCACTACCACCTCGGCCCCACTACCACCTCGGCCCCTAGACAGGTCGGCCCAAAACCAAGTCGGCCCTAGACACCTCGGCCCTAGTCACCTCGGCCCTAGACACCTCGGCCCCACTGTCACCTCGGCCCCTAGACATCTCGGCCCCAAAGACACCTCGGCCCCACTTTAGATATCTGTTAGGGTATGAGCATTTATATCATGTTAAAATCGGCCCCGCCCATCGGGACTTCAAGAAACCGAGAGCCTGTGGCATCAGTACTGATAAATCGCTTAGAGATCCTAAGCCTGGCCACGAAAGCGGTGCGAGTCGGATCGTTCATACTTATAAACCCTATTGGTTTCAATGGGCTGCAGGGCTTGAGATGTCATTTCATCTCAATGCCGGGTAAAATTCCCACAAAATTGGAGGCACCGTCTCCAAAATAACCGATTTAGTGTTGATTGGAGCGTTAAACGTTAAATCTAACAAACAAAACATCATGTTAACCAGCCCGTGTAATGAAGCCCCGCTAAACTCCAGTTTATATGGGGAAAACTAGGGCTCATATGGGCATACATTATTTACATCACGAAGACACGCATTTATAATTTTGACTCCCTTGAACCCCCCTTTTATATAGTAAAATTGGGGTTTACAGGGGTAAACCTTATTTTTCTTATTTGAGCAGAAATAAGAAAAATTCCACAATTCTTCCTCTTATAATGAAGTTTTTACGGCGGTAAAGTTTACAATGCATTTGTACAGGCATGTTTTCGTAATTCTTATTTCTGCTCCAAGATACAGGTTGTGTGCTAAATAATTTTGGTTTTACGGAATCTTCTATTAAGTTGTTAGGAAACAAGATCAAATTAATTTATTGCTTTTTTATTTCATATAAAAATAACAAATAACCAATGAGACGTTTATAATAAATATTACAAAGCATACACGACATTTTCAGGTTAACTTGGACTACACTCTTAAGGACAGCTAATCCCCCGCCGCCTTCAGCCGTGACGTTGACCTTGGGTCAGCATCACGAAAAGTGGGGTTTAGCGGTTGTTCGAATTGTGAATATCTGATACTGATTGTCAAGGAGCCTTTTCTAAAAGAATATATAGGGCCATGAAGACTTTGCACTCAGTGCATATCCAGAGCCATCTGATCTGGATCTACACTATCATTCAGTTAGCGAAATTTAAATGAATACAATATACATGTATCAAGTAATTTGAGGGTCTGATAGTCAGAAATGTGACTAATAAATAAATAAATAAATTATACAGTATACTTGTTACTGTCCATCTTTAAATATGAGCTGATATGACAATCAAATAGGAATTTCTAAATGTGTGAAAATTGATAACAATGAAAACATACTGAGACATTCCTACAAAAATACGAGCAGTGAAGACTTTGCACAAATTGCACATCCAGATCTACACTGTTTGCCACTAGTGTATACATATAGTACACATGTATCAAATAATTTGAGTAGCTGATAGTCAGAAATGTGACTAATAAATAAATAAAGTATACAATATACTCGTTTATGTCTTTAATAAAAGCTAGAATGACAATCAAATGTGTGAAAATTGATAATGATCTGTTTATTATCAAGGATCTCTTTATTGGGGTAAAGGGATTAGTAACGCCTGGTTGTTTATTGAGCTTCACACTTTACTTGTTCTTGTAAAACTTTTTGCTTGATAGTGTACTAACCTGAAATTCATTAATCCTTACCCCGCTGAACACGATAATCCTTATCTTTGCAAACAGTGTAGATCCTGATCAGATTGCTTCTGCCCTCTAAACCGGATCTGCACCGTTTTCATGCAGTTTTTGAATTGCATGCATACATTATATTAATTGGTTTACTTACGAGGATACTTCTAGTTCAGCGAACCTGAACACTGATGATTACCTAATAAATACATTAATAAATAAATTGTTTGTTTGTATTGGAGTTTAGCGGGCCAGTCAACACTATTTTAGTTCATGTTCGAGCCGGTCAGTCTACCTATCCACACTTAACCTGGGCAGGCTTATACGTAAGCGGTTAACCATTACAGTGCTCATTTTTTTCGCCGGAAAGTGACAACTGCCCTTCTTGAATCAGCAGAAGGGAGAGAATGACCAAAGAACAGATTTCATAATCAATCTCCACAAGGAAAGTTGCCGACCCCGGTAGGTATCGAACCCGCCTCCTCCTGATCACCAATCATACGCGCATCCGACTTAGCTACCGAGGCCGGATAAATAAATAAATTAACGAATAAATATAAATATGTTAACAAATATAAGATTATCCCTCATCATCACCATGGTTGACGAAACCGAGGAATGATTTTGTGTGTGTGTGTGTGTGGGGGGGGGGGGGGGGGCATCCACCGATCCATCCAGATTTCCATCCAATTAGTAAGGATAACTGATTGAAATTAATTTAAAAAGTATTTTAGCGGTGTGGAATTATTTCGGTTAATAAAAAAAGCCTATAGATGATCAAAAGAGCAGAAAAGTAGAAAAAAAAGCCTGCTCTAAAGCATGTCGGAATGCAATTAGAATTATACATTGAAATAAAAGAAGGGAATTTTCAAATGTATCTTCCATTCTCCTTAAATTAACATATAGATATTCTATTTAGTAACGTTATAATATATAATAAATATACTAGTAAACCGCTTAGAGGGTCTAAGCCTGCCCAGGGAAATCGGTGCGAGTCGAACCGTCCATGCTTATTTGTTTCATTTGGCGACAGGGCTTGAGATGTCATTTCATCTCAGTGTCGGGTAAAAGTCCCACAAATTTGGAAGCAACGTCTCCAAAATGACATATACGGTGTTGACGGGGACGTTAAACCTCAAATAAAAAAAAAAAATAGACAATGATTTTCGATCACACAGTTTATGTTTCTGTTCCGATTCCCCCAACCCCACCTCATAAAAAAAAAAAAAAAAAAAAGAAATAAAAAATAATAATACATGTAAAGGTTTTAAATTACGGTTCTACGAGGGCCAGTCGAGAAAAAGTAAGACTGAGTTCTGTATACCCTCAATCAGAAATATGGCCTTGATATATATAAACAAGAATTCCGCCGAAAGCTATGTCGCGCCTGTGGGGGCGCAAAGTCACCGAACCATGAAATCTAGGCCAAGGTCAAATATTAATACTTCCATAAAAGTTGCCATTCCCAGATGCAAGCTTCAAAATATTCTCTGCTGATCTAAGCATTAAATTGCCTCATTTGTTTATATTTTAATATTTCTGAGCAGGACAGATTTTATGCACAACTGGGTAAAGCAAAGAAAGAAGTTTGATCTTCAAAGGTCGACGGAGGCCCTACCCATAAACCAAGTTGTCAAAAGTTGTTGTGATTTAGGGGATAACTGTTTCAAAATTGTGATTTGGGGAGCTAAATCGAAGGTTTTACGGTCGGAAGTTTCGTCTTACGGCGACGCGTCAGCGGAGCCGTAAAACCGACGATTTACCTCCCTATATCAAAATTTTGCAATACAGTTATCCCCATTCTAATGCACTTATACGGTTGTTTTGTTAAAAACTGTACTATTTTGCACAAAAGGGCTAGCGCTGTAAGCTGCGTAAAACCAAATGCCAGCAAATGAAATGCGACCTTATGCGATGACGTCGGGTTTCCGACAGTTTGTTTGTTTGTTTGATTTGAGGTTTAACGTCCCCGTCAACACTGTAAAGGTCATTTTGGAGACGTTGCTTCCAATTTTGTGGGACTTTTACCCGACATTGAGATGAAATGACATCTCAAGCCCTGTCGCCCAATGAAACCAATAGGGTTTATTAGCATGGACGGTCCGCCTCGCACCGCGGTTCCTGGACAGGCTTAGATCCTCTTAGCGGTTTACCAGTACTAGTGTGCGGGCCGGATTCAGCTCTCTGTGGAAGCATCATGCACCCCATATATTTCTTCAACCCCTATGGGCGAGTTTCCGACAGTATGTCGCAGAATATACTGTCGCAAATTTTGACGTTATCCAATCAGACGTCGCGTTACATATGCAAATGCATTAGAATTCAATATTTATGACAAATACCATCGTCTTCTGAAATGAACTTGGTGTCATTTCTTTTAAATTTCAGTGTTTTATGAGCAAGATATGTTTCATGTTCAAAAATGAATAAAGCATGAACAAAGTTAATCGACCCGATCCAGACACAAGCGCTACCGACTGCAGCCGAGTATGGTGCCCGGCAAGCCATTACGAAAACACGCCTATACAAATACATTGCAAACTTTACGGCCGAAAAAATGAAAATTTAAAGAGGAAAAATTGTGATACTTTTCTTAATTCTGCTCAAAATTTAGATTGTTGGTACTCGTCAGAACCGCCTCATCGAGGCGGTTCTAACGAGTCCCACAATCTATATATTAGAGCAGAAGTAAGACAAATATGGTTCACCCTGTAAACCCAAGTATTACTATATAAAAGTGGGGTTCAAGGTCAAAATTATATAGGCATGTTTTCGTGATGAAAATTTTCTTACCTCCGTTCGTATTTGCTTCTGTGGTAGACGGACCCTGTTGAACATTGCTTTCAAGGTTAAAAATATTACAGTGGTTTGGATACGTGGGTGTAGGGGTCTCTTGCGCTGCTGAAACTGGTAATGCTGAAACGGGTAATGGAACAATGCTTAATTCTTTACGCATAGCACTCTGGGTAATACAATCAGCATACGACATTTACATCACGTGAACAAGTCCGTGAAATAAACACCCCACTAAACCCCACTTTATATAGAGACAACTGGGGTTTACGGGAGTATACAATATTTTTCTTATTATAGGTTGTGGGTACTCGTTAGAACCGCCTCACGAGTACTGGTAAACCGCTTAGAGGATCTAAGCCTGCCCAGGCAAAGCGGTGCGGGGTCAGGCGGTCCATGCTTATGAACCCTATTGGTTTCATTGGGCGGCAGGGCTTGAGATGTCATTTCATCTCAATGTCGGGTACAAGTCCCACACAATTGGAAGCAACGTCTACAAAATGATCTTTACAGTGTTGACGGGGACGTTAAACCTCAAATCAAACAAAACTCAGGGGGGGGGGGGGGGGGCAACTCTTATTATTTCGTCTTTTCTCATTTATGGGACGCTGCGCATGTGTAGGTTTGTTTGTTTCTTTGTATTGGAGTTTAACGACCCAGTCAACACTAAATAGGTCACTTTTTAGCCGGTCAGTTTAGTTATTCACACTTTTTCTGGGCAGGCTTATACATTTTTTTTTGGTTTGGGTTTTACGGCCCTTTCAAGATTATTTCACTCATATCGAGCCTATCGTTAATCAGAGGTAGGCGAAAACCGGAGTACCCGGAGAAAAACCACCTGACCTTCCGTTGCAGAACTTGGCGTCTCACACGTAGCCCGAGCAGGCTCGAACCTACGGCGGTGAGAGACCTAATGACTAAGAGTCAGCGCATTTATCCACTAGGCCACGGAGGCCCGCCCAGGCTTATACATAAGCGGTTAACCAGCACAGTGCACATTCTTTCGCCAGAAACTGACAACTGCCCTTCTTGATTCAGAGAAGGTTGAAGGGAGAGAGTGACCGTAGAAAAGATTTCATGATCAATCTCCACGAATGAATGTTGCCGACCCAGGCAGGTATCGAACCCGCGTCCTCCTGATCACCAGTCAGACGCGCATCCGACTGAGCTACCGAGGCCGGCATGTGTAGGTTTATCTGTACAACAAAGGTGCATATAAGTCAGAATATTAACCCTTTTAGTACCGGAAACCCCAAAACGGGTACCTTGGCAAACAGTGCAGGCCCAGATCAGACACTGCAGAACGCGGCGTCTGATCAGGGCCTACACTATTTGCAAAAAGTTAAGCCATTTTCCAAATACGTTTTGAAGAAAAAACAACCTGACACCCCTTAATTTTGGAATCGACCTATGCTATATATAAGGAGGAAGATTCCATTTGGTACAAAAAGGGTTAAATTCAAGACAAACGAAAATGAGTCATCTGACGTTGTGCACGGAAAATACTCAGATTAGTTTGTGCATACAGACAGTGTTATCAGAATTTTCTATGTGCGTTACAAACCTTTTTATGCCCCCGCCATTCGCAGAATGGTGGAAGGGCATATAGCGTTGCCCCTGTCCGTCCATCCGTTCGTTCGTCCGTTCGTTCGTAGGACCGTCCGTCCGAAACTTAAACGCAGTCAATAACTTTCTTATTTCTGGATGGATTTTGAAATTACTTTGTAGAAATGTAAAACATCATAAGACGATGTGTCACGTGCAAAACGCAGGTCCGTACCTCCAAGGTCAAGGTCATACTTAGAGGTCAAAGGTCAAGAAACGGGTCCGAAACTTAAATGCAGTCAAAAACTTTCTTATTTCTGGATGGATTTTGAAATTGCTTTGTAGAAATGTTAACCATCATGAGACGATGTGTCACATGTAAAACCCGGGTTTGTACCTCCAAGGTCAAGGTCATACTTAGAGATCAAAGGTAAAAAAGGGTCCGAAACTTAAACAAAGTCAATAATTTTCTTATTAGCTCACCTGAGCACGAATTGCTCATGCTGAGCTATTGTGATCGGTCAATGTCCGTCGTGTGTCGTGCGGCGTCAACAATTTGCTTTACATGCTAACTCCTCCTTAACCCTTGAGCCAATTTCAATGAAAGTTCATAGGAATATTGCTGAGGTGACCCTCTACAAAAATAGCTAAAATTGTTTCGCTCCGCTGAACAAGATGGCCACCAGAGCTAAAAATAGAAAAATCTTTAAACAACTTCTCCTGTACCTTAATGCCAATTTCATTCAAACTTTATAGGAATATTGTTTAGGTGACCCTCTACCAAAATAGCTAAAACGTTTCCGCTCCGGTGAACGAAATTGCTGCCAGAGCTAAAAATAGAAAACGAAAACTACTCCTGTACCCTTGGGCTAAATTTATTCAAACTTCATAGGAATGTTGCTTAGGTGACCCGCTACTAAACTAGCTAAAACGGTATTGCTCTGATGAGCAAAATGGCCGCCTTAGCTAAAAATAGAAAAACATTGTAAATTTGCTTAAAACACAAACTCCTTCTCAACCCATGGGCCAATTTGATTCAAACTTCACAGGAATGTTGCCCAAATGACACCCTACCAAGTTAGCTAAAGTCGTTGTGCTCTGACAAACAAGATGGCCGCCAGAGCTAAAAATAGAAAAAATCTTAAAGCAACAACTTCTCCTGTACCCTTGGGCCAATTTTATTCAAACTTCATAGGAATGTTGCTTAGGTGACCATCTACCAAAATAGCTGAAAAGGTTCTGCTCTGATGAGCAAAATGGCCGCCATAGCTAAAAATAGAAAAACTTCGTAAATTTGTTTCAACACGAACTCCTCCTTAACCCTTGGGCCAATTTGATTTAAACTTCACGGGAATGTTATGTAGGTGACTCCCTAAAAAATTAGCTAAAATCATTCCGCTCTGACTAACAAGATGGCCACCAGACCTAAAAATAGAAAATTCTTTAAACGACCGCTACTCCTTTACCCTTGGGCCAGTTTCATTCAAGCTTCATAGGAATGTTGCTTAGATGACCCACTACCAAAATATCTAATTTTAATTAAAAACGTTTTCGCTCTAATGAGCGAAATGGCCGCCATAGCTAAAAACAGAAAAACTTTGTAAATTTACGTCAAAACACGAACTCCTCCTCAACCCTCGTGCCAATAGGATTCAAACTTCACAGGAATGTTAGTTAGGTGACTCCCTACCAAAACAGCTAAACTCGTTCCAAACGGCGAACAAGATGGCCGTCAGAGCTAAAAAAGAAAAAATCTTCAAACAACAACTCTTTACCAATTGGGCCAGTTAGATTCAAACTTCACAGGAATGTTATGTCGTTGACTCCCCAACAAAATAACTAAAATTGTTTCGCTCTGAATAACAAGATGGCCGCCAGAGCTAAAAATAGAAAACTTCTTCAAACGACAGTTCCTCCTTATCCCTTGGGCCAATTTGATTCAAACTTCACAGGAATATTATGTCGTTGACCCTCTACCATGTTTACTAAAATGATCCCGCTCCGATGAACAAAATGGCCACCAGAGCTAGAAAACTGAAAAACATTGTAAATTTGCTTCAATCTTCACAGTAATTTTGCCCAGGTGACTCCCTACCAAAATAGTTAAAATCATTCCACTCTGATAAACAAGATGGCCACCAGGGCTAAAAATAGAAAACATCTTCAAACGACAACTCCCCCAGGTATTAGACTTCCTGCCTTGCCGTGGCCCTGGGGGCTCAATTCCCACTGGGCACATTGCCGCTGTGGTCTTTGTGCCCACTGGGAAGAGCTAAAGGAAGTACCACCCGTTTGCCGTGGGTGGCGTCCTGTAAGCCGGAAGAAGGGATCCTGGAGGTTGAGGGTTACCTGAGGTGGCGGTGCTTCAGGTACCCAACACGCCTCTTTGGCCTGGCTTTTCGGTGTAGACGGGTGGCCGTGCGGTCCAGCACGGTCAATCGGCTGGTCACGCCGAGCCCTAGAGATACCGCTTTGCTTTCTCTTCAACTCTTTTTGTATCTTTCCTGATACCAACCATATGCCCATTTACCTTACCCTTTTCTGTCTTTTTATCTCTAGAAGGCGGTGGCTTAACGGATCAATCGTGTAGGCATTTTGTTTATACGAGTATATCTCACGTGTATCTCTAACACCTGCGAGTTGGATAACCACTCCATTATGGTGTTCCCTTGTAGGGCTCCGTGGAGGGCGGAGAGCACTTGGGACGAAACTAGGATTTTTTTCTTATGGCTCCTAAAAACAAACATAACCGCAACCACGCACCTAACCGCAACGCACCTAAACGTAAAAAAGACGAGGATTCATCCGAATCGGATGAACGCAGTCAAAAATCCAGTCAGCAGTCAAGTCAACAATCGAGTCAGCAGTCTGCTGAACCAAACTTTGACAATGTTCCGCGTTTCTTGGTCGTCACGTCGCTTGACGATACACGAACTGTGTCAAGCCTTTCCCCCTTTGTGATCGAGAAAAGTATTCTCTCCATTGCCGGACATCCTAAGAGTATAAAACAACTCAAATCGGGTGATCTTCTCTTGGAAGTCGAGAAAAAACAGCAAGTGGTAAGCCTGCTAAACACCAACAAACTCTTTGATCTGAAGGTTAAAGTATCGTTACATAACACGCTCAATTCATCAAAGGGAGTGATTCGCAGTCCAGAACTGCGTCCTTGTTCAGATGAAGAGATAGTCAATAACTTGAAAGATCAGGGAGTTGTTGGTGTTCGTAACATTCAAGTTCGTAGAAATGGTGTACTAAAACCAACAGCAACTTATGTGTTGACTTTTAATACACCAATTCTACCCAAGAAAATCAAAGTAGCATATCTTTCCATTAACGTAGAGGTATACATCCCAAACCCTCTTAGATATTACTCTTGTCAGGCTTTTGGCCATCACGAAAGCAGATGTCAGAGGAAAAAACTCTGTCCAAATTGTGGTGAAGAAAAGCATGTTGATAATCACCTCAACTGCAAAAATGAACCCAAATGCGTAAATTGTGATGGCAAACATGCTGTTTTCTCCCGAGACTGTCCGGCGTGGAAAAAAGAAAAAGAAATACTCACCGTCAAATACCAAAGGGGGATAACATTCCCAGAAGCGCGGAAAATTGTTGAAGAGCGATACATAACACCAACCACCAGTTTCGCCAGCATCACAAAGGGTACTGGTGTAAAATGTACAAGCTCCGCAACACAGACTGCTGAATCATACATTGCTGAACTGAAAAAATCGGGTGCATGGAGTAAACCCACTCCAGCACCACAAAGTGCAATCAATTTATCAAAAGGCGCAATCCAGGATGCTTCGGATCGGTCGACAGCGACTGTACCGAAGCCAGCGCCGAATGTAAAAGAGAAACCCGACTCAAGTCGAACTAATAAGGGATCGGAAGATCCGATCAAAAAACATCAATTGTCTCAAAGACAAACAGACAGACAACGTAAAATGGAAAGAGACAATATAAGATTTCAGAACAGATTCGGATCTTTGAGTGACAGTGATATGGAGTTGACTGAAACTCCATCATCACCAAGTGGCAATAACAGATCGAGGTCAGCCACACCACGAGCTGGTGGTAGCAGATCTATATCACCAATTGCACCTCCATAATAGTTTCTAGTCTTTTTAATATCTCTCCTTAAAATGGATTTAAAACACAAAATAATACAATGGAATTGTCGAGGTCTTAAATCGAATTATAATGAACTCTTATTACTTATTTCGCTACTAACCCCATCGGTGTTTTGTTTGCAAGAAACTTTTTTAAAAATTAATGACAACATAGATGTCAGGGGTTTCAATACATACAACTTTATCTATTCTGATGGTAACAAACCATCTGGTGGCAGTTCAATTTTTGTTAAATCATGTTTACCACAAAGAGAGATCAAATTAAGAACAGACCTACAAGCTGTAGCAGTATCGGTTTCTCTGGATAGGGAAACTACAATTTGCTCTCTATATATCCCACCCTCATTTTCTTTAAAGCCCGAACATCTTGACTCATTGCTGAGTCAACTTCCATCGCCATATCTTTTAGTTGGCGACTTCAATGGTCACAATATTCTATGGGGCTGTAAAGATATCAATAACAGAGGAGCACTTGTTGAAGATTTTATTGCAAAGAATGATCTTTGCTTGATGAATGATAAATCTTATACTTACCTTCACCCTGCGACAGGTCATTTATCTTCTTTAGATCTCTCTTTGTGTCACCCATCTCTCTTCTTAGACTATGACTGGTCTGTTCATGACGATCAGTGCGGAAGTGATCACTTCCCTGTTATAATTGAGAGCGTAAACGAACCAGATGAGGACTGTAACCAGAAATGGAAAATGAATAAAGCCGACTGGGAATTATTCCGTAATTTATGTGAAGAAGAGTTATCAGTTGATCACTTAAATGAATCATCTGACATTGTTTCTGATTTCACAGATAAACTAATTAATATATCAGAACAATGCATTCCAAAGACCTCCACAAGCACTAAGAAAAGCAAGCCTTGGTTTAATAATGATTGTAGAGAAGCTATTCAAAAGCGCAAACAAGCTCTAAATAAGTTCTGCAAAAGTCCCACTTCAGAAAAGCTAAACGACGTTAAAGTTTTTAGAGCTAAAGCTCGGCGAACAATCCGAGCTTCCAAACGAAAGTCATGGAGAGAATATGTCTCCAAATTGAACTACAAAACCCCCATTAAAAAGGTTTGGGATATGGTACGAAAAATTTCAGGAAAAACAAAGTCCTCTAGTTTTACACATTTAAATACTGAATTTGACACAATAGCTTCAACAAAAAAAGATATTTCAGATACTCTTGGTCACACATTCTTGAGAAATTCATCATCGCGTAATTATTCTGACACTTTTAGAAATTTCAAAAAGGACCAGGAGAAAAGAAAACTTAACTTCAAATCCCTTAATCACGAAGAATACAACACACCTTTTAACTTATCCGAACTCGTTGAAGCCATTGAAAAATCACATGATACGGCAACCGGCCCCGATGAAATTCATTATCAGATGCTTAAGCATCTGCCAAAAAGTTCTCTTACAACACTTTTAGATATCTTTAATAATATTTGGGAAACGGGGGTCTGTCCTGAGAGTTGGCGTGTAGCTACAGTTGTACCAATTCCGAAACCAGGGAAAGATCATGCAGAACCTACAAATTATCGTCCGATAGCTTTGACAAGTTGTTTGTGTAAAACATTGGAGAGAATGATAAACAAGAGATTAGTCTGGTACTTAGAGTCCAACAACCTCATTTCAGAATATCAATCGGGGTTTCGTTCGGAACGTAGTACCAATGACAATTTAATAAGACTAGAAACATTTATACGAGATGCTTTTATTAACAAAGAACACGTAGTGGCTGTCTTTTTCGACTTGGAGAAAGCATATGATACAACATGGCGTTATGGAATATTGAAAGATCTACATAACATTGGCTTAAGAGGAAAACTTCACAGTTTTATTGAAAGCTTTTTAGGGGAGCGCATGTTTCAGGTGCGTGTGGGATCTACCCTGTCAGATTTCTATGATCAAGAACAGGGTGTCCCACAGGGTAGTATTCTTTCAACTACGCTATTTAACATCAAAATAAACAATATTGTACAATGTTTGGACGACAAAACTGATTGTTCATTGTATGTTGATGATTTTTGTATATGTTACCGTTCAAAAAATATGAAAACAATTGAACGAAAGTTACAACAAAATTTAAAAAGAATAGAAGAATGGACTGATAAAAATGGTTTCAAGTTCTCCAAGTCGAAAACGCAGTGTGTTCATTTTTGTAAACTACGGAAGAAACACGAACATCCTTCCCTGTTTTTATACGGATCACAAATTCCTGTTGTTGAAGAAGCCAAATTTCTTGGGGTCATATTTGATCAAAAGTTATCTTTTATTCCACATATTAAATATCTTAAAGCGAAATGCTTAAAAGCTTTGAATCTTTTGAATCCTCAAATTCAAAAATTGATCGAAAGGCATCATGAAATTTCTAAAACACACCAAATCTTGTTTTGTTGGCTTCCGAGCCATATTGGCATTGTCGGCAATGAATGTGCTGACAAGAAAGCAAAGGAATCGCTCAATCTTGATCCATCTGTTTTTAAAATTCCTTTTAATAATTTTAAACCATTTATCAACAGATACATCTTGTCGGAATGGCAAGGCGAATGGGACCGTGCAATAAATAACAAACTCCAGGCCATTAAACCTGTCGTTAGTACAAAATGCTCTCCTCCACAGTTTTCCAGAAAAGAGGACGTAGTATTAACACGACTGCGCATCGGCCATACTAGAGCTACTCATTCTTATATTTTTAATGGTGATGATCAGCCTTCTTGTGTAGGTTGTGATCAGCCATTCACTGTGAAACATATCTTAATTGACTGTGTTGACTTTTCACCCTCACGTATTTTATATTTCAAAGCTGACACTTTGCAACAACTGTTTCGAGATGTACCTGTTGATAATATTATTTTATTCTTAAAAGAAATTGGACTTTTTCATAAGATTTAACTGTTTCAGATTTTTATATATTATCATTCTGACTTTTTACTTTTAATATCATCATAATTATTCTTGCCGTTTAACCATTAACCGTTTGACGCTTATGACCCACAAAGAGGGTTGACGCGTCGTTAAACACGAAATCATCATCATCATCATCATCATCAAACGACAACTCCTCCTGTATCCTTGGGCCAATAACATTCAAACTTCATAGCAATGTTGCTCAGATGACTCTCTACCAAAGTAGCTAAAATGGTCTCGCTCCAGTGAGCTAAAAATAGAAAAACATTTTAAATTTGCTTTAAATGCAAACTCTTCCTAAGCCCTTGGGTCAATTTGATTCAAACTTCAAAGGAATGTTGCCTAGGTGACACCCTACCAAAGTAGCTATGATCGTTCCACTGTGATCACCAAGATGGCCACCAGAGCTACAAATAGAATGCACTAGAGACAGTGACATTTAGGTGAGCGAATCCCCTCTGGGCCCTCTTGTTTCTAGATGGATTTTGAAATTACTTTGTAGAAATGTTAACCATTATGAGACGATGTGTCACGTGTAAAACCTAGGTCCGTACCTCTAAGGTCAAGGTCATACGAAGAGGTCAAATGTCAAAAAAGGGTCTGAAACTTAAACGCAGTCAATAACTTTCTTATTTCTGGATGGATTTTGAAATTACCTGGCAGAAATGGTGGCCATCATGAGACAATCTGCCTCAACAAAACCAAGGTCCTTACCTCCAAGGTCAAGGTCATACTTAGAGGTCAAATGTGAAAAAAGGGTCCAAAACATAAACATCGTCAATAACTTCCTATGCATTAATACAAATATAGACATATTTTCAGGCGGGGGCATCCGTGTCTTATGGACGCATTTCTAGTTTTTGTATCATATAACGTGGATGACGTCAAGTATTAATCAAGGCACTGATAGTACTGGTGGGTTGGTTGTCTCTGAGTGTGGGTTTGGAAAACAGTCGTGGGGCTGAGATTTGAACCTTTTCGTTTGACCCGTAAATTCCAGCTTTTTGAGCTAAAAGTCTAGACCCAGATCTGACGCCGCGTTCTATGGCGTTTGATAGCCATGTTATGCAACACTGACCACACAGCGTTAACATTCTATCAATAACCATTATCTGGTTTTCTGACAAGTCAGTGATAGTCGAGTGGACTTCAGCATTGAAAAGAAGCTTACTTCGTTTTAAAACTTTGGGTCGATTGATATTCAATCTATCCCAAAATGATATGACCACACCCGAGCCAGCAAAGCATGTCGGGCTAACGTCGGGTCGACAGCGATACGACGTGTCAACGTCGTATCGCTGTCGGCCCTACGTTGGCCCGCTGTTCTGTGCTACCTGGGACGTGTAATGGCGCATGGTTACTGGCGCGTTACGTCATGACGCATTCCGTGACAAGCTTGTGGTTTCTTCTGTAATACTTGTGAACTTCTTCGGCAATAATTGTTTTATGATAAACGGAATTCTACACTTGTAATCATTTCATATGTAATTTGTTAAACTCGCCATAATTTTGATATGAACTGTCCATACGTGTAAGAATCACTATTTTTACGAATAGGGAATGCTGTATCGTGACTGATTTGCTTGTTTTTTTTGTGGTTTTTTTTTTTGGAGTTTAAGGGCCCAGTCAATACTTTTTATATCATATCGAGCCCGTCCGTATACGTAACCAATCTTTTCCCGGGTAAGCAAAGACACAAAGCACTTTGTTTCGCCAGAGACTGGCAACTTGTATAAGCGGGAACTGTTCATCGGAAAGGAGATAATGACCTAAGAAAAGCTCCACAAAAATTGTTGCCGACCCTGCGATATCGTGTTTGACCACTGGTCTGACTAAGTTACAGAGGCCGGCGTATTCTGACTTAACTTGCAGATTTGAGTCTGCTGACCATCCATGTCCTAATTGAGTCTGTCACGATTAATCGGATAATCGATTAATCGATCGATAAATTCTACAACAATGATTATCATTACTGATTTGCTTGTAGACACGCACGTGTCACATTGTGCCATTCTTCCAGATTTCCAAACCTGATAAAAATGTACTATATTTTTCTTATTTCTGCCCCAAACAAAGTGCACCAATGAGGGGATTCTAACGACTTCCCAAAATCTATGCCTTCGAGAAAAAATTTAAAAAAATATACCCCTGTAAACTCCCAGTTTTATCAATATAAAGAGGCTTTTACAGTGTTGTTCATAACATGGACGTGTCTGTGCATGGAAAGAGGTGCATGGTGGCCTGTGAGACCAATCAGACTGATCAGTCTTAATTGGTCGCTTGAAACATCTAAAGATCCTGGCACATCCAGTGCGTAGGTACACAAGCCGTTTTCAGTGCATTGGTGAACATGCTGATTTCAGTACATGAATGAAAAGACTGATTTCAGTTCAAGGGTGCAAAAGCTAATTAAAACGCATGGATACAAACACTCATTTCAGTGCACAGACGGACTCGTACAATCTGGTTTCAGTGCATAGATACACATATTGATTTGAGTGTATGGGTCCACACGCTGATTTCAGTGCATAGGTGAACACGCTGATTTTAGTGTATAGGTGAAAAGATGGTTGATTGAAATGCATACGCTGATTTCAGTGCAGGGGTGCAGAGGCGTTGAAAAGACCGATTTCGGTGCATGGGTGCAAATACGATTTTCAATGCATCAATGCATGAATCCATACACTCGTTTCAGTGCATGAGTGCACAGACAGATTTTAGTACATCGGTGCATAGGCTGATTTAATTGCAGGCGTCCACACGCTTATTTCCGTGCATTGGTGCACAGGATGATTACAGCTGATTAAAGGGTGCACAGACTAGTGGCGTATACGTGTGCTCAAGCTGGTTCATAAACGTGGTCTTGCCTTTTAGAGGAAAAAGTATACGTGGTCATATGCGTTCAGCTGAGACTCAGATAAGCCTGCGCATCCGCGTTGTCTGACCAAAGTAGGATTCACATCATCCAGCGCATCCACGTAGTCTCATCAAAGTAGGACTCAGATCATCCTGCGCATCCGCGTTGTCTGACCAAAGTAGGACTCACATCATCCTGCGCATCCGCGTTGTCTGACCAAAGTAGGACTCACATCAGCCTGCGCATCCCTGTAGTCTGACCAAAGTAGCACTCAGATCAGCCTGCACATCCGCGTTGTCTGACCAAAGTAGGACTCACATCATCCTGCGCATCCGCGTTGTCTGACCAAAGTAGGACTCAGATCAGTCTGCGCATCCGCGTTGTCTGACCAAAGTAGGACTCATATCAGCCTGCACTTACGCGTTGTCTGACCAAAGTAGGACTCACATCATCCTGCGCATCCGGGTTGTCTGACCAAAGTAGGACTCATATCAGCCTGCACATCCGCGTTGTCTGACCAAAGTAGGACTCACATCAGCCTGCGCATCCGCGTTGTCTGACCAAAGTAGGACTCATATCAGCCTGCACATCCGCGTTGTCTGACCAAAGTAGGACTCACATCAGCCTGCGCATCCGCGTTGTCTGACCAAAGTAGGACTCATATCAGCCTGCGCATCCGCGTTGTCTGACCAAAGTAGGACTCACATCAGCCTGCGCATCCGCGTTGTCTGACCAAAGTAGGACTCAGATCAGCCTGCGCGTCTGCGTTGTCTGACCGAAGTAGCACTCACATCAGCCTGCACATCCGCGTTGTCTGACCGAAGTAGCACTCACATCAGCCTGCGCATCCGCGTAGTTTGACCCAAGTAGGACTCAGATCATCCTGCGCATCCGCGTAGTCTGACCAAAGTAGGACTCAGATCAGCCTTCCCATCCACTTAGTCTGATCAATGTAGGACTCAGATCAGCCTGCGCATCCAGTAGTCTGAACAAAGTAGGACTCAGATCATCCTGCCATCCACGTAGTCTCATCAAAATAGGACTCAGATCAGCCAGCGCATCCACGTAGTCTGACCAAAGTAGGACTCAGATCATCCTGCGCATCCACGTAGTCTCATCAAAGTAGGACTCAGATCAGCCAGCGCATCCACGTAGTCTGACCAATGTAGGACTCAGATCCGCCTGCGCATCCAGTAGTCTGAACAAAGTAGGACTCAGATCATCCAGCGAATCAACTTAGTCTCATCAAAGTAGGACTCAGATCAGCCTGCGCATCCGCGTTGTCTGACCAAAGTAGGACTCAGATCAGCCTGCGCATCCGCGTTGTCTGACCAAAGTAGGACTCAGATCAGCCTGCGCATCCGCGTTGTCTGACCAAAGTAGGACTCAGATCAGCCTGCGCATCCCCGTTGTCTGACCAAAGTAGGACTCAGATCAGCCTGCACATCCGCGTTGTCTGACCAAAGTAGGACTCAGATCATCCTGCGCATCCCTGTAGTCTGACCAAAGTAGGACTCACATCAGCCTGCGCATCCGCGTTGTCTGACCAATGTAGGACTCAGATCAGCCTGCGCATCCGCGTTGTCTGACCAAAGTAGGACTCATATCAGCCTGCGCATCCGCGTTGTCTGATCAAAGTCGGATTCACATCAGCCTGCGCATCCCTGTAGTCTGTCCAAAGTAGCACTCAGATCAGCCTGTGCATCCGCGTTGTCTGATCAAATTAGGATTCACATCAGCCTGCACATCCGCGTTGTCTGACCTAAGTAGGATTCACATCAGCCTGCGCATCCGCGTTGTCTGACCAAAGTCTTCTTAGGGAATCCATCAACTTGATGAAGATGTACGCAGGTGTGTTTGCTTGGAAACTTTGACTGGTTTCATTACTTGCTAATCGCGCATACTAAGTTGCATCACGTGAACAAAGCCGTGAAATGAGGACCCCCCTAAACCCCACTTTATATCGAGAAAACTGGGGTTTAGAGGGGTATACTTTATCTGCCTTATTTGTTCTCAAAACAATAGATTGTGGGTACTCGTAAGAAGCGCCTCATTGAGAAAAATGTGGAAAGCAAAAATAAAAAAGATTTTATCATTTTTACCTCAAATTTGTTATTTCTGACACCATGTTGGGCTCTATTATTTCACACGGACATGTTTTCCTAATGGTATACTTTGCCGGCCTCCGTTTGTTTGTTTATTTGATTTGAGGTTTAACGTCCCCGTCAACACTGTAAAGGTCATTTTGGAGACGTTGCTTCCAATTTTGTGGGACTTTTACCCCACATTGAGATGAAATGACATCTCAAGGCCTGCCGCCCAATGAAACAAATAGGGTTTATAAGCATGGACGGGCCGACTCGCACTGCTGTGCCTGGGCAGGCTTAGATCCTCTAAGCGGTTTACCAGTACTTGTTTGCGGGTCGGTTTCAGCTCTGCGTGGAAGCATCATGCAGCCCATATATTTCTTCAAGCCCTGATGGGCGGGGGCCAAGCCGGCCTCCGTAGCTTAGTCGGATGCGCGTCTGATGCGGGGTCGGCATCATTCTTTCTTGGAGGTTGATCATGAAATCTTTTCTACGGTCATTCTCTCCCTTCCGTTGATTCAAGTAGGGCAGTTGTCAGTTTCTGGCGAAAGAATGTGCACTGTACTAGTTAACCGCTTAAGTCTTAGCATTCCCTGGAAAAGTGTGGATAGGTTAACCGGCCAGCTCAAAAATAACCTAAATAGTGTTGACTGGGCCGTTAAACTCCAATACAAACAGTAAATATGTTACATTTATAATCATTGCCATATTTACCTCTATTGCCAGAGTATATTCTTGTGGCATCCGCAAAGTTCTTCTTCACAGCGCAGATAATGATGATAATGAAGATGCTGAGAACTAACAATCCTCCTGTCACCGCCGCTACCGTCTGCCACACGTGGCTGCAGCAAAGAATGCCCATAGTTTACTTTAAAACAAGACAATCCCTATCTCTGCAAACAGTCTAGATCAAGATCAGATGGTTTCTTCAGAAGCCATCTGATCTGGATCTAGAAGCCTCCGTGGTGTAGTGGTTATGCTGGTCGCCTTGCAAACCAGGGGTAGCAGGATCGATCCAGGGCTTCTCCATACTTTCGGATGAGTCTTTAAACCGAGGTCCCGTCTCCGTATGGCCTTAGCTGTTGGTGAGACGTAAAACTCAAACACTCACTCTGATCTGGAACTAAACTGTTTGTGGTGCAGATAATGAACTGAACGAATTAAGTGTATCAAGCAATGTGATCAGAAACGGGTGTGAATTAATTAATGTATTCAGCAGGATTAAACATATTTTATTGTGTTCGAGACCTATCAAGAGACAGCCTGCATGTGGGTCTTGAGACCTGGTAAGACCCGAACCGGCCTGCACAGCTACACAGAAATGTTTAAGAATTGAAACGAGAAGTATTGAAATATCAGTACGTGAAATGACCCCCCCCCCCCCCCCCCCCCACACACACACACACACACACACCAATAAACCGCACCCGGATTTTCGGGGATATACATTATTTTTATTATTTATGTTCCAAGACTTAGGTTGTTGGTACTCGTTAGAACCGCCTCAATGATTAACGAGCATCCACAACCTATGTTTATGTTTGCAATATAAATAAGAAAATATCACGGATTTTCATAAAAAAGTAGCCGTTTTGGATATGTGAAAAAAAATCCACGATGTCTCACGGGTGTGTTATCGTAGTGTTGAGGCGGTGAATGGAAAGGTGCTGACCAGACTGGACAACTGTGCAGGCAGATCTATAAGTTTGTTGGTCGCAAATGACAAAAACAACTTTTCTCATGACGCGACTTGCATGCAGGCAATGGGCCACACTTTCTTACAACGTAAGTTACGGCCCTCAGCCTACAGAATAATTCCCAATATAGAGGATCTTACATAAGTGTTCATGTATTATTGAATTCGTTAAAAGAGATGAGGAAAAGGGATAAAATGCGAGGCGTTGCCGAGCATGTTATTCCTTTTCCTCAACGAGTTTAATAAATTCAATAGTACATGAGCGCGAATGCAAAATTCTATTTATCATATGACATTTAAAACGCATTTTATTCACGGATTTTTTTTTTTTTTTTTTTTTTTTTACAAAAATGTCTCACTCTGCCATTAGTAACAGCGACCTCGTTAAGGACGTTGTACGGTATCTTACTAATTTGCATATTTAAAAATCCACTAGTGAATTATCGGATTTATTACATGGCGTTATTACCTTCCCAGACGCGACGTCATATGATAAATTAATCTATTACATGGCCAAAGATAGAAATTTTATTTACACGCGCTGTTTTAATATGCTTAATAACTCATTTTTACATGATTAAAGGATTTTTAGTATGATGAAGCTATTTGTCAAAATCGTTTATCAGCGTTACTATCTAACAGCCAAACAACCTGTGACTTAGGGTGATGGACATTGAATGTTTCACCCATTTTGTGCATAGTGGAACCACCAGGAATCGAGATTTGGTATAACAAATTGCACCGGCGTACGCAAGGTCAGTCCGCATGTCTCTTTGGGTAGCCCAGAGCTCATCACGTGAACAAATCCTCGTTCAAAATGAACACACAATGTATATAGAGAAAACTATGGTTTACGGGGTTCTAACGAGCACTCACGACCTATGTTTGCAGTAAACATAAGAAAAATGACACGGATTTTCATCAGAAAAGTAGCCATTTTGGAGATGTGGTCGCACGGGTATGTTAAGGTTGAATGTGTTTCGAAAATGGTTGAACTTTATGCAAGTAATGCGCTGGTTACAAATTTATTTAGAAAATGGGTGCATTTTTTTTTTGCAAACGGTGAAGACCAAGATCAGACGTCGCGTTCCGCGTTGTCAGGGGCCGAGTTTGTTAGGGGTCGAGATGTCGTGTCACCGATTATAGTACTCGTTTAAACACCTCACTGAGGCAGCTACAACCTTAGTTGCTTTCGCTAATATACCAACAAAATAAAAAAGGTCTTATCTAACAAAGGCGTGCTCACCTGTCTTTGGTAACCTTGACAACTGCCTTGGAACAACAGGATTGGTCGTATAGGTCCCCACAACAGCCATACTCACACTGCATAATCCCGAAATACCAGCGACCGTCCAAGCCTTGGTGCCATAACATACACTCATACATGTCCTTTCCTACCGAAACTCGAAGCAACGACAACGCTGATTGGTCAATTACCAGTACAGTACGACCACCTAAAATTAAGACTAAATCTGCTTTTAAGGGGAATGGGAACACCTTCAGGGGATGCAACTCCTGCAAGAGTATTTTTGTCTCCCGTGTCAATAGGGGTCAACTCTTAAAGGAAAGAATTTGCTCCTACTTTCCTTTAAGAGTAGACCCCTTTTTCAGGGGGACAGGGCTTATAGAAAAGCGAACAGGAAGTCCCGAAAGTTGTCTCTCTTTGAAAAATGGCGGAAAAAAACTCTGCCAGATGTTGGTAGCATTACACTAAATACTGGGAGGTACCGGGTTTTATCACTTTGGGACAGAGCTTTTAGTTGCGTTCTAAATACCAGACTTGCTTCCATTGGATATATATCCCATGTTTTATTTCAATGTGAGAAAATGACATGTATAAGGGACTAAAATGATGCATGTTTTATAAATATATCTGCAAGCTCAAAGAACTTTTTGCTGATTTTATATGGTCACCCCTCCTTTAAAAATGTTGGTTTAATTTACTCCGTTCTAGCAGGTAAACAAACATGGTTGACTGTAACTTGAAAATGAGCCGATCAACATGTGTATTTTTTCTCATTAACTTGTTGGGCTAGGATGGCTCTATAAACAAGTAAGGTTTGAAAAGTTTTGTATGTGTAGTTTTTGTGGGAGCAGGTAAAAGGTTACTATTGTCGCCTATGGAAAGCATTTAGTGGAAAGCTCCCTGTTTCCATTCACCTTATTGGAAAGGTTTCTATTAATCTTTCTTTGTGTTGTCTCCTAATGAGAGACTATCTTTGGGACTGTTCAAAAGTGGTTTTTAAGACCACTTTTGAACACTCCCAAAGGTGGTCTTACTGTAGGAATTTCAATGTATTTCTGAGTTGGTGCTGATACTGGAATTTGAACCGTGAATACCAGCACTTGAAACAAACAGTGCAGGCGTTGATCAAATGCCGCATTCTGATCTGGGTCTACACTGCTTGTCAATGTCTCATTTAGGGACCCTAGGGTATATTTGTGCCGGCCTCGGTAGCTCAGTCGGATGCGCGTCTAACTGGTGGTCAGGAGGACGCGGGTTCGATACCTGCCGGAGTCGGCAATATTCTTTCGTGGAGATTGCTCATGAAATCTTTTCTACGGTCATTTTCTCCCTTCCGCTGATTCGAGAAGGGCAGTCGGCGAAAGAATTTGCACTGTACTTGTTAACCGCTTACGTATAAGCCTGTCCAGGAAAAGTGTGGATAGGTAAACTGGCAGATAAAAATGACCTAAGTAGTGTTGAGTGGGCCATTAAACTCCAGTACAAACAAATAAAGGGCATATATGCGTTGACAAATTCACTGTTGATAATCGAAGCACTGAGAGTACTAGTGGGTCTATTGTCTCTGAGTGCAGGCTGGGACAGAAAATAGTTATTGACTGAGATTTAAACATTCGTTTAACGGTGGGGCGGGGGTGTTGTCTTTTGTTTAGCAAACAGACTCGCAGCATATTGTCTGGGTAGACATAGATCCTCTACGCGGCTTACCAGTACTCGTGAGCGGTCGGTTTCAGCTCTGCGTGGATAAAAAGGGCACAGTGTTAACGGGGACGTAAAGATGTTGGCTTACAGTTGGACAATACCTGCTGTTCTTGTTATAGGTATAGGTAGAGGGAAAGTGTTGTAATTTCTTCTGTTTCTATTCTTCCATTCATTTTCCTCTTTTTCCTCTGTTCCTCACTTTCGTCTCCTCTACAATATCTTCTAAGCCATCGGGGCTTAGAGAAATAGATTAGACTGCACGATGCTTCCACGCAGAGCTGAAACCGACAGCACTTGAGTTCAGGTAGACCACTTATACGGTCTAAGCTTGCCCAGGTAAGACTGTCCAATACCCTGTTGGTTTCATTGGGCGGCTGGGATTGAGATTTCATCTCATCTCAATGTCTGGTACATGTCCCACAATATTGGAAGCAACGTCTCCAAAATGACCTAAAATGTGTTGACGGGGACGTTAAAACTCAAATCAAACAAATCAAAACTATTTCTATCTCTTTTCCCCTTTCTCTTGGAGACGACACAAATTGACGTGTCGTTAAACCCAAAACAATTAATCAATCCAAAAATCTCAATTTAAACAAAACAAACACAAACTCGTGATATAATGAGGTGTAGTACGAGATATTTTTAACGGAGTGTCTTTTGCCAGACGTCCGGCAATAGCAGAAACTCGGTAAAATGCTATTGACAGACGCCTGAGTTTTATGCAGTATCTGTGCGGAAATATACGAATATGACCAAAGAATATGTAAATGTCGCTGGTTTATGCTGAGTCTTCCATAATCGAAAGTCGGTGATTTTTAGCTCACCTGGCCTGTTCACCCGTCCGTCGTCCGTTCACACTTTTGACCGGCAATATCTCTGCAGCCTGCAGGCTGATCTCAATCATTTCTCATCTGTAGCATGCCTCGGGTGGGGGCAATGGTGACATAAGTTTTTTTACGAAATCGCACGAAAACTGGTTTCTATGGCAACCACAAAGTCCCATAGACTTACAATAAGAAAATGCTTGTCATCACCGTAGCGCCTTCAGTTTTTGATCGGATCTTTCTGAAACTTATATGTAAGGTGGCTGGGGATAAAAACTCATTTGAGTTCGGAATACGGCCAAGTCGGCCCATTTATCATAGAGTTACGTCCCTTTGATTGCTGAAAATGCCGATTTTTGACCTTGTCATCATCGTAGCCCCTTTAATTTTGATTGAATCTTTATGAAACTTATATGTAAGGTCGCTGGGGATAAAACCGCGGATGAGTTCGAAAACCGGCCAAGTCGGCCCATATATCATAGGGTTACGTCCCTTTGATTGCTGAAAATGCCGATGTTTAACCTTGTCATCAACGTAGCGCCTTCAGTTTTGATAAGATCTTTATGAAACTTATATGTAAGGAGGCTGGGAATAAAAACTCAGACGAGTTCGAAAACCGGCCAAATCGGCCCATTTATCTTTGATTTAGACCCTTTGATTGCTGTAAATGCCGATTTTTGACCTTGTCATCATCGTAGCCCCTTCAGTTTTGATCGAATCTTTCTGAAACTTATATGTAAGGTGGCTGGGGATAAAAACTCGGATGAGTTCGAAAACCGGCCAAGTCGGCCCATTTATCATACGGTTACATCCGTTTGATTACTGAAAATGCCGATTTTTGACTTTGTCATCACCGTAGCCCCTTCAGTTTTGGGCGGATCTTTCTGAAACTTATATGTACAATGGCTGGGGATAAAAACTCGGATGAGTTCGAAAACCGGCCAAGTCGGCCCATTTATTATAGAGTTACATCCCTTTGATAGTTTAAAATGTCGATTTTTGCCCTTGTCATCACCGTAGCCCCTTCAGTTTTGATCGTATCTTTTTGAAACTTACGATATGTAAGGTGGCTGGGTATAAAAACTTGGATGAGTTCGAAAACCGGCCAAGTCGGCCATTTATCATAGAGTTACGTCCTTTTGATTGCTGAAAATTCCGATTTTTTTTTTACCTTGTCATCACCATAGCCCCTTCAGTTTTGAATGGATCTTCCTGAATCTAAGCTTGGATGAGTTCGAAAACTAGCAATGTGGATCCATTACAGACGGAGTTATGTCCCCTTCTTTGCTGAAAATGTTTATTTTTGACATTGTCATCACCGTAGCCCCTTCAGTTTTGATCGAATCTTCTTGAACCTTACAGACAAGTAAGTCAGGGATCAAAGCTCGGATGATGTAAAAAATGACGAGGTTGGCTCATCTATTGTAGTGTTACGTCCACCTTACTGCTGAAAATGCCTATTTTTGACCTTGTAATCACCATAGCCCCTTCAGTTTTTATCGGTTTTTTTGTAACTTACATCAGAATCAGAATCAGAATTGTTACTGGTGACACGTCAAATGACATTCATACACCAGGACCTGTGGTGTGGGAAGTTAGTCCCTAGCTCTAACCAAAGAGGTAAATTCAGCTACACAATCATTAGCACCTTCTTGCAGTAAGGGTCTGAAACGCCAACGAATGGTGATTTCTACAGTGTCTAGCTGGGGGAACAAGGTCATCTGTTGGAATGCTGGCAGCACCCTTTAGACCTTTGTATAAAAGGATTAGTCTACTGTCTTTTCTCCTTTTCTTGAGAGACTCCCATTTTAATTTCCTAAGTATTCCAGCCATGCTCCCAGTTTCAAAGCAGTAATTGCCTGTTACAAATTTAGCAGCTCTATTCTGAACTTTCTCAATTTCATCGTTAAGGACCACTCCACTGGGGTCCCAGATACAACTACCATATTCCAAGATCGGGCGAACAAGACCTTTATATGCTGCCTCTTTTACATCCTGGTGGCACTGATAAAGATTTCGCCTCAGGAAACCGAGCGTTCTATTTGCCTTAGTACACATGCTGCTAATATGAGTATTCCATCTCAAGTTAAGTGAGATTGTCACTCCAAGGTATTTAATGGAGTCCACATTCTCAAGGACCGTTCCCTCTAAGGTGTAAAAGCCTCAACTTTATTAGATCTCTTCCTAGTTATCTGTATAATATTGCATTTAACTGGCTGAAATCTCATGCCCCATTTTCGGGCCCAACATCCTAATCTATCTATGTCAGCCTGAAGTTTCAATGAGTCATCTGTATCTCTAATTTCCCAGTAACAAAAACAGTCATCTGCGGACAGTCTTATTTTTGAGTCAATGGCAGTGGAAATATCATTGATGTACAGGGAGAACAAAAGTGGACCAAGAACGGTCCCTTGCGGAACACCAGACAAAACTGGAGACCAATCTGAAGAGTGTTGGTAAGTAAGTGATGAAACCTTGGCTGAGTTAAACAATTGGTGAGGTTGGCCTATATTTTGGAGAGTTATGCACCCCCCCCCCCCTGGTTGTCCTTTTCTTCACCGTACCTCGGATCTTCTTGTTATCGAAATTCTATAAACTTACACATAAGTAAATCAGGGATAGTAGCTCAGATGAGTTTGAAAACTGGCAAGGTCGGCGCATTAATTGTAGTGTTGCATCCCACTGACTGCTGAAAATGTCTATTTTGACCTTGTCATCACCGTACCCCCTTCAGTTTTTATCCGATCTTCTTGATAAGTCACAGATAAAAGCTCAGTTGAGTTCGAAAACTGGTGAGGCCAGCCTGTCTTTCATAGAGATATGTCCCTTTGATCGCAGAAAATGCCTATTTCCCTTCGATTGCAGGAAAAAACCTGTCTTGACTGTGTTGGCCTTGTCATCAGCATAACTCCATGAGTAACAACTGGAACTTCAGTTCCGGTGGGTCAGGCCTCAGATTCTTTGACGGCTCCAACGCAAAGGCTTATTGAGAATTAGAGAGATCTTATTCAAGGTAATGTTGGTTGGTGCCTGATGCTCTGTCTCTGGTCGGGCCACTCGGAGTCTAACTGTTGGTTTTCTTTTGCTCCAGCATTTCAGTGGTTACTTGCTGTCGAGTCCTCACCGTTGTCTCACCTCTGTGGTTCTTTGATTTTTGTGTTCACGGAGATGTTGCACTGATGAGTTAGGAGGCCTTCATGCGGACTGAACAAATTATTTGTCTAAATCGCGACGGAAGTAAGGGTGAGGATTGTGGCCACGTAAAATCGATTTAAGCCCCCCAGTGGAAATCTTCCACTGACCGTTCCAAGGCGGCTCTTCTGTGGCGATTTATTTATGTTGTTGTTTGTTACTTACTGTGTGTATCACTTGTGTCTTTTAATTTTGGATGGCCATATGGCCATTTTGTGGGAAAGTAACTGTCCTTATGGCCTTCCTTTGTTTAGGTTTCCAATATGGTCTGGTCGCTTAATGTTTGTATTTCTTTCCCTTTGGTGTCTTTTATGGGTGGAGTAAGTTAATTGTATCAATTCCTGATCTTTGTTTTACTTCTACTTTTCATGAAACTTTGAATCAGTTAGCTCAGCTGAGCGAAACAGGACTATCCATGGTCCTCTTGTTTGTTGTTGTTCGCGTAACCCATGGGTTTCTGTTTGTCCTTTCTTTTCCGACAAAAACCGAATATATAAGATTCCGTTTAACATTTTTAGTTCACCTGGGCCGAAGGCTCCAGGAGAGCTTGTAGCTAAGTTTAAAAATTGGTGAGGTCGGCCTATATTTTAGAGAGTTATGTCCCCCCTTGATTTCAGAAAATGCCTATTTTTGACCTTGTCATCACTGTAACCCCTTAAGTTTTTATAAGATATTCTAGAAACTTACCTGTAAGTAAGTCAGGGATAAAGGCTAGGATAAATTCGAAAACTGATGAGGTCATCCTATTTATCATAGAGTTACGTCCCTTTTATTGCAAAAAAATGCCTATTTTTTACCTTGTCATCACCCTAATTCCTTCAGTTTTCAACAGGTCTTCTTGAAAATTACAAACAAGTAAGTCAGGGATAAAAGCTCCGATGAGTTCGAAAACTAGCGATGTCGGTCTATTACTGACGGAGTTATGCCCCCTTCTTTGCTGAAAATGCTTATTTTTGACCTTGTCATCACCGTACCCACTCCAGTTTTAATTGAATCTTCTTGAACTTACATATAAACAAGTCAGGGATTAAAGTTCGAATCAGTTCAAAAACCGGCGAGTTTGGCTTATTTATCATAGAGTTACGTCACTTTGTTAGCATAAAATGCCTGCTTTTTACCTTGTCATCACCGTAGCCTCTTCAGTTTTGATCAAATCTTCTTGAAACTTACATGTTAGTAAGTCAAGGATAAAAGCTTGGATGAGTTAAACTGGTGAGGTCGGCTTATTTACCATAATTATGTCCCTTTGATTGCTGAAATTGCCCATTTTTATACCCCACTACACGATACTGGTGGGGTATTATGATATACCTTTGAGTGTTCGTCCGTCCATCCGTCCGATCATCCGCACCATTTCCGATCAATGACATGAGTAGTCTTTCACGTTTTTTTTTTTTTTTTTTTTTTTTTTTTTTTCAAATATTGCATGCCTGTTTATACCGGGAATGACTGGTATGGGATTGTTAATTGGCAAAATCCGTTAACGTTTGACAGAAACACGGCCCTTTTTAGTTCAAAATTAGGGATTTTTTGGCGTTTCCGATCAATAACTTGAACATTTTTCCAGGGATTTTCTTCAAATTTTGAATCAACATTGGTATTGGGTATGAGTGATTTGGGAATGTTGATTGGTTAAATACGCTAACATTAAACGGAGTTGTGACCGTTAGCAATTCCCATTAAATGTTTTTGAGTACTAATTCCTTTACTAAATGGAATATGTGGATGGAACTTCACTGATATAGACCACCATAAGAAACAGGTTTTGTTGACATTGTTATCATCATAAGTCCCTAAGTTTTGAACAAGCCTTCCTGAAACTTACATATGAGTAAGTTAGAAATAATAGCTTGAATGTTTTTGCAAACTAAAATTGTTGGCACATTACTCCCAGAGTTAAGTCCCCTTCGTTGCTGAAAATGCCTATTTTGTACCTTGTCATCACCATAAGTTCTTTAGTTTTGATCGAATCTTCCGGAAACTAGCATATAAGTAGGTTGGGGTTGAAAGTTCGGATGAGTTTGAAAACTGGTGATGTCTGCCTATCTCTCACAGAGTTACGTCCCCTAGAATGCTGAAAATACCTGTTTTTGACCTTGTCATCAGCATAAATCCTTCGGTAAAGATTGGAACTTCCTGAAACTTCTAATCTGTCAGCTCAGGTGAGCGATATAGGACCATCATGTTCCTCTTGTTTTCTCATATCATATTACTCTGTGTCTTTTTTCCCGCACGACCCAAAGTTACATTTTGTTTTGTTTGTAAACAGCCCAGTCAACACTACTTTAGGTCATTTTTGAGCCGGTCAGTTTACCTCTCACAGGCTTATATGTAAGCGGTTAACCAGTACAGTGCACATTCACGGGCTGTAAGCATTCAAATTGACCTCCGCCGGCGGTCCATTGAAAACAATTTGACTTATATCCGGAGGTCAATTTGAATGTTTCCTGTTATTGTTATTCGTGGGCTGCACGAAGGTCGCAGGATCAAAAACATATCTTGAAAATGGAGAATGTTATTCTATCCGTTGTTTTTGCACCTACATGTTCATACCAAGTGTTATTGAAAGGTTTTCAGTCGTTTCGTCGCAATCATTTTTGTCCCGCACGCTCAGTGGTGAAATCGAAAGTAGAAAGTCAGCAAACACATGTGGATTTGCTCTAAGCTTCCAGTGAACAATTATTGTTGCAGTCAGATACGACGATACCATATCTGCTTCCAAGACATACTTTTATTTATAAATCTACACGTTTTCCCTACAATGTTCACGCCATTTTTGCATCGGAGGTCAATTTGAAAATGAGGTGGTCAATTTGACTAATATAGATTATAATGGAAAATGATTTTTGAATGAAAATCATGAAATATGGTTCTTTATGAAGTTTTGGGGTTAGGTTTAGTATAAAGTCATTGAGTCCGTTTTCTGGAAAGTGTGATCGCAAAATTCAGGCTGCCAGTGTACTCAAACTTCACACTCTCTTAACAAATAGCCTCTTCGGAAACAATTGATCAGAAGCACACCAGGCGCACACTATCGCGTGCTAATCTTAATCATTTTGAGCTTTCTTCAGAGATTTGTCATCATGGATGAAACATGAGGCCATCAGTTTACCCCAGAGTCCAAACAACACTCGAAACAATGGAAGCACCCTGGCTCACCCAACCAAACAAGGCAAATACTGTACCATCAGCTGGGAAGCTTATGGCCTCGGTTTTCAGGGATGCAGATGGTATTGTGCTGATAGATTAACTCCAAAAGAATCAATGGCACATACGATGCTTCACGTCTGACGCAGTTACTGGAAAATATTAAACTTAAGCGCCATGGAAAGCTCACTAAAGGTGTGTTGTTCCAATAGGACAATGCTCGTCATATGAATTCTACAGAGTGGAGTTTGAAGCAAAAATTTCGTGAAAAATTTAGATCAAGGTCAGGATATATCCGGTTATACACAAACTGCTCTATCTGACGCCAGACGTCAATACACTACAGCATTTCACTCTTTGACTCCACCTCAGAGCATACACAGAGTCACTGCAACTATGTTTTATGCTTTGGAGTCTTGGAGCCGAATCTTAGAAAAGATATCGGAATGGAGTGTAGAGTCAAAGTTTGGTGAAAATGTTAGGCTAAGCCTATTACATAGGATCGGTTTATACATGTACTGCGAAGGCTCCAAAATTGGACCCCAGTTTTGACTTAATTTCTCCATTGCATGACTCTACTCCATGACCCAGAAGCATTGTCTTAATGGAACATTACACCTTAAGTGAGCTTTCCGCGGCGCTTGAGTTTAATATTTTCCCGTAACTGCGTCAGAAGTGAAGCATAGTATGTGCAATTGATTGTGTGTCCCTTTTAGAGATAATCTATCAGCAGAATACCATCTGTATCCCTGAAAACCGAGACCGTAACCTTCCCAGCTGATGGAACAGTCTTTGCCTTCTTTGACGGAGTGAGCCAGGGTGCTTCCATTGTTTCGATTGTTGTTTGGCCTCTGGAGTAAAATGATGGACCCATGTTTCACCCATAGTGGCGAATCTCTGAAGAAAGTTAAAAAAACTAGGATTAGCACACGATAATGTGCGCCTGGTGTGCTTCTCATCAACTGTTTCCGAAGAGGCTATTTGCAAAGAGAATGTGAAGTCACAAGTTGAATAAAACTTACAGTCTGAATTTGGCTGTCACTCTTTCCAGAAAACGGATCCAATGACTTTATACTAAACATAACCCCAAACGACAAAAAGAATAAAATTGGATGATTTTCATTCAAAAAGCATTTCCATTATAATCTCCATTAGTCAAATTGACCACCGCATGTTCAAATTGACCTCCGATGCAAAAATGGCCTGAACATTGTGGGGAAAACGTGTAGATTTATAAAAGTACGTCTTGGGCACAGATATGGTATCACCGTATCTGACTGCAACAATAATTACTCATTGGAAGCTTGTCATTGGACAATCAGAGCAAATTCACCTTTGTTTGCTGACTACTTTCGATTGAGCGTGCGGGACAAAATGATGGCGACGAAACGACTGAAAACCTTTCAATAACACTTGGTACGGACATGCAGGTGCAAAAAACTGATAGAATAACATTCTCCGAATTTTTAAGATATGCTTTTGATCAAGAATAATCTTACCTGCGACCTTCCTGCAGCCCACGAATACCAATAACAGGAAACGTTCAAACTGACCTCCGGATATAAGTAAAACCGGCGGAGGTCAATTTGAATGTTTACTGCCCGTGACATTCTTTCGCCAGAAACTGACAACTGCCCGCTTCCCCTTCTTGTATCAGCGGAAGGGTAAGATTGACCGTAGAAAAGATTTCATGATCAATCTCCACGAAAGAATGTTGCCGACTGAGCTACCGAGGCCGGCAAGTTAAATTTTGAAGTCATTCAGAAGTTAGATTATGAAAAGCTTTTTTCTGCTTTTACTGGATGGAAATACATGTATCCTTCCTCTCTCTCTCTCTCTCTCTCTCTCTCTCTCTCTCTCTCTCTCTCTCTCTCTCTCTCTCTCTCTCAGAATTTTATCTCGCCATTTCCATTTTCTCGCCATTTCCATTTTTAGTGGTAAAATTTTCAATACGTCTGGCAATAGCATTTTACCCGATTTTGTTCTATTGCCAGACCTCTGACAATAGCACATTTCCCGATTTTGTGCTATTGACAGACGTATGGCAATAGCAGATTTCCCGATTTTGTGCTATTGGCAGACGTCTAGCAATAGACTCTTCCTATATTAAAAGAAAAGTGCCCTTATAACTCCATAAAAACGTACTTATTGCGTTTTAGTAGAATCGCCCCGATACACGTGTTGTGGGTACTCGTTAGAATCGCCTCGATGAAAAATGTTCCAACAATATGTTTCAATTGATGTTTATTTGATTGAAGTTTAACGTCTCCGTCAACACTGTATTGGTCATTTTGAAGACATTGCTTTCAATTTTGTTTGACTTTTACCCGACACTGAGATGAAATATAATCTCAAGCCCTGCCGACCAATGAAACTAATAGGGTTATAAGCATGGACGGTCCGACTCGCACCGCTTTGCCTGGGCGGGCTTAGATTCTCTAAGCGGTTTACCAGTACTCGTGTGCGGTCGGTTTCAGCTCTGCGTGGAAGCATCATGCAACCCATCTATTTCTTCAAGCAACCATGGGCGGGGGTCGATCTTTCAATTGAGAAATAAGTGAAATTACCGTTTATATGTAATTATCCTCATTTTATGTTTTAATGAGTTTGTTTGATCTGAGGTTTAACGTGCCCGTCAACACTGTAGTGTTGAGGTCATGTTATAAGAGAAATAAAAAAGGGAATCCCTAAATTACCCTCATTGCATGTCCTTTACTTGTGCTATGATTCAAGACTAGGTTACTAAGGCATGCACCTCCCGCCTAACCCCACTTCATACAGAGAAAACAGGATTTACAGAGGTACACATTTTTCAGCATGTAACTGTCCATTCATCACGTGAACAAGTCCCGTGAAATGAACACTCCCTAAACTCTACTTTATAGAGAGAAAACTTGGGTTTACGGGGAGATGGGGTATATATTATTTTTTCTTATTTCTGCTCCAAGACATAGATTGTGGGTACTCGTGAGAAACCCACAACGAGGCGGTTCTAACGAGCACCCACAACATATGTTTGCAGTATTAATAAGAAAAAATATCACGGATTTTCATCCGAAAAGTAGCCATTTTCGAGATGTGAAAAATTGCACTATGTCGCATGGGTGGGTCATCGTAATGTTCACAACCAAGAAAGATGACCATTAGGACAACACATGGCCTGTTCTGCAACGGGGGGTCACGTGTTTTTCTCCAGGTATTCCCGTTTTCGCCCACCTCTGATAAACAACCGCCTCGAGACAAGTGAAATAATCTTGAAAGTTGAAAGGGTCGTAAACCGAAACAAAAAATATACCCATGTGGCATTGTTTATTCTTTCTTTGCTCAAAAACATTTCCTGCTGCAATTTTGCGTGTGTGTGTGTGTGTGTGTGTGTGTGTGTGTGTGTGTGTGTGTGTGTGTGTGTGTGTGTGTGTGTGTGTGTGTGTGTGTGTGTGTGTGTGTGTGTGTGTGTGTGTGTGTGTGTGTTGCAACATATAGATTGTCGGTGCCCGTTAGGACCACGTCGATCTATGCGTTTGAGCAAAGATGAGAAATAAAACATGCCGCATAACATTGTAATCCCCACTTTTCTCTACATTATATAAAGCGGGAATTTACAGGGTTGTTCATTAAACGGACTTTTTTTTGTTTTCGACTCGTTCAAGATTATTTCACTTATTTGGAGCCGATCGTTAATCAGAAGTGGTCGGAGTACCCGGAGACAAACAACCTGACATGTCGCTGCAGTAGGTGGCGTCTCACATGTGACCCGAGCAAGGCTAGATACACAGCGGTGAGATGCTCTTTTTGAGCTGCATGCGAGCTAACCAAAGACATGGGCGATCAAAGTTAAACAATCTGACTTACCAGTCTTGCTTTTAATCCCAATACTATTTTATTTGTATTTTCTTGAAGGACAGAAATTAGTGGCTAATGGAACAGTATTTACATTACAAGTGTACAAAAAATAATAAAAAAATTTGAGCCGGGGCACAGCAGAAGGCAACTAAAGCACTGTGTGTGTGTGAATTCGGGTTTAACGTCGCTTTCAACAATTTTTCATTCATATCACGACGGTGTCTGGTTGCGACAGGGAGCTCAATGCTCACTTATATAGTGCTGCCTCACTGAAGTATCATGTCCCAGGCACATTACATGATACCACACCCAGTCACATTATCCTGACACTTGGTCGACCAGTCCTAGCTCTATCCCGTAAATCTTAGTGCCAAGCGAAGAGCAGCTAGTACCATTCTTAACGACTTTGGTATGTCGCGGCCCGGGATCGAACCTGTGACCTCCCGTTCCACGGAGCGGACACTCTACCAACTAAGCTATCGGGGCCGGTTCAACCTAAGCACTGATGAGTCGACTGACTCTGATAGATTAATTGATTGATTAAATGATCCAGCGCACGACAAAACCTCCGATAAGACGTGTGCCCAGCGAAGAATCAGATCAGCCTGTACATCCATATAGTCTAACGAGAGACTTCTCTTGCTGCATGAAGGAGCAATGAACCCTTAGCCATACTTAGAGCGCATAGCGAAGACTCTGATCAGACTGCGCGGATGCGCAGGCTGATCTGAATCTTCGCTGGGCGCACATGTCTTATTTTAGGTTTTGTCGTGCGCTGGCTCATTAAAGACAGATTGATTGTTTTTGGTTTATCGACAAGTCAACCCTTGTTGGTCATTTTGTGTCGTCTCCCAGGGAAAGGGAGAAAAGAGATAGAATAGATAGTAGAGAATGAGGAACAGGGGAGAAAAAAGAAAAAGAATGGAAATGTAAAGACAGAAGGAACAACCCCCCTCTACCCCTACCTGCTGCAAGGACAGCAGGCCTTGCACAACTGTAAGCTAATATCAGTTGGACGCCCCAATGACGCAAGATTTGTTTGTTTGATTTGACTTTATGTTTAACGTTCCCATCAACACTATGTAGATCATTTTTGAGACGCTGCTTTCAATGTTGTGGGACTTTTACCCGATTTTGAGATTAAATGACATATCAAGTCCTGTCGCCCAATGAAACCAATAGGGTTTACATGCATGGACGGTCCAACTCGCACCACTTTGCCTGTGTAGGCTTAGATCCTCCAAGCGATTTACCAGTATTGTGCGGTCGGTTTCAGCTCTGCGTGGAAGCATCAATCAGCCCATCTATTCCCTCAAGCCCCGTTGGGCGGGGGCGATGACGCAAGGTACACTTCATCTTTGCTTCACCCAACAACCCCACGAGTGACTGTGAGTGTAGCCGGGCTGGGAAAACGGTTTTGGGCGGGAACTAAGTCTGTTATGTTTAACCCTTAAATGGCAGTTCTTTGAACAAACAGTGGAAACCCTAATCTGGGTCTACACTGCTTACCTACTCTAATATACATGTTTTGCCTATTTTAACAATGGACCCAAAATCAACTCGTGAAGGCACGCGTTTAGTTGTCCTTCGCTCGTTTCAGCCGATGGACAAGCGGCATTCGCATACATACGCATACAAATCTGTCTCTGTTTTAAGCATGTAGGTTTTATTTTGCTTCGGTTCATTCTGAGTTCATTCTTGATTCGCCAGCTTATACCGAGCTAATCTTCTTAATCTGTTAGAAATCAGATTTAAATAGTCTGTAACTTTTTTGTCCACCTAAACTTTTGCCTTTGACAGCGTGTTGCACGTGTACAACACCTGACCCAACATTTTACCATTCCGCGTTAGAAACCTATGTAAACACACGTTTAGGTAGGGGAATGTGGGGTTTCCAATAGTATGCGTTTAAAACATAAATCGTGAGTACTCGTTAGAAAACGGTTCTAACGAGCACCACTCGTACTTGGCCAAAATATCCCACATTTTCTCTAGACAAATATAATTTATTTTTTGGGGTAATAACGGTATTTAACCTGTCAAAAGGGCATTATGTCATCCTCAAACATGTGAAAGAGCCGAGTTCTGCGATAGTAATAATGTTTTCATGCATCGAGTACTCGGATTTTCTCAGATAAACCATCGACTTACAGGCATAAATAAATAAATAAAGTTATACTCCTAACAATAATAAAAAAAATGAAATCAAAGTTTCTTGAGTAAATCAATCAATCAGTCAACCAGTCGAGTTATTGGCCGATCAATTAATGAGCAGACGCCTGCTGAGAAAAGTTTCTATAATTTTTTTCATTCGACTTTTTATCAGCCCAAAGTAAGTAATGAGAAAATTATATCGCGCTGTACCAATTGTAGTTATTTCTTATTGTTATGACGTCGGAGTGCTATATTTAGAGGGTTATCTGTAAAAACCTTGCAATCTATCCACTGTAAAACTTCGATGGCTCGAGCACCGATGGCTCGTTTACCTTGGCTGAGTCACACATGTTCTTAAGTTCTAAGGGAATTTGTCTTCAGGTGAAAACTTTTGATATTTTCGTCTTTTATCTTGCTAATGTATGTTGTGTGTACTCATTAGAATCGCCTCAATCTGATGAGTTCAAACAGCGCACATTTATATTATAGAACAGCGAAAAGATGTACCAAAGTTATCCCATTTATGCCTCCTGGCAGTAACCCTCCGTAGCTCGAACTACCCCTGTCTCGAACAGATTTCCTTGATCCAAAAGATGTTCCGGTCCCCGCCTATAGGGACCTGAAGAAATAGATGGGCTGCATGATGTTTCCACGCAGAGCTGAAACCGATCGCACACGAGTACTGGTAAACCGCTCAGAAGATCTTAGCCTACGCAAGCAAAGCGGTGCGAGTCGGACCGACCATGCTTATAAGCCCTATTGGTTTCATTGGGCGACAGGACTTGGGATGCCATTCCATCTCAATGTCGGGTAAAAGTCCAACAAAATGGGAAGCAACGCCTCCAAAATGACCTTCACAGTGTTGACGAGGACGTTAAACCTCAAATCAAACAAACAAAAGCAAAAGGTGTTCGAGCCATCGAAGTTCAACTGTATCTCTAATGTAATCCTTAACTCTCTCAAGAGTGTTGTTAGGATGGTTGCTTACGCATGGTGTGTTATTATGGGATAAGAATACAAGAAGGGTGAGCGAAGGTAAAAGGGTAGGGTTAGTAAGAAGGTGTTTATTAGCAAGATAAAAAATGTCTGTACAGAGGACCCTTGTTATAACGACAGTATTTGTTCCCTTTTATTATGCCGTTATACAGAATTTGCCGTTTAAAGAATCCCAGTTAGGAGTATGTTAGGTAATAAAAGGCCTGTTCCCTATTATTACTCCAAGAAACAAATGTTACAAACATTTGTTAGAATCGCCTCGCCGAGGCGATTCTAACAAATGTCTGTAACATTAGTTTCTTGGAGTATTAGATTACCAGACCCTTTCATGACTATGGACTCGATTTGTGCATTTCCAACCCAAGGGAAGCCCACGCCGCTCGGAACCGAGGCTTATCTCTTAGCTAAGTAGTCATTCCACTCAAATTGCCGTTATAACGAGTTTTGCCGTTATAACGAATGTTGGTATAAAGAGGGTTGACTGTACCTTAATGGAGCTAATGGTCGATCGTACTGAGAGTCAGTATCTGAAACAAGGACAAGATCACCTGATAGGCACTACTGATTACCAGCTTGGAAACAGTGTTGGTACAGATCGGACGACACAGAATGGGTATTCTAATCAGGATCAATTAACATAAACTGTTTGCTTAAAATACAGGAATTAAGGTTAACTGAAACGGTCTAAGTCCTCGTTCAGGACCATTTCCCAGCTTACATTTAGAGACAACCAGAATCTGAATCATAACCGTTTCTAGCGACACATAAATGACATCTATTCACCAGGGCCTGTGAAACGGGAAGTTAGACCTTGGTTCTCTCCTTAGCTAGTTTATCCTTTGCACATTCAGGGGACGAAAGTATCGAATCTAGAAGGACATTCCAATCGAGGAGAAGAATCCTAATTGGAGGAATGAGGTCATCTTGTGGAATGCTAGCAGCACACTTTAGACCTTTTAACAAGAGTATAAGCCTTCTATCTCTCCTCCTTTTCTTCAGAGGCTCCCATCTTAAGTGTTTCAGTATTCCAGTTATAGTCCCAGTTTCAAAGCAGCAATTGCTCGTAATAAATCTAATTGCCGTAATTTTTTTTCAATTTCTTCCTGAAGGACCATTCCCTGGTGGTCCCAGACACAGCTGCTTGTACCAAATTCCAAGATCGGGCGAACGCAAGGGGGCACTGATAAAGATTTCTCCAAAAGAGGCAGAGTCTTCTATTAGCCTTATTTTGTCTCAGACCTAATATACATATAATATGTGTATATTAATTGGACCCGTGCCTTTGTTGCTCATATGCGAATTCCATCTCAAGTCATGTGTGATGCTCACGCCAAGGTATTTCTGAATGGAATCCACAATCGCCAAATTAGAGCTGTCATTGCTTCAATGATACTATGTGACGTTGCTAAGACTATAAACATAATTTTAAAAATCCCAGCATAAGGCTTATTGGAACCTGCACATTTAACTTCAGTAACCCCCACTGCTACAATTTTCTATCTTCGGTTTTTCCTCATTGCATCCTGGTGTAAGAATGTCATTTGACATGTCACCAGTAACAATTTTGATTCTGATCAGTGACAATAAAGGACTGTCTATGGTGGAATCAGAATCCAAATGGCATTCATACACCAGAAGCTTGGAGGAAAGGTACTGTACCGGGTGCATGCATGAGCTCACTATTTCTCTTAGGATTCAGGTCATGGCAGTAGGCGTTCTGTCATGGGTGGTGTCTTTAACTGAGTACCCTGATAAGTAGCCTGCACAAGACTTAGTTGACTATGCACCTAATGTATTTTAATAGCCCGTAAGCGAGACCAGAACTAGGGATGGAAAAGGGCAGTCTTACTTGATAAAGGGGTGAAATTCTCCTGGCTGTTTGGCTGGTGTCACGTCAAGATGGCCGTCTGGTCTGCACGCTTTTCACGCTCCTAGGTCCAAAGGAATACCCAAATGGGTAAAAGCCATCACCTTCCGGGTCGGCGCTTCTGGGCTGCTCACGACACAACAACACTCCTCCCTACTTTATCTTGAAGTCCTGATCACCGACTGCCAGGTTAATCCTTGAGTGAGACTAGAAGTCCCGCTTACAACTTTCTGGCTTGAGCGAGACTAGAAGTCCCGCTTACAACTTTCTGGCTTGAGCGAGACTAGAAGTCCCGCTTACAACTTTCTGGCTTGAGCGTGACGAAAAGTCTCACTTCTGTTGTCTGACATGAGTGAGTCTCTAGAAGTCTCACTTTCAAGCTGATGACTTGAGCAAGACTAGAAGCCTCGTTTGCAAGTTGCTGACGTGAGGAAGGCTAGAAGCCTCGCTTGCAACTTGATGACTTGAGCAAGACTAGAAGAAACGATGTTGTTTCGTCAAACGGGCTTTTTATTCCTAGTATGTTACTCGGTGGTGATCTCATTTCCAGTTTTGATTTGCCCATAACGAGCATATTACTCGGTAGTGATCTTAATTCTACAGCGAGATTAGAAGTCCCGCTTTCAACTGGTTTGCATCTTGGTAAGTCCAACTAAGACACCTGAACTAGAAGTCCAACGGGAAGCCCATGCCATTTAGTGGACTAAAAATTAAATCCAGAACGTTGTCTGGACGACACATTTCTGGATCTCTTCGATCTAGAATAGAAGTGGAGGAATTGATCAGGAATCGATATAGTTAACCCACAGCTCCCATCAGAGACACCAAAGGGAAAGAAACACAAACCCGAAACAACAGACCCCAATCGAAACATCAACGGAAGACCGATATCTCCTTTATTCATAGTGGATACTTCCAAAACATCAGCACAGATTGTTAACCGGAAACTTGTGTAATCAATATACCTAATGGTTAATGCTTTATTAATGTACATCTTCTAGTAACGATTTGTCTTTCTTCTCTGTGGTTGTCTCCTTATGGCATATCCCGTTATCCTCCCTGCCCAGCTAATTGTAGCTGAATGGAGCCACCCACATCTTCGTGAACTTGACCCATTAAACATATGGCCTGGAGCAGTAATGACAACCGCCACAGGGCAAATATACAACATCTGTGTCAGCTGCTAGATACATGTTCTGTTTACCGAACCCAAGGCCCAACGCCCCGTCAACACCACGTAAATATGTTCTATAACATGTTCTGCGGGACCCTTACCCGAGATGAAATGACATCTCAATACCCGCCTTCTAAGGAAACCAACATGGCCTATATGCATGGACGGTCCGACTCGAACCACCAAGGCCGGGCAGGCCCAGATCCCTCAAGCGGCCCATCATCACTCATGTTTGGTGTGCTGCACATAGCATCGGAGGATCTGAATTCCTTAACTGTCTGCATTCCCGTGTTAAGCTTCATTGAGATAATCCCTCAACACATTGAGCAAGCTGACCATTGAGGCTCTCTGAACATTAAAAAACCATGCTTAACTTGAATGAGCCTTTCTCATTTGCAAAATCTTGCCTTATAAGATAACTGGTAAACAATACTGTGGCTAAAATCTCATTCCTGTTCATTCAAATGTGGTTTTATGCAGATAAAGAGAAACTGCTATTCATAAGCCTATACTCTTTCTACTCCAGTTAACATCTATTTTGTTCATTCAACCGCGTCTTTCTTTCACGTGGAGGCAAAGAGAAACTGCTATTTATTAGCCTATACTCGTTCTACTCCATTTTAACCTTGCAAACGTCTGGAAGCATCCACATATGAAAATAAAGGAATCTGCATCATCGGGTTTGGACAATACTGGAGACATTATGTTTTCTTCACTCTTTCAAAAGCCTTATTTGCCTTCACTCATTATTATGACTAGTTTTTGCCTGCCATAGCTTGATTGTATTATTCAGGTTACTTGCTATTGCCTTGCCTTGCGTTTAAGTGAAAACTTTTTTAGTGTAGAATTCATTAGACAAACAACTGTTTTTTTTCACAAATGATCTTAAAATATCAACTTGGATCATTCAAGGCGATGTTTCTTACTTTAGCAGTTTAGATACTAATCTTTCTATCACCTTAGCAATCATCTGCTCCACTCGTACTTCTGTTAGAGAGCCAACTGTATCAACGGAAATACCTTCTCTTTTACCATTGGAATGTCTCTTTCTTTCCACAGCTTGGGTGTTTCACTGCTTTAAGAGTAGCTTTCATACTTCTAGAATATTCAAAACAAGCTAAGTTGGCTGCCTCTTTATCAACACATCCCGGGCTGAATTTTGAAATAACCTCCTGCATCCGATGGTTTTCAGCTAGGTCTCTAAATGCGGCGGTGGCAAGGTTTAGAACTCGGTCAGCACAATCTTCCAATGATTGATCAGGTCGTTGACATGACTGTTGGAATTTCGCTCTGGCCACTTCTGTCAATTCTTTAGAGGCAAATTTGTTCTCAATTTTCTCCATAATCGTGCGGTACGAAAGTTGTTCCCTAGTCTTGTAGTGATTTAGAATATGTTCTATAAAAGTGTTATCATTTGGAAGCAAAGAATACACCACAGAACTGAAAACTATGGAGTGTACAATTATACTGTTCACAAAAAGTAGGGGATATTCGGGTTCCTTCGAGACCATCAGCCTAAACATTAGGAATAATCAAATATCGGGTATACCATGCCAATTGACTATCGTGTGTATATATTCTATCCTTGATCAGTATATTTATACTCGAGTGGCGTAGCACGGGGGCATAAAGTGTACATGGGGTAGCACGTGAATTATAACATTAGTGACAAACCGGTTTATTGATGCGAGATTTCGATAAAACTTTCTGTATCGCCTGTTGAAGTGCTTAATGGAACGATTTCTTAAACAAGTTCGTAATTAGAACTATGATTCAGCTAATGGCGGCTCAACGTTGGAGAGCCGTTGGCATGCTCCAGACCGGAAGTAGGCAGTTGTAGACGGCAAATATTATGAATACGTCACAGTCAGTTGTCAGTCGACTATGGGCACGTAATCGTAGGACAGGAGCAGTAGCGGATTTGCAGATAAGTGGACGCCCGAAGAGTACAAACGGTCGCGATGACCGCCTTGTTGTCAATCAAGCGTTACGCAAGCCGAGACTAATGTCAACAGATCTTCATCAATAAATGCGCCGAGTAAGATAAAAATCAAAAATGAGTTCCTTTAAGAGCAATGAAAACATTCATAAGAAAGAAGATGGGTCATACTACGTAGTTTCGGCTAATAAAGCCTCATCAGTGACCCTGTAATGATCCGGCAAAGAAAGCCAGAGGAAACATACTGCAGTTTTGCGAATTTCGAATAGGCAGTCGATTCAAAGACTGATATAAATCAAAATGTGGTCCAAATAATTAAAAATCTGTCTAGAATATGAGTCTAAACCAAAAATTTATTTCGGATTTTTCAGAATATTCACGCTGATCTCAAAGGACCAAAAGTAAAATATAAACTGCACTATGGTTGATGTACGGGGAGACGTTTTACGGCCGCCACACGGCACAACACCAGCTGCAGCGAAGGCAAATAAAAATCAAAAATGAGGCGTTAATGTCTCTAAACAGATGATCCGAAATCGTCTTCACTCGAGTGACCTTACGGCACGTCGTCCGCAAGTTGTTCTGCCGTTGAAATCTAGGCACCGTAGAACCACGTTTTGCTTGGTGTACACAGCGCAGACGTTGGAACATTAACCAGTGGTCTCACTTTATGTTCAATGATGAATCCCGGTTTAACTTGGACATTCATGATGGTCGTAGACGAGTCTGGCATCGTACTGGTGAACGTTATTTGTTTGTTTGTTTGAACTGGCGTTTAACGTCCCCGTCAACAATATTTAGGTCATGTTAGAGACGTCGCTTCCAATTTTGTGGGACTTTTACCCGACTTTGAGGTGAAATGACACCACCTCAAGCCCTGCCGCCCAATAAAACCAGAAGCTTTATATGCATTGGACGATCTGACTCACACCGATTTGCCTGGGCAGGCTAAGTCCTTCGAAGCGGTTTACCAGAACTCGTGTGTGTTCAGATTCAGCTCTGCGTGGACGCATCATGCAGCCCAATCTATTTCTCCAAGCCCCGACGGGCGGGGACGACTGGTGACCGTTATACAGACCCGGCTAGAGTTGCTCATGACCGATACGGAGCAAGGTCTGTTATGGTATAGGCTGGGATTGCCATGACTGGAAAACAGTCTTACATGTGTGCCAATGCAGAGTTACAGGGCTGTACTATCGTGATAACGTATTGACTCCTCAGTGATACCGTTTGCTCGACGCCAAGGTCGTGGAATCATCTTTCAGAACGATAACGCTAGGGCTCATTGGCCACGCGTCGTCACTGAGTACCTTCAACGGCAAAATATTCGGACAATACCATGGACTGCCATGGGTCCAGACTTATCTCCCATAGAAGACGTATGGGGCATCCTCGGGAAACGAGTTTGAAGCCGCGATCCGCCTCAAAGGACCCTGGGTGAGCTCGGTGCACCACTTCAAGAAGAGTGGCGAATGATCCCTCAGTTCACGATTCGTAGACTAATTGGAAGTATGCGACGACGATGTATTGCCTGCTGTGTCAATCGAAGCGGTCCAACATGTTACTGAGGGCCTGCGAAAATGACGTTGACGCTTCGAAGATTGGTCGCAAAATAAAAACGTGATCATTTGAATTATTGTGTGGTTCAATTTATTGATATTTGATAGTCCTTTGAATTGAATGCATCTTGGCTATGTAATGTTTTTTTTTAATTTCCCAATATTCAGCCTGAAAGTAAAATATCCTCTCCTTTTGTGAACAATATATTTCTGGGCCAGACTAGCTAGTTTCGACCCATTATGCCTCATCAGTGACCCTCGAATATTTCCACAATTCCAGAATGAAATTTATGATCCTTAAGGACAAGAAAATATAAACTAAAATGTGATGAAGGGCATGGAGACGTTTTACGGCCGCAACACATTCCCGTTAAGAAATCAAATCTTTGCTCACGAAAGACCAATTTTAATCAAAACTTTCACTGTCAGGTCATTTTCAAACTGATTTGCAGCTTTCAACCAACTGTTAAAAAAAACAGCCAGCTTCCCGTCAAATCTAAGATTCTTTTGAAGCTGTTTCTGATCACCACGCCACTCTCTCCTGTAATGTCTAGCAGACACCTAAGGATGTGACATTTTATCATAATCACTTTTGTCATATCTAGTGTGGTATGCTATGGTGACCTTGTCCGAGAAGTACTAACATCGGTTTTTTTGACACACTCGACCTTAAATATGACCTTGAATCACAAAGTGACATTCACATCTGGTGCCGTCGAGTATATGATCTTGTATGTGACCCTGATCTTGGCCCCGCCCAACTGGGCTTGAAGAAATAATTGGGCTGCATGATGCTTCCACGCAGAGCTGAATCCGACCACAAACAAGTACTGGTAATCCGCTCAGTGGATCTAAAGTAGAAGTGAAACAAAGATCAGGAATCGATACAATTAACTTACTCCACCCGTCAAAGACACCAAAGGGAAAGAGACACAAACATGAAGCGACCTCACCATAATGGAAACCTAAACAAAGGAAGGCCATAAGGACAGTTACTTTCCCACAAAATGGCCAAATGGCCATCCAAATTAAACAAAAAAACACAAGTGATACACACAGTAAGTAACAAACAACAACATAAATAAACCGCCCGCCGCAGAAGAACCGCCTTGGAACGGTCAGAGGAAAAAATTCCACTGGGTAGGGGGGGGGGGGTGGGGCTTAAATCGATTTTACATGGCCATAATCCTCGCCCTTACCTCTGTCGCGGTATACACTAATTTTGTTTAGTCCGCATGAAGGCTTCCTAACACATCAGTGTAACATCTCCGAGAACATACAAATCAAAAAACTATAGAGATGAAACAAGGTTTAGGACTCGACAGCATACAACAACAGACTTGCTGGAGAAAAAGTAAACCAACAGGTAGACTCCGAGGGGCCCGACACAGGCCTGCACAGGCAAGGCGGTGCGAATCCATGCTTATAAACCCATTTGGTTTCATTGAGCGACAGGGTTTGAGATGTCATTTCATCTCAATGTCGGCTAAAAGTCCCACAAAATTAGAAGCAATGTCTCCAAAATGAGCTTTATAGTGTTGACGGGGACGTTAAACATCAAATCAAACAAACAAACTGACCCTGGATTTCTGTAGCGTGACCTTGGCTTGTCATGCCTTCTTGGTGACCTTAACCTATCATGCCTTCTTGATGGTGACTTTGACCTGCCATGCCCTCGTGATGGTGATCTCGACCTGGCATGCGTTCTTGAAGATCTGGACCCGTCGTGCCTTTTTGAAGGAGATATGGACTCGTAATAAATTGTTAACTGCTAAACTTCTTAATCAGTGTGATCAGTATCATAAACTACGCAAAACATTTTAAATTTTATTGACGTCCGTCCGATTTAATTTCAAATTTCAATGCTGTACTTAAATCTATTCTGCAACAAGGTCTATTGGAACCCGAATTCTATTGTGACTTAGTATATAAATTCAGAAAAAAATATATAATTGCAATGACTTCAGCACCCAATTACGTAAAATCATACTTCGATATAAAAAGATTGGGTACAACATAGATGTTATACGACATACTTCATGCATGGTAGTTAACCCAATCACGTCTGACAACTTTGCTTCCCTTTTTAATTGCACGTCGGTGGGTTAGGCCTCAGATTCTATGACGGTTCCAGCGTAAAGGCTTACTGAGAATTAGAAACAATTCAATTGTAGATAATGTTGTTTGGTGCGGGATGCTCTGACTCTGTTCGGGCCCATCGGAGTCTAACTTTTGGTTTTCTTTTGCTCCAGCATTTGAGTGGTTTCTTGTTGCCGAGTCCTCACTGTTGTTTCATCTCTGTTATTGTTTGATTTTTTTATGTTCTCGGAGATGTTGCACCGATGAAATAGGATCGAGGACTGAACAAACTATTTGTCTAAATCGGGAACGGAAGATAACTCCGAAGAATTTGCAAACTGTTTAGATCAGCTAGCCGAAGTTTATCAGAAGTATTCCAACAGCCACAGGATTATCCTTGGGGGAGACTTCAATGAGGACCTGAGCTCACGAGGGGAATTAGAGAGGAAGATTAAGCTTGAGAAATTCATTCGAGAATGCAACCTTCAAACAAACGCAACAGGCAAGACCTTTGTAAATGCAGATGGAGTCCAGATTAGTACGATCGACTACATCTTCTATTCCCAGCACTTACTAAAGAAGGGGTTCTGAGTCACTAGACTTGAGGATGTGGACGACAGTGTGTCAGACCACCTACCGCTGAAGTGTTCAGTCCACGTAAATTTGTTACGTTCCACTCAAAAGCCGGCAGCAACAAATAAACCGCTGCGAATACAGTGGGAGAAAATAAATAAGGAGGAACACAAGGCAAGGGTTACAGAAGAGCTGCGCTCTATTCAAGATGCTACAAACTCTCTCAATACACAGGACATCAAAATTTCAAAACTCAACGAAATCCTGGTAAAAGATGCAACAGATCTTCAACCAACTAGACTTAAACCCAAAAGAAAGCCCAAACTTGCTGTGTGGACTCCGGATATTAAGCAAGCTTTAAGCGAGAAGAAGAAAGCCTTCTTTAACTGAAAAAAAATGAGAATCTACCAACGGCAATAGACAATGCATTGGTTATCAATAAGAAACTATCTACCCAGAAGAAAAAATGAGAATCGACCAACGGCAATAGACAATGCATTGGTTATCAATAAGAAACTATCTACCCAGAAGCTGCGGAAAAGGCGCTAGGCATAGGGAGGCGAGATGTCAAGAAATTCTGGATGCAAAGTATGAGGACAGTTGCTTGTTTCATCGCCTGATCAAGAAGCAGAGGGGATGATGAAAAACAGTGCGTCAACGAGCTTCATGTCAATGGTAACACCTACCATGCAGAAACTGACATCATGCAGGGATTTTGAGAGCATTTTCAATCTCTGGCTACCTCTAGTGAGGTGCCTGGGATGGACAAGAAATACTGTAACATCGTCAACGATGAAGTTGTGGAAATCATCGACCTATGTAACAGTGCACAGTAAGCCAGCCAGACCCTCTGTCTATGGATCAAGTGAAGAAAGCGATAGCATCACTGAACAAGGGAAAGGCTGCATATGTTTATGGAGTTACCGCAGAACATTTTATATATGGTGGAGAGGAATTGCTCCGCATTACAACAAACATATTGAATAACTTATATAAATTCTGCCAGCTGACAGATAGTATGAAGACGGGAGTTCTCACCCATGTTTTTTAAAAAGAAAGGTTCACCCAACGACGAGAAGAACTATAGAGGAATAACAATACTTCCCACACTGACGACAATACTGGAGACAGTGTTGAAAGAAACAGTAAAGCCTGCTGTGAAGAGACGTCAGAATAACCTACAACGAGGCTTTACACAGAACTCCTCTCCAATGAATTGCTCTCTTATATTTGAGGAAGTTATCAGAGAGGCTAAAGACCTGATAGAACCCCTTTCATAACATTCTTGGATGTAAAGGCTGCTTTTCACGTCGTCTCTCATGCTAGTCTCCTATGAAAGCTGTTCCATATAGGCATAGAAGGTCCCGAATGGTCACTCATACACTCTATGCATGCATGAGTTGAGTCAGTTGTGAAGTGGGAAGGAGCAACGTCAGAGCCGTTTCAAGTACAATAGGGTGTCCGGCTAGGAGGCATATTGTGTACGGATCTATACAAGCTGTATGGGAACAACCTGCTAAACAGACCTACTGACGTGGCAATAAGAGCGCATGTTGGAGGGACTTCTTGTGTGGCACCAGCAACAGCAGACGTCATGGCTCTAGCAGCTTCAGAACTGACAGTATTACAGCGCCTTCTTAACACCTCTGTGGACTACAGTCTGATAGAGAACTACCTTCTTCAGCCCGTCAAAAGTGTGATAGTGGCTCTACCAAATCAGGACAAGAAAAGGTAAAACCCAGTTGATACTGATATACATATGTATGGAGTGCGTATGCCAGTGGTTCAGGAGGCAGCTCACATGGGCATTGTCAGATCGGCAGATAGTCAAGAATCTACAGTCAAGAAGAATATCGAAAAGGCGCGGCGTACCATATACTGTCTGATGGGAGCCGGACTCCACGGCGAAAATGGTTTCGATCCCGATTCATCGATCCACATCCTGAAGACCTACGTGCTTCCCCTATTAGTGAACGGGTCGGAGGTACTTTTGCCAAGAAAGACGCTGCCAGAAAAGTTGGAATGTGCGTATAAGAAGTTTCTTAAACAGAGTTTGTCATTACCCAACCCCACAGCAGACCCAGCTATCTGCATCCTCTCAGGCACAATCCCTATAGAAGCTGTTATACACAAAAGAGCGTTAACTCTGATTGGGAACATCAGTCGCCTTCCAGATGATTCTGTGGAAAAAGAAATTAGCTGTACAGCAATTGTCTGTGAAAGAAGAGAACTCGCATAGTTGGTTCATAGATGTGAAACATATTCTTATCAAGTATGGGTTGCCATCCCCTTGGGTATTAATGGAGTCTCCACCTACAAAGTTCTTCTGGAAAAGACAAGTTAAGAAACAAGCAGGGGTTTACTGGACTTATACGCTAGTGTCGAGAGCAGCCATGTATCCAAGCTTCAAATACCTCAAGACAGATAGCAATGTCCCCGGAAAGAAGCACCCAGTCATCCAGGAGGCCCACGGTGTGAAAGATATTTACCGAATACATACGAAAGAGTTAGAGTTCAAACAGGAGTATTCGTGATTTTCGTTATCCGGGCACTTTGGTCATTCGGATTACTTCGGATGTTTACCGCGCATAGCAACCAACCATTACGGTGACAACAAAAGCAGTCCACTGACCTTGGTACGCTTTGTTGCACACAAATTGCACTGTGTTAACACGCTTGTTTTGTTGGTTTCACAAAGAAAACGTTTTAAAAAAAGATGCCTTAAAGTTGTTGTTCGGTTGGATGTACGAATAGCAACATGATGAATCCACTGAAAGTGACATTACACCTGTTTCCAGCTTTTCCGGTGCGATTTGAAAATTGGGAAAATGCCTGCAAGAGAGTCAACCAAGACTTGGGACCTGACAAACACACTGCATGTACTGTGTTCTGCACACTTTTTGTCATGTAAATAATCTGTCTCTTTCGCCTGATATTTTTTTTGGTCCTGGATAAATCATTTTGTACACCCATATGTAACTGTAAACAATGCATTACTCGATAGATCTTGGGTATTTATTCATTTCACAAACTGTTTTATTTTGTTTGCTTTGGATTTTACAGTCAAGTCAACATTATTTAGGTCATTTGATCTGATAAGTTTAACTACCCACACTTCCTGGACAGGCTTATTGATTCCATTGTGGAATTTTGAAAATATCTGAGGGTCACTGATGAGGCCTAATTGGCCGAAACTAGCTAGTCTGGCCCAGAAAACATGTACACTCCATACTTTTCAGTTCTGTGGTGTATTCCTTGCTTCCAAACGATAACCCTTTTATAGAACATATTATACGTAAGTGGTTAACCAGTACAGTGCACATTAGCCAGAAACTAATAGGTATGGAAACCACATCCCGATCACCAGTCATCCCTGCTCATCGGGGCTTGAAGAAATAGATTGGCTGCATGATGCTTCCACGCAGAGCTGCAACCGACCGCACATGAGTACTAGTTAACCGCTTAGAAGAGCTAAGTCTGCCAAGGCAATGCGGTGCGAGTCAGTCCGTCCATGCTTATAAAACCGATTGGTTTCCATGGGCGACAGGGCTTGAGATGTCATTTCATCTCAATGTCGGGTAAAAGTCCCACAGAATTGGCAACAACGTCTCCAAAATGACCTTTACAATGTTGACGGGGACGTTAAACCTCAAATCAAACAAAACAAAAAACAAACATCAGACTGAGCTACTGAGGCCGGCCTCACAAACTGAATATCTGTTCCCAAGATATCACTAGTGGTTAAAAGCAGCGATAAAATGTATTATTGATATACAGCAACAACAAATTGAATGCCTAGATCCTGATCAGAATGTCTTTATAAGAAGCCATCTGATCTGGGCCTACACTGTTTGCAAAGGAATGGGTCTTTGTTTTCAACAAGGGTTTTAGATCATCTTCCCTAAATCTTTTGTAGGATTGTATCAGTATCTGTAGGACTGAATGCATATTTTGGTCAGAATAGTAATGTCTTTACTTAGACTTTTCTTTACTAAGACGGTTTTCCGGCAGGCTGAAAGTTTTGTAGGACGAAGTGAAAAAAATGGTTGAGGTTTAACATCCCTGTCAACAGCACGTCATTCCGAGGTGCTGCTTCCAATTTTGTGGGGCTTTTATCTGGTCACTGAAATGAATGACATCTCCAGCCCTGTCGTCCAGTGGCAGACTTAAACCTACCGAGTAGCTTACCAGTACTCGTGCAGCTCTGCTTGGACGACTTTCGTGATATTTGGTTGAAGACCACTTGGTGACATTTGGTTGAAGACCACTTAGTTTGTTTTGTTTGATTTGAGGTTTAACGTCCCCGCCAACACAGTAAAGGTCATTTTGGAGACGTTGCTTCCCATTTCGTGGGACTTTTATCAGACATTTTGATGACGTGACATCTCAAGCCCTGTCGCCCAATGAAACCAATAGGGTTTATAAACATGGGTGGTCCGACTCCAACCACTTTGCCTGGGCAAGCTTAGTTTTAAGAGGTTTACCAGTACTCGTGTGCAGGTCGGTTTCAGGTCTGCGCGGAAGCATCATCCAACCCATCAATTTCTTCAAGCCCGGATGGGCGGGGGCGGAAGACCACTTGGTTTAATGTATCTTTCCATCAAATGATACTGTTCATCGAACCAGTTTTTGGTAGAATTTTCGTCGAAAAAAATCATCAAATTGACATTTAGTCACAATTTGGTGTTCAAAGTTTCGTCGAAAAACTGAAAGGCGTTAACAAAACTGCAGTAGGTGTAATCATTTGTGCGTGCAAGCCGGACATAGGTTGTGGGTACTAATTGAGGCGGTTCTAACGAATACCCACATTCTATGTCTTGGGACAGAGATAAAGAAATTTTGTATTCCCCCACATATTTTATTACATCATAAAACATGCCTTCATAAATTTTACCCCCTTAAACCCCACAATTTTATAGAGGGAAATAAATGGGCATAGAGAAGTGTACGTTCTGCTCCAAACCTACAATGTGGGTACTCGTTAGAACCAAAAATTTTTTTTTTTCAAGTTTTCAGTTGATAAAAATTTCAACATATTTGAATATGCATGTGGAAAAAGATAAAGTACTTTAGTGCAGATCTATAAATAAATAAATAAATATATAAATAAATAAATAAATAAATAACATGTATATTGTCTTTATTAAATTCACAATGTCAGAAAAATCGATTTGTTTTTGTTGTTGTTTTTTTTTAACTTATATCTGGCGGGGGTTCGCTACAGAATTCTGAACAAGGCATCTTCTTTCTTAAATTAACTAAATTTGTAAACTATGAAACCATTTGGTCAATTAATTAATTTCACTTTGCTGGTGAATGAATAAGGTGCGTATACAAATCACCCCATTCAAAATCGGGCGTCGGATTGTTAACCCACGCGCCAGCAGGTAGCCTGTTTGGACATTCATTCATGTAAATTGCCTCCAATTTACTATCATAACGGACTTATGTTTCATCGGGCAAACGGTCATAATACTAGTACGACAAGTTGACACAAATTGCCGACATGCAAATGAGCTTTCACGGCCAATGGCACTTTGCTTTATATGGTCGCTATGGACTAGCATTCACCTAGTTGGACGTTGCTAAGCGGAAGTAGACCGATATTGACCGGATATGACGTAGGACAATAAAGCCGAATATGTTCTGCAAGTCAACAGAGTTGATTTTAACCAGAACGAGGTTAACCGAATATGTCTCCTTTGTAAACAGGATGATGAGACTACAGAGCATTTCATACTACACTGTCCAGCTCTAAACCATGTCAGACAGCCTATCCTAGAAGACATAAAACAGATATGCTTCAGCCTTGGTATAGAAACTAACTTCGGGGACAGTGAATGCTTGCTTGAACTCATACTAGACAGTACATCTATGTTCAATATGCATCAAGAAATAGACAGTTTTGACTTTGATCGGCTGGACACACACACTAGACGATTGTCATATACTACACACTGAAAGATTCAAAAGACACCCCATATTGGTTAAAAAGGTCAAAGCAGAAAGGTAGGCTCCAGCACAAACACCAGGAACTTGTAAATAATGTGTAACGTAGATGTATATAGGGTGCTGTAAGACAGTCGACTTAACCCATCGTGAAAAAGTGAACCCCTCAAGAAGATTACTCTGGTAACAGAGGTGTGCCTTAACTGGCAGAATCTATTAGAAACAGAAGAGAAACAGATTACCACTTTAATCTCGTTACCTGTATTTGTAATAACAATGGTCTCAATAATTAGGGGAATTCGGGGTAGAAATCCATTTTAGACAAAACATGATCTCCTACATTTAGTGTAAGAAAAGGGCTATTTGGAATAAAAATTTTCTCGTGTATTGTATAATGAGGGGAATTAGGCGGTCTGTAGTTGGAAGCTAACTCAAGTATTGCAGAATTAGGGAAGCCAATTTAAACAAAATGGATCTCTTAACCATTTTGTTTATTTCATGATGATTGCACAATCTATAGGGTCTGCACCAAAATAACCCTGCGAGCCCTTCCGTCCGCCCGCCCGTGGTCAGTCTGTGACCATTTACTCGCTGTTACTTTAGAACTGCTTGGAATATTTTGACCTATTGTGGCATGAAAAGTACTATCAAATATATAAAAAGTAGAAGTGGAGGCAATGGCCAGGAATCGATACAATTAACCCACAGCTCCTATCAGAGACACCAAAGGGAAAGAAACACAAACATGAAACAACAGACCCTAATGGAAACATCAATAGCGGAAAGCCGAAAGGACAGTTACTTTCCCACAAAATGGCCAATAGGCTATCCAAAATAAAATAATATAAGAGACACAAACACCCAAAGACAAACTGTAACAAAAGTAAACCGCGACAGAAGAAAAACTCACTACTACACATTTTTTCAAGTTAAAATTAGATATATAGTAAATAAAGGTGTCCTGAGGTGTCTTGGTGGCCATGTAGTGTCTTGCGGTGATCAGAGTGGTAACAAGACGTTTCGCCCCAAGACGTTTCCCCCCTGGTCGTTTCCCCCTAGTCGTTTCGCCTCCTTTTTTGGCTCCTAGTCGTTTCTCCCCTCCCCCCCCCCCAAATATTTTCCTATATTTTTATATATAAAAGATTTATTATCTCCATGTGTGACAGAGACAAATGGAGAGAAGGAGAAGAACACGTAATTTAAATGAAAATGTTAATTAGGAATTATGATAAGTATTACCTGTTTTGATCATTACCGTTAATCACATTGTTTATTTAATTTGACACATTAATCTCGCAATTAATGCGATTTACGATGAGGTGTGAAAACACGCTCTCTTTGCAGAGTTAAACGTCTTTAATTATCGCTTAAGCACATTTACTAGTTTTGCTTTAAAGGTTGGTGCGTTAACAGAGTCGGCTGGCAAAGATTAATGGCGAGGTGTTAAAACACATGCTCTATGAAAAATTAATTGTATTTAATTATCTCTTTTTTTTTTTCACCTTTAAATTGGTCGGTTGGTTCTTTAACAGTGTCTGCAAGCAACGGTTGAAAATGAAGAAGATTTTATTTAAATTTCCAGTAGGCATAAATGCCATGAGGATACAAAATATTTACATAGTGGCATATATGGCAGTGTTGTGGATAATTGCTACATCCAACATCTATAAAACTGATAATAATTTGGCAAATGACAGAAATATTATTGCTCTGATGATTGAGAGCGGAGGAGTATATAAAACAATTATCAGATCATATTGTTAACAAGTTCTTTTAATGAACACACATCCAAACCCCACCTTAAAAATAGAAAAATGTGATTTACAAGGGTATGTATTACTTTGCTTATTTCTTCTCCAAGACATAGGTCGAGGGTACCCGCCAGGGCCGCCTGACGAGCTCCCAAAACCCACGCTATGAGTTTGAAAAGATTAATTGGTCATATATATTAATTTTCACGCTATTTTTCTGGTTTCCTTTAACAGGGATTGTTACCTTGAACGATAGTTCTATGTATACCTTTTCAAAGTTTGCATATCACCAAGTTAACAGGACTTTGCAATGAAGACCCTAGTAAACCTCATTTTATAGCAAACACAGGAAGTGTTTGCTTTACTGTTGAGAGGCTGGAACAACATACTTAGGCACCCAGATCTCGCCAGGAATCTCGTTCAGTTTCTCGCGATAATCCACCATCTTTACAGAGTTCATGAGAATTGTATTCACATCCTTAATTGCTTCTTAACCCCCCCCCCCCCCCCCCCAAAAAAAAAAAAAAAAAGAGTCAAGTCCCATTACAACAGAAACACACACAAAAAAAAACACGTCGAAATAATTATTAAAAGTTCTTTTCAAAGACTGTTGCATCAAACGCTGAAGTTTGACAGCGGGAAAATTTCGAAACTGCGTCACGTAATAGTAATTGAAGTACGGCGTGGAGTTATAAAATGTCGTATTGTTACAGGAACTTACATAGTACAAACACTACGCTCAAAATTCAACCAGTACCAAATTGATTCCACATGTCCCTTGTGTCGAGTTGAAGATGAGGATATCGAGCATATGCTACTACGTTGTTCAGCTCTACATTCCACTAGAAAAGAACCTTTTAAGAAACTTAAGGACTATATTGTCAGCATAACAGACATAAATTTCTGGAGATCATTTTTCTCAAATAGAGAGAACCTTATCAAATTGATAATCGACTGTAGTCAACTCACGGAATTACAAACAGTTGCCAATATGGATATCTCAAATGTTGAAAGGCTATCAAGAAACTTGTGCTTCGCGTTACACACAAAAAGGCTAAATAAGTTAAATGAGGGGTGAAGACCGTGTTAACGTCACTATAATCTGGGTGCTGCCATATGTATATACGTCAGTGTGTGGTTGTGTATATAAACTTTTAAAACCTATTTTACTTTTATAAACATTCTTAACGAAGATCAGTCAATACCATTTTATGGGTGCTCCCAGCGGTTGGAGGAAAATACTCTTAAAGAAAGAAAGAAAGAATAGCCGTTAAAACCTAGCACCGCGCTTGGACCAACTATTTACCGGAGATTTACCGAAGAATTTACCAGAACTTCTCGGGAGGGTGGAAAGCGCTTCTCGTCTTGACAAGCAATTAAAACTTTTTCACAGATTTACTCAGGGGTATACAATAAAGTTCTGGGAATAGTAAGAGATGCAATGAGCTATCTGGCTACTTGCGGATTTCTACCTTCCCAACATTTACAAAGTGATGCTGAGCCCCAAATCCCATAGCATAGCGCTAGTGCTGCAGAATACTTTAAAGTATCCATGCTACAAACTAACTGTATAATTTTCTTCCCCTGAAGTGCACACAGGACCAACATTGGAGCACCATCAGATGTAGGCTATGTGCAAAGCGGCAGTGAAGCTCAAACAATTGACAAGGTCATTTTCTGTCGTCTCCCAGAGAAAGGGACAAAAGAGGTAGAAGAGATAGTAGAGGAGAAGAGATGGGGTGACAGGGGAGAGAGAGGGTGGGGAATGAATAAAGTGTAGAAACATAAGAAACAGAGGAGAAGGGGATGAACAATGTGTAGAAACATAAGTAACAACGCCCTTACCTCTCTGCCCTACCTGCAAGGACAGTAGGTCCTACCTGCTGCAGGGCCAGCAGGCCTTGCCAAAATGTAAGTCAATATCAGTTCCGTTCCCCAGTGATGCAAGCGACACTTCACCTTTTACGCACAACAGAACAAATTAAAAACTTTGAAAAACAGTTTTACGTAGTTTAGGGAATACTTGCACGATCCCTATTGAAGCCCTCAATGATCCCTGATGCGATAATACTCTGTTGAAGTTTGTCCTTAAGTCTAAAGGAGAGCTGACAGATGATGTCGGTCCATATTTTCCAGGGAGTATCCCATTCAGTTCGCTACTTTCGGGTCGGAGACCCTGCAAGCATGGATGTCCACTTAGCCCAGAGAGATGCCACCGCAACTTTAAATTTGACACAAGATGTCAATGCTGGTGAGTTTGCCGGCCAAAGTGTTGTATCACTCGGGGAGTAATGCTGGTTGTGTGGTAGTTATCTCTGACAAAGCGAGCTACTCGCCGGTACACCGTCTAAAGCCGCAAAATCACTGGATACAAAATGTGGGTCCCATACAGATGTGGCATAATCCAGGATAAGTCTAATTATGGTCTCTACCATCATGATTTAACATCTTCAGAACAGCTGGTTATGTTCCTTCCGAAGAAACGCCAGATGTTTTTTTCAGTTGCATCAAAATGGGTTTCCCATGACATGTTCCTGAAATAAAGGATACCCAGGTACTTTCAAGTCTTTTAGACTGACAGTTCATGGCAGTGTGCTCCGTTTTGTTACCCTGACTGCCGCAGATTTGGTTGGGTTGAATTAAAAGACTTTTGCCAGTCTGTATTCCATTTTGGGCATTGCTGTGAAATGCTGCAGTATGAGTCGTGCTTATAAAAGGCTGTCATCAACAAGGAGGTGAGCTCCAGAGCTGACTTTCTGTGGCAGGTAATTAATGCATGGGCAGAATAATAAATGTAAGAGCATTGCCCCTTGAGGGACACTGGATACAGCTGAGGCAATAGTGCAAACTGGCCTTGACCAGGTCAGGAAGCTCTGGATCCACTATAAGAGGTTGCATGCTGGCATGGCTGAGCTTGACAGTGCTCAAGTCATTCATGTGGAACTTTGCGGTGTCTATCTGTTGACCTTCATATTTTCCTGCTGCAAAGTCATGCCTGGACCTTGGTCAAAGTAAGCTGGCTTTCACACGACTGCCTCTTTCGAAATATGTTCTTTTGGTCTGCTAGACAAGAGGCAAATGATCTTATTTGGGGAACGCATAGAAAGTACTGCCAAAATAGTGAAAATAGCATAGGAGAATGGTGTCAATGACTCCCCTTATTTTGCTTAGGAGTAGATATAACAAATGTTAAGTACGCCCACATAAATACCATCTGCACCTGTATATAGGCGGTTAACCTAGGACTTGCTAGCGTGACTATCTATCTACTATTATTGCGATAGGCCCCATTTGACCATTACTAGCAGGTGTACATACACTCGAGATTTGCAGGACGAAAGCCTGTGCGATAATCATGAAATTACGACAAGGATCTTTAACCTGCATAGGGGATGATTCTCCCTTCACAGGTGGCCTCCTCCGTCGTGATATGACTGAAAAATTGTTGAATGCGACGTTAAACCCGAGTTCACACACACACACACACACACACACACACACACACACACACACACACACACACACACACACACACACACACACACACACACACACACACACACACACACACAGGTGGCCTCCAGGAAACATCTCGATTCGAAGAACGGCGCACTTTGTGGCATTCATCCCTACAATTGATGCCATTGGAACATATTTAAACACCAAACTTTATTGTCGCTGCTGTGAATCGAACCAAAGGCCTCTAGAATCAGAGGCAAGTGCACTAACCACTGAGTTACTAACCTCTGAGCTACCAATCTAGCATCAGCCCCGCCCATCGGGGCTTGAAGAAATAGATGGGCTGCATGATGCTTTCACGCAGAGCTGAAACCGGCCCACACATGAGTACTGGAAAACCGCTTAGAAGATCTAAGCCTGCCCAGGCAAAGCGGTGCGAGTCGGACTGTCCATGCTTATAAGCCCTATTGGTTTAATTGGGCGGCAGGGATTGAGATGTAATTTCATCTCAATGTCGGGTAAAAGTCCCACAAAATTGGAAGCAACGCCTCCGAAATGACCTTTACAGTGTTGACAGGGACGTTAAACCTCAAATCAAACAAACAAAACCAATATAGCACTATCGTTTTTTTTTATGTTCAACACCACTATTAAAACATTTTAAGTGTTGAAAATGAGTGTGTTTATAGGGGGTTTATATTGCCTTTATAACTGCACCAAATCATAGCTTGTGGATACTTGTTCAACAGTGAAAATTAGTCTTACAGTTAAAAGTGGGCGAAACGACTAGGGTAGGAATTGTTTGGTGGCGAAACGTCCCGGAACTCCTGTGGATCAGGTAGAATTTACACGATCTTAGTGCAGATAGACACGGTCCAATTAAAAATGGCGTCGAAGGTCGTTTCTGAATTGAAGATTTTGCAGTTCTATGAAATTACATTCATTTGAAATAACATATTGAATGGTTGCTTCAGGCGATTTGGTCACTCTATTGCCAACCTTTGTTACAACAGATGTTTCGATCTGCTGAAACTTTAAGGCTCAGTAGCCTACATGTTGGCTGTTTGTGCTAGTTTCCAGTCAGCATATGATTTCGAAAACAATCAGAATTGTTACTTATCATATGTCTATCTATCTGCTGGCCCCAGTAGCTCAGTTGAATATGCGTCATATTTGGCCATTACGTCAGTTGAGTGGGTGGCAGCTGGCTAAATTTGGAATTTATTTAAAAAAAAAAAAAAAAAAAGGGGCGACGCTGGATGGAAGGGTGGGTGGCTAATTTTAGAATTGAGCTTAAAAAAAAGGGCGACGCTGGATAAGACCTTAAACCACCTACAATCTGACCAACGGCGGCATACCAAAAACACATGTTTGAGTCCAAACCCACACCTTACATGCCCCGAACTACCCCCACGGACCGGGCACCCATCGCAGACGAGGGAAGACCAACCCTATCTATCTATCTTCATATACTGAGTCGGTCAAACTTGGCCATTACCTCAGTTGGGTGGTGCGCTAAATTTAGAATTTAGCAAAAAAAAAAAAAAAACACACCCACTGGATGAGTTCTTAAAACTATTTACAATCTGCTTTCAGAGGTGTACTAAAACGCACACCTCTGGATCCCAATCTACACCATGCGGGCTTTGAACTCCTCTGCAGTTTTGGCATTTACCACAGAGGAGGGAAGACTATTCCACTGAGGGATAGTTCTAGGGAAGAAAGAATTCTTCAGGGCATCACTATAGGCCTGGTACCTACGATATTGACTGTTGTTTAGTTTTGATGCCCTTGTTTGAGTTGAAGTAGTCACAGGGGTCAAGTATTTATCTTTATTAAGAGACACTGTGTCAGAGTGAATCTTATAAAAGAAGGTTAAACCCACTAAGGAACAGCATGGACGGTTCAACTCGCACCGCTTTGCTTGGACAAAGCTGCACCCAGACTGCCCACAATGTCATGGTAGAATAATGAATTGGACCAACTGGGTCTCACAAGACCTTTGTCTCCCGAAACCATGCTGACAATGAGCAAGAATGTTTTCAAAGGCTATGTGTTTGTTAATATGGCTAACTAGTATATGCTCTGACACATGTAAGCGACACAGCAGCCCCCACCCATTGGGGCTTGAAGAAATAAATAGGCTACATGAAGCTTCCTCGCAGAGCTGAATCCGACTGCACACGAGTACTGGTAAACCTGATTAGAGGATCCTAGCCTGCCCAGGCAAAGCGGTGCAAGTCGGACGGTCCATGCATATAAACCCTATTGGTTTCATATTTTGAAAGGAAGGCCTAATACGAAAGGAAGTCTATTATAGTGTTGAATCATTTAATGTAAATGATATTTACTCGGTGTATGTGGTTCCGCAGAAGAGTATTTACTCGTCATAATATTAGATTTAACCCATTCTTTACCGGAAACCCCAAACGGGGTAATTGGCACATAGTGCAGGCCCAGATCAGACACGGCAGAATGCGGCATCTGATCAGGGCCTACACTGTTTGCAAAATGTTTAGCCATTTTCCTAATACATTTTGAAGAAAACACAACCTGACACCCCTAAATTTTGAAATGGGCTCCTGCTATATATAACGAGGAAGGTTCCATTTGGTACAAAAAGAATTAACATAGCTTCAGATAAGGGGGTGTGACATGGATTGATAATTTATTGTTGTGGGTACTAATTAGAAGAGAAACAAGATTAATAATCTCAAAATTATACTCATTTATACTTCCATCCCTCCCCCTTCCAGGGTCGGCATTATTCTTTCGTGGAGATTGATCATGAAATCTTTTCAATGGTCATTCTCTCCCTTCCGCTTTTTCAAGAAGGACAGTTGTCAGTTTCTGGCGAAAAAAATGTGCACTGCCTATGTTTAAGCCTGCCCAGGAAAGGTGTGGATAGTTAAACTGACTAGCTCAAAAATGACCTAAATACTGTTGACTGGGCCCTTAAACTCCAATACAAACAAACAAACATACAAAACTTCCCCCACCCCACACCTTTGTCTGGTCAGACAGGGTTTTCCTTCATTCTAAAGTTCTGAGAGTCCGTAGAACCCTTTGTGATCAACCTCAAGAGTCCAGTCCTTATCCCCTGACAGTGGATACATAAATGCACTAGTGACTACACAGCCACTTTTCGTAACGGAAACATAACTGACGGAAATGTTTATTTTTAGTCATTGCTGTTGGTGCGCAGTATTGTAAAAGTCAGAAAGTGTAAACAGGTTTTCCTGTGTAACATTTAGAACTCCTGAATTTAGGATGCCCACTGCTTCAGTCAAAGAGTCCCATACAGACATTTAGGAGACATAGACTCAATATCCTGTGTCAGGAAAAACCCTGTCTGGAGTTAAGGTATTTCTATTGTTTATGTCAGTGTTGAGAGAACTTGTGGCCCGACCCTTTGCTTTATTGCAATGAAATATGATTTTTGTTGCGCCTGCTTTAAGCATGGCGAGACATTGGGGTTGAACTTTCTGTTCGTTCACTCGTCAAGCCGTCAACATTTGCGACCACCCTAACTTTCACCCAAATGTAAGAGTCCCCCACAGGCACAACATAGCCTTCGGCGGAATTCTTGTACTAAACTCCTGATTATATTGCAGGTGATGCCAGTTAGAAGAATACATTCATCTCTTATAGCGACTTCAAGTTCCTTGCTGGGTTTTAAAGTTTTGGCAGCTGGAGGGGAAACAACTAGTAAAAAGATAAAAATATCAGATGTGAGTAATGTCCCTTGGGAGCCGCAGCAAACAACAAAATCATTTCTGTGATACCCCCTCATCAGGAGGGAGACTCCCTCATTTTGGTGCTAATTTTTGTCCAATTTATACTAAAGTTTAGTAGAAATTTTGGTGTCTCCCTCATTTGAAATGAGAAGTTTCCTATATATTCTTTACATCCCCCTCATCACAATGGCAAATCTCCCTCATCTTTAACCTGCACAGGGGATGACTCTCCCTGCACAGGGCGGCTCCAGTTAACATCCCGATCTGAAGGAGGGTGCAATTGGTGACATTCAGTCCTGCAAATGATGCCAATGGAGCATGTTCGGATGCCTGAATTGTATCGCCGCTGCCGGGGATCAAACCGGGGGCCTCTAGCATCAGAGGCAAATGCACTAACCACAGAGCTATCACGCTTAACAAGGCCGAGACTGGCAAACATGGGCTGTGGGTGCTTGTTAGACCACCTCAATGAGATGGTTCTAACGAGTACCCCCAGTTTTCTATAAAGTGTGGTTCAGGGGGATGATTTCACAGACTTGTTCAGTGGTTAAAAATGTACTCCCTCGATGTGACCCATTGGTAAATAATGTTGACTGGGCCATAAATGCCAGAATAAAGCATCATGCAACATTGTGACTTCGTGCCCCCGCTCATGGGTGGCTTGAAGAAATAGATTGGGCTTCATTGTGCTTCCACTTAGAGTTTAAACCGACTAAAATTGAGCACTGGTAAACAGCTAAGGTGTAGGCCTGTCCAGGAAAAGTGATGCAAGTCGGTCAGTTACTTAAACCATAGCGGTTTCTATGAGTGGTAGGGCTAGAGATATCATTTCATCGCAATGTGTGGTAAAATGTCCCACAAAAACTGTCTTCCTTCTAGGGCTGCAACATTTCAGTTGCTTCAAAATACTTCCATTACTAAAACACGCCTATACAAATCCATTTTAAAGTTTTCCTCTGTAAAAATTTAAAAATCCAGATGAAAAATTGTGATATTTTTCTTATTTCTGCTCAAAATAAAGATTGTGGGTAAACATTAGCGCCGCCTCGACAATGTGGTTCTAACGAGTAACCCAAATCTATATTTTAGAGCAGAAATAAGAAAAATAATGTATACCCCTGTAAACCCTAGTTTTACTATATAAAAGTGGGGTTTGAGGGGGTCAAAATTATATAAGCGCTTTTTCGTGGTGAATACCTGCCGAGGTTGGCAATATTCTTTTGTGGAGATTGACCATGAAATCTTTTCTACAGTCTTTCTCTTCCTTCCGCTGAATCAAGATGGGGGTTGTCAGTTTCTGGCAAAAGAATGTGCACTGTACTGGTTAACCGCTTACGTTTAAGCCTGCCCAGGAAAAGTGTGGATACTTGATAGGTAAATTGACAGGCTCAAAAATGACCTTAATAGTGTTGACTGGGTCGTTAAACTCCAATACAAACAAACAAACTTCAAAATACTATACATATGGCAATATTTATGTCACAGTAGGCTATAGATGGCAATACGCTTGCTGGCATGAAGAAGAAATTTTACTTTAAGGAATTCCTTAACCCTTATCTTGCTAAATATTCATTTAAGCCACTACCATTTCTGTCTATCAACCAATCAAATTACTTGATGTAATATATTGCTACAAATTCATAAACTGAATGCCAAACAGTGTAGATCCTGATCAGAAGCCATCTGATCTGGATCTACACTGTTTGCAAAGATAGGGGTTGTCTAAACAGCAAGATAAGGGTTAAAATCAACTGTAAGCAATACTAAAAAAATGTAGGTACATGTATTTGGTGGTAATTAGCTGTAATATACGTGAACTATCGAAATAAAAGAGAAAATAATATAAATAAACAAATTTGTAATGTGTTGTCACATTAATGCAAAACCACCAAAAATTTACTGTAAAAATCCTAAAACATTTTGGCATCTTGAGGACTTGCTGTTATTCTCCTAAAATTTTAACAAGGAGTCCAAAAAGGTGCAGATGGACATACAAATAGTGTAGACCCTGATCAGACTGCTCCTCTGGATCAGACGGCTCCTTCAGGGGCAGTCTGATCTGGGTCTGCACTGTTACCTATGCCTATCTGTCCCACTACTAAAGATCCCCACTCAGCAAATGCCATGATGCTGCTGGACTGATTAGCATATTCTGACACATGCATGTACCACCAAATAAATTTTTCTTCCTATGGTATTGATACTACCGTAATGATCCTAAGTATTGGGACAGACAGGCCTGAGCAAACATTGCAGACCCAGATCAGACTGCTCCTGAAGGAGCAGTCTGATCAAGGTCTACACTGTTTGCCATTCCATCTGCACCTATTTTACTCCTTGTTGGATCATGAAACAAATGTGTTAAAATTTTAAAGGAAATTGTAGCAAGCCCTAAAGGATTTTTACGTTGCTCTGAAGGAAAGTATTTGCTGCCACGGAGAGCAGATGCCTTTGTTTGGGAGAGAGTTTTCTTGCACACCAGATAAAGAAATCCATAGTTTGGGCTTGGGATAGAAATTCTGTTCTAATCCTTGATTTCTTACCCAAAATTGAATATTCTCGCATGTTTGATAAATGAAATGGTCGAATGTGACCCCATATGCGCCATTGTTAAGTTCCATGTCACAGCATGTTACGTGATGTCACTAAACATCACTGTAGTGTCATCACAATATGGTGGAAGTCGGCAACCAAAGTGACTGCAGTATTAAAAACCCACGCTCAGAAATGCAAGGTATGCAAGAAAAAACTTCCTACATGGATGTGAGGGGTGGATAGAAAAATCGGTCCCGGCATCACTTGGCAATCCTCGTGATGCCGGACAGTGAACCTCGGGACAGATATTTCCATCCACCCCTCACACCCATGTATGATTCTTATATTCCTGTAAGAATGCTTGTGATACTCTCTGTTTCAGTTACCAATCTATGACAGTCCGGAGTACAGAGTGGAGTATGTGAAAGAGGAGCCAGGACAGCTACAACAACAGATTTCCAAAGTGAGGAAAGTAGTCTGGAAATGGATGGAATCTGTACAGGTATTGAGTTAGTTATGTCCCCGCACCAAAGGGGAGGGGGACATATTGTTGTGGGTGCAGATCCCATCTGCGTATGCGTCTGCATATGCTTATGGGTTGGTTTGATACTTCTTGTGTGTAAGGTGTCTCATGAACTACCTGGTGGATTTTAATCAAATTTGCATGGATACAACATTGGGACAGGATGAAGAACTGATCAGGTTTTTGTGACCTTGACGTTATTTTCTAGGTCACAGTTGTGCTAAATTAAATAAGTCAAATTTAGAACAAATTTAGGTTGTGTGCATACATATCTCATGGATTACTCATTGTATATTTTTTTTGTCTTGCCCGTTTTTTGCATAGCTCATGTAGGTATTGTTTTTTTTTTGTCTGTTTTTGGTTTTTTCATTTGTTTGTCCAACTGTCATCATTTCCTCGTGTCATGTCAACCTTTTTGTTCAAGCCAGAAATGGGCCCAGACAGGTCCAGGCAGGCCCAACATAACTTCCAAACCATGATCTTATGATCTTTATGTTGCACTCATATAGATCAGTTCTGTATGGAACATTAGGTTGAAGGGTGGGTAAAGAAATTTTGTCATGATATGATACCTATCTTGCATTGGGAAGAACTTTTAAGTTCAGAAATTCCTCAAATCACTTCAGTAACTAATACTCATATATAAATATTTGGTACTGGTAGTAGTTATTTGTTATATGCATGAGAAAAGAAGTATAAGTAGTAATAGTAGTCACAAATTTATGGAAAACCAACAAAAGTTTACACTTCATGTCTATCAAATTACACTGTTTGCTGTATCACAATTGTATCGTGAAATTACTTCAGTGAATCATTGCACTATAGCGAGGGGGTACCGTTTATTCGAGCATAGGCTCATGCACATAGCTTCTGATGGTATAATGAAAGTGATAATTTTCCGTGTTTCTTGTTATACGTCTAAACATGTTGAAGGTACATGTTAGACCTGCCTCATAGAAGCGATTCTAACAAGTACAGTGAAATTCCACTATTAAGACCACTTAAATTAACCCTTGTCCTGCTGAATATTTATATATGCCACACCCACTACCGATTATCAACCAATCAGATAACTTGATGCAAATTATTGCAACAAATTCACAATCTGAATGGCAAACAATGTAGATCCTGATCAGATGGCTTCATCAGAAGCCATCTGATCTGGATCTACATTGTTTCAAAGATAAGGCATATCCGGGATTAGCAGGACAAGGGTTAAGTCTAATTCTGCTTTTAAAAGCTTATTGAGAAGGCTTTAACTTTTCTTTGTGCTTTCTATACCCTGTGTCCTTTAGTAGAAAACCACCTTTGGAACTATTCAAAAGTGGTCTTGAAGACCACTTTTGAACAGTCCCAAAGGTGGTCTTAATTTACTGCACCTACAATACTTGGTGTAATGCAGAAATAAGAAATTATCCTGAAATCAAACTTCAAACGATTCTAACAAGAACCCTTAACATTTAGAAGCCTCCATGGTTTAGTGATTGAGGTACTCATCTCATAACCCAGGGTTGTGAGATCTGTTCTGGGTTTTTCCAAACTTCCTTATGGGTCCCATCTCCATATACATGTAATCTTAATTGTTGGTGGGACATAATACTCAAAAACACACACATGCCGGCCCTTAAGATCTGTTTTATGGAAAAATGATCACAAATATCCCCATCACTTGTAACCTGGAGCAATGTAAAAGGATCTTACAACAATGGTCATTTCATATATAATTTCTGGACCTGCCGCTGTAGCTCAGTAACCATGTGTTATTACTATAGGAATGAATTTCATTTTTGTGTATTTATCAATGTGTAAATTCTGGAAATCACTCACAAATTGCATGAAGCCTGAAGAGCGTAATGCTAAGTTTGTTAGTGTTTCGCCAAAGTTTACACGTAGATGAAATCCACAAAAATAACAATTCATTCCTTAAGTTATAATTCCATCTATGTCATCCAAATATTAAAATGCCACCAAAATGACAATTTTTTAGGAATTATTTCACAAGCATAAGAATGAACTTACCATTGGCTACGGTGGAATGATTATTATACCCCAGCATTTGTTTGATTTGTTTGATTTGAGGTTTTACATCCCCATCAGCACTGTAAAGGTTATTTTGGAGATCTTGCTTCCCATTTTGTGGGACTTTTACCCGACATTGAGATGAAATGACATCTCAAGCCCTGTCGCCCAATGAAACCAATAGGGTTTATTATCATGGATGGCCTGCCTCACACCGCGGTTCCTGGACAGGCTTAGATCCTCTAAGCGGTTTACCAGTTCTAGTGTGCGGGCCGGATTCAGCTCTGCATGGAAGCATCATGCAGCCCATATATTTCTTCAAGCCCCTATGGGTGGGGGCTGAATACCCTGCTGTGGGGTATATAGTTTTCATCCTGCCATTCATCTGTTCTTCCATCCGTCTGTCTGTCAATCCATCTGTATGTCCCCCTTTCCGTCCGTCCATTCATTTGTTAGCATTTTGGTTAAAGTTCTACGTCAAAGTTTCTAAGAGATTGTTTCTTCTGAACCCTTTGATAGATTTAGTTAATACTTACACTGAAGTTACATACTGGTCTAAAGATTTCATTGATGCATGTCTTGCCACCTACAGTGAACTTGAGGTCAAGGTCATGGACTTAGAAATTTTACATTTAGTTAAAGTTTTATGACAAAGTTTATAGATGCCTGTATGTTATAAACTCAAGACAAATTCAGTTGATACTTGCATCGATGTTGCATACCAGTCCAAAGATTTCATGATGTATTTCCCTTCCCCCATCCACGATGACCTTGACCCCAAGGTCACAGACATTTGGTTAAAGTTTTATGACAAAGTTTATAGCTGCCTGTGTGTTCTAAACTCATAAGACAAATTCAATTGTTACTTGCATGGATGTTGCATACCAGTCCAAAGCTTTCATTAATGCATACCCCACCCCTTCAGTAACTTTGTTGCCCTCACTCCCTTGGTCCATTTACAATTTTTTTGGTTTGGTTTAGCTTTTACAAGCATATTTCTTCATATAGCAGAGGGTGGCGCTGGCCTGGACTATACGTGACCCAATGGTCGCTTTCTTTAGTTAGGGCCACGCACTGAAAGTGTGGGTGCCCTATAGTAATCACTCTGTCTGTCTGTCTGTCTGTCCGTCCACAAATTCTTACTCCTCTGATAGCGCTGCCGGGGCCCTAGTCAGTTTCACTGACAGCTCTAGTTCAATTAGAAGCTGCCATCTTTGAAAGAAACCCAAGCGAACAAAATGTCTATTATTTTTCTAGTTCAATTAGAAGCTGCCATCTTTGAAAGAAACCCAAGCGAATAAAATGTCTATTATTTTTCTTCCAACATTTACGTTTTCAATAGTTTTCCGTCTTTTAATCAATCGCTGTTGAGTGTTGACGTCGTTTATATACAATGCCGTAACATGCGGGTTCTAAACGTGCTCTTTGACGTCACATTATATTACTACCTGCCGTTATGTGAAACGGCATGAGATTCTTGCACATGGAATTTATCAAAGTATATAAATTTTATTTCAACCAATCAAATTGCTTGAAATGAACATAAATGATGGAGAATTGGAATTATATGTACATGCATGTTCATACTTTTATGACTTGATGTTATGCACTGAATAACAGCAGTTTTATATCCTGTTTTCAGGGCACAACTGATAAAATAAAGGACAAATATGAAATTGGAAAAGCACATACTCAAAGTAAGTACTGTTTTAACATATTATTTCTGTAAAACTTAGCTAGGCACAAGCTTTGCTGGCTCAGATGCACATCCCTCCCAACATTGTTACCTGAAGTTTTTTATATGCCTACATGAAAGGCTGCTGTCTAGTACCAGTTTTCCGACACAATGTATCGCCTTGCGTTTGCCGATCACCCCCACCCATCGGGCTTGGAGAAACGGATTGGGCTGCATGATGCTTCCACACAGAGCTGAAATGACCACATGTGAGTACTGGAAACCCGCTAAAAAGGACTTAACCTGCCCAGGCAAAGTAGTGTGAATTAGACCGTCCAATGCATTTAAACCTTCTGGGTTCATTGGGCAGTATTTCATCTCAATATGGGGTAAAAGTCCCACAAAATTGGAAGCAATGTCTCTAAAATAAAATGACCTAAATAGTGCTGATGGGGCTCTAAACTCAATTCAAGCAAGCAAGCACGCTTTTCCCTTCAGTATCACCATCCTTGCTGGCTCTGAGCCCCGCATTTATTGCAATGTTAGAAACAATCTGTTATGTGTCAGATGTTAGACTTTATGACGTCACTTACAGGCAGAGTGTAACATCAAATTTCCGCACCTACTTACATTTGAAAAAAATGGCTATTGGAATGGATAATAAAGTATATAATGAAGGTATTTTCACTAAAGTAACTTGATCTGCCAGGTAGTATCACGTCTCTTGGATGTTTTCATATCTTAAGCATCACACTCGACGCTTCTTGTCTCGTGTGATAACTTGAGCTAGAAACATCCATTCCACATGATACTCGTACATTGTGGCAGATCAAGTTACTGTTGTTTGTTTGTTTGATTTGAGGTTTATTGTCCCCATCAACACTAATTAGGTTATTTTGGAGACGTTTGCAATTTTGTGGAACTTTTACCAGACAATGAGATGAAACTTAATCCCTGCTGCCCAATGAACCAATAGAGTTTATATGCATGGACAGGCCGACTCGTACCGCATTGCTTGAGCAGGCTTAGACCTTCTAAGTTGTTTACCAGTACTCGTGTGTGGTCCGTTTCAGCGCTGTGTGGAAGCATCATGCAGCTAAAAAATAATGTGTATGTAATCTATGTTATTCACTCCCTTCCGTTTATTCAAGAATGATAGTAATTGGTGTCAGGTTCTGATAAAATAATGTCCTCTGTACTACTTAACCTCTTGTGTAAAGGTCTCCCCAGGAAAAGTGTGGTTGGGAAAATTGACCAGCTCAGTATAACCTTAATAGTGTTGACAAGGCTATTAAACTCTAACCAACCAACCATAAATCTTGGCTAAAACCTTGTCCACAGTCTCAGTTTTCTCAAAGTCTGCAGACAATACCAAATCATTTCCTATGTCCACGCATATCAAACTGTCAGAAACAACACTTTTCCCCCGGTAGCGATAGTGGGGACATACTGTTTTTGCCCTGCCTGTTTGTTGGTTTTTACGCGGACAACTTAAACATTGGTCATACATTTTGAACCGGTTGAGATAGAGCCTTCATATTTGGCATGTAGGTTCCTTGTGACAAGGACTTTCCACTTATACAAGAAAATTTGACCTATGACCTACTTTAAAGAAAAAATTAACATTGGTCATAACTTTTGAACCATTTGAGATTGATTTTGTTTGTTTATATTGGAGTTTAATAGCCCAGTCAACACTATTTAATTCAATTTTGAGCCGGTCAGTTTACCTATCCACAATTATCCTAGTCAGGCATATTCCTAAGCAGTTAGCCAGTAAAGTGCACATTCTTTTGCCAGAAACTGACAACTGCCTGTCTTGAATCCGTAGAAAAGATTTCATTATCAATCTCCATGAAAGAATGTTGCCGACCCCGTCAGGTATCGACCCCGCGTCCTGATCACCAGTCATAGACGCACATCCGACTGAGCTACCGAGGCCGGCCATTTGAGATAGAGTCTTCATACTAAGCCTGTAGGTTCCTTGTGACCTTGACCTGTTTCCTACTTTAAAGAAAATATAACATTTGTCATAACATTAAACCCTTTGAGATAGAGCTTTCATATATGGCATTTCTCCAATGGCTCAGTTTCAAAATAACTTTGACAGATATGTTCCTTGCGTGACCACTCTACCAATTCTGCTCCTCTGTAGAAAATGGCTGTCAGAGCTAAATATAGAAAACCTGTATACAAGTGTTAGTACATCATGACTCAGGTGAACAAATTAGGTCCATCATGGACCTCTTGTTCAGGAGTTTCATTACACAGATGTGTAAATGAAGTGCATGCTGGTAATTTTTTATGCTCCCCGAAGAATGTCGGGGAGCATATAGTTGCTGCTTCCTCCGTGCGTCCGTCCCGCTCTTGTCCGATCTTGTCCACGCAAATTCTCAGAAACTACTGGTTGGATTGCATTGAAACTAAATGGAAATGTTAAGTATCGAAGGTGGATGCGCATATCACCTGTGTGTTTTTATTTTGATGATTTTTCCAACAGTTATGGCCCTTTGATGAATTCTGCATGAGTATATAGGGTACTGTTTGTGTCCACGTGAATTCTCAGCAACTACTTGCAGAAATTCAACGAAACTTCAATGGAATCTTGAGCAGCAATAGTGGATGCGCATATTATCTGTGCTATTTGGTTAGATGATTTGTCACAGAGTTATTGTACTTTGTTTAACCCTTTACCACTCAGATACGTGTTTTTACATGTCTGCACCCCCCCCCCCCCATTTTAAGCCCCAGAGGCACATAAAATCTGCATTTCTACCCCTGGATAGTTAAGTTTGCTTTAGGATTTGTTGGGCAAAAAAGTGACCTGTTTCGCGCGGCTCCCCACTAAAAATATTCCTGGGGGGATTGAAGAGGGGCAACGCCCCCCTCACATCCCGAAAAATTTTGGGTTTATGGCCCAACCGGCCGCTAAAATTTATATCCGAGGGTGTCTGGGGTCAAACGTGCCTGAAAATTGATGCTGATAAAACATGCTGCAAACAGTGAAAATGGTTAGTGCCAACCACCATAATGGATGCCTTGACAGCTGTGTGAAGATTAAAATGTGGTCCAAAATTCATGTGAAAACACACTTTTTGCCAACTTTGAGATGCCCCCTCTTTACCATGACAACAATGATCAAGTCATGAAAGGTTGCATTTGAAAGGCTACTGCCCAATGAACATTCATACCGAGTTTGGTGTAAAACAGACCATCCATTATGAAACAATGGCTAGTTGAAGTTGCTGTCAGGTGCAACACTGTGAAAATCAGTGAAATTCACAAAATCCCTGAGTGGTAAAGGGTTAAAGCTGGAGTGTAAGGTCACTGTGGCTATTTTTTAGAAAAAACTTTGTCATCACTCTGGTGCCTACATTTATTGATGGATTTTAATATAACTTCACACAAATGTTGGGTATGATAATATCTTGAGCATGTTCTAATTTCAGGATCTTGGGCTCAAAGTCAAGGTCATAGTGGCTATTTTTAGAAAAAACTTTGTTTTCGCTCGAGTGCCTACATCTGTTGATGGATTTTAATATAATTTCACACAAATGTTGAGTATGATAATATCTCGAGCAAGTTTGACTTTCAGGGTCCTGAACCCAAGGTCCAGGTCACTGGGGCTATTTTTAGAAAAAAACTTTGTCATTGCTCTAGTGTCGTCATTTGCTGATGGATTTGAATATAACTTCACACAAATGTTGGGTATAATAATGTCTTGAGCAAGTTCGACTTTCAGGATCCTGGGCTCACAGTAAAGGTCACTGTGGCTATTTTTAGAAAAAACTTTGTCATCGCTCCAGTGCCTACATTTATTGATGGATTTTAAAATATTTTCACACAAATGTTGGGTATGATAATATCTCAAGCAAGTTTGACTTTCAGGGTCCTCGGCTCAAGGTCAAAGTCACTGCAGCTATTTTTAGAAAAAAAACTGTCCACCGACAGGTTTTGTTATACTCCATTTTGAAGTACAGTGACTATACACAGTATACCACTCTTTAACTAGGACAATGTTTCCTGTTCCAACTATTGCACCTTCGGGGAGCATCCATCGGTTTCATAGATATTCTTTTTTCAGCAGAGCATCTCATGCAAATTGTCACCTGAACTGGACTTCACATCTCATGCAAATTGAGACTTTTGCATGAGATGCGAAGTCTCTGTTTTCTGGGAAAAATAAGAAAATTATCAACAGAAGACAATTTGTATGAAATGTCTTATGCTGCATTCTGGGAAAAATAGGAAAAAATATCAACCATTCGTTGGCTGGTGAATTAGTACAGAGAGTGGTAAAAGTATATGTGACGTTTATTTTCTCCACATTTCAGGTACAATAGATTACATACAGAATGAACCAGGAATATTACCAAGAGTAGGAGTAATCTCCCTTGCCACCTTAACTGGTGTTCTGGTCGGATTTAGAGGTAAACGGAGTACAGTCAAACCTGTATAAGAGAGCCACTTTTGGGAATGGAGGAATTGGCTGTTATACACAGGTGGTTGTCTTATGGAGGTTCAGCCAGAAATGAAATTCTTAATGAAATATGTCGCCGCACTATTATTACCATTTCGGGGCTTTTGTTCAACTAATAATTGGGTGAGAAAATAGCAAATCACATTTATTCATTTGTTTTATGCATTGTTATGCATACTAATTCTATGGCACAAATGTGAAATTAAATAAAAAATATGAATAAAATTTAAAATCATAGATTTAATTAAAAATTCACATACCTCCATAAGACATGTATTTTACACATGTAGTAAAATCTCTTGGCGTCATCAAGGCCGAAAAACATGGGGGCGAAACGTCTAGACTTGATTCTCGAAATCACAAATATGAGCTATGAAAAATTATTGTAATCCTCAATAGAAACAAGTATTAATGTTAAAAATCATGTACTTTATGTAAGATCTAGCCAACAACACGAAGTAAGGCAGTTCGATGTGTTTTCCATCGAAACGTTTTTTCGGCCCGCCGACCGTCCGACAACTTCGGCTTTCGGCCTTATTACGATCAAGGAACTTTTATACCAAAAACACCATTAGAAGGTCAATTCTTTATGAATTAGAGATTTATAATACATACCGATTTTTTTTTTCTCTCTTTTCACAAAACTGTCAAACTTTTCTTGTAAAATCGCCCGAGACCATGCGAGAAATAACGTGAGTTCGCGAGAATGAGTAAACACAGGTAAAATTTCCTTTCAAATCACACGTGACTATGCGAGAAATAACGCGAGTTCGCGAGAGTGAGTTAACTGCAGACCGTTTTCCCTGAAGGCATATCTACCTGTATCCAACTTTCACACATTTTGTTGACATAATTGGATTCAATTGTCAACACCAAGCAATTATCCGACTAGATAATTGGATTATCGAATTCAACAGGTATGGGGTGGCCGTCTTTTGAAGAACAATTAGCGTTTTGGGAATTGATTTACTGGCCGATGGCGCATTTAAAGAGGTGGCGCTTTTATGCAGTTTAATTATATAGTGAAAATCATCGGGAATGTTTCATACCGGCGCTTTTACACAGGAGGCGCTTTTATAAAGGTGGCCGATTCGGCGATTTTGACTGTACCATATTTACAGTAATTAGTGCACACCCTCTTAAAGAGAACAAGAACACCTTCAGGGGAGGTAACTCCTTCAAAAGTATTTTTGTCGGCCATGTCAATAGGGGTCAACTCTTATAGGAAAGAATTTGCCCCTAAGGAGCAAATTCTTTCCTTCAAGAGTAAGCCCCTTTTTCAGTGGGACAGGGCTGACAGAAAAGTGAACAGGAAGTCCAGAAAGTTGTCTCCCTTTGAAAAATGGCAGAAAAATCTGCCAGGTGTTCCCATTCCTCTTAAGCGCTTACAAATACTTCTTTAAGAAGTGTAGTTGACATCATTATGGAGATTTTGAAGTCTGCTAGAGTTGTAACAATGCTAAAATTTTACTCAGCCATATCTATTGTTATGCTTTTATGATAAAGAAGTTAATTATAAATTATTAAGGAACTTATTGTGTTCCAATATACCTGCTCCTATAACGGCCCCTGTCCATTGGGGCTTGAAGAAATAAATGGGCTGCATGATGCTTCCACGAAAGCTGAAACCGACCGCACACAAGTACTTGTAAACTGCTTAGAGGATCTATGCCTGCCCAGGGAAAGCGGTGCGGGTCGGCTCGTCCATGCTTATAAACCCTATTGGTTTCATTGGGCGACAAGGCTTGAGATGTCATTTCATCTCATTGTCGCTTAAAAGTTCCACAAAATGGAAGCAACGTCTCCAAAATGACCTATATAGTGTTAATGGGGACTTTAAACATCAAGTCGCTGCCCCCGCCCATCGGGGCTGCAGGATGTTTCCACGCAGAGCTGAAACCGACCGCGCACATGAGTACTGGTAAACCACTTAGAAGGTCTAAGCCTGCCAAGGCAAAATGGTGCAAGTCGGACCGTCCATGCATATAAACCCTTTTGGTTTTATTTGGCAACAGGGCTTGAGATGTCATTTCATCTCATTGTCAGGTAAAAGTCCCACAAAACTGGAAGCAACATCTCCAAATGATCTAAATAGTGTTTATGGGGACGTTAAACCCTAATCAAACAAACAAACAAACATAAACATCAAATCAAACAAATCAAACTTGCTCCTATAAATGCAAAGGTTTGGTCGTGTTTGGTTCAAACCATGTGGTTAAAAATGCTTTTTAGGTCTTCTTTTTAGTGCAAGAATAAAATGTCTAAGGGCAAATATGGTATTTCTTTAACTGTAATAACTTTCCAAGAGTGTGTGTGTAATTTGAGTTTTATGTCCCGCCAACAACTAAGGTCATAATTATGAAGAGGAGACCTCTGTTTAAAGACACATCTGAAAGTCTGGAGAAGGCCAGAATCAAACCCACGAGCCCTGCTTTAAGAGGCGAGTAGCTTAACCACTACACCACGGATGTTTCTATAACTCATCAAGACTCAGAATTTGTTCAGTATCTATATACAATTAACCCTCTTTATACTGATGTAAGGTATAAAAACAAAATACAGTAAAATTCCTATATTAAGACCAACTTTGGGACTGTCCCAAAGGTGTTTTTATTAGCTCACCTGTCACGTAGTGACAAGGTGAGCTTTTGTGATCACTTTTTGTCCGTCGTCCGTCCGTGCGTCCGTATACAATTTCAAATAAGTATATCTCTAATACCCCATGGTCAATCTTGATCAAATTTAATGAGAAGCATCATCAGGTAGGGGGAAAGGCTGCATAAGGTTTTTGGGCTGATCAGATTGGAATTGTGGTTGCCATGGCAACATATAGCTCCCATAGACTTACAATGGGAAAAAATTAAAATATCTTCTTCTCTGAAACCACAGGGCCCACAGCTTAGATATTTAGCATGTATTAACAGCCAGTGGTCACCTACATAATTCCTGCCAATCATGCCCCTGGGGTCCAAATTGGCCACGCCCCGGGGCCCCTTCGCTCCCATAGACTCATAATGGAACATAAAGCTTCAAAAATCTTCTTCTCTGAAACCACAGGGCCCAGAGCTTAGATATTTAGCATGTAGCAATGGCAAGTGGTCACCTACATAATTCCTGCCATTCATGCCCCTGGGGTCCAAACGGGCCACGCCCCTGGGCCCTTTAGCTCCTATAGACTCATAATGGAAAAAAGCTTCAAAAATCTTCTTCTCTGAAACCACAGGGCCCAGAGCTGAGGTATTTGACATGTTGCAATGGCAAGTGGTCACCTACATAATTCCTGCCAATCATGCCCCTGGGGCCCAAATTGGCCACACCCCGGGGCCCCTTAGCTCCCATAGACTCATAATGGAATAAAAGCTTCAAAAATCTTCTTCTCTGAAACCACAGGGTCCAGAGCTTAGATATTTAGCATGTAGCAATGGCCAGGGGTCACCTACATAATTCCTGCCAATCATGCCCCTGGGTTCCTATTGGGGGACGCCCCGTGGCCCTTTCGCTCCCATAGACTCATAATGGAACAAAAAGCTTCAAAAATTTTCTTCTCGGAAACCACAGGGCCCAGAGCTGAGATATTTGGCATATAGCAACAGCAAGTGGTCACCTACATAATTCCTGCCAATCATGCGCCTGGGGCCCAAATTGGCCACACCCCGGGGCCCCTTAGCTCCAATAGACTCATAATGGAAAAAAGCTTCAAAAATCTTCTTCTCTGAAACCACAGGGTCCAGAGCTTAGATATTTAGCAGGTAGCAATGGCAAGTGGTCACCTACATAATTCCTGCCAAACATGCCCCTGGGGTCCAAATAGGCCACGCCCCGGGGCCCTTTAGCTCCTATAGACTCATAATGGAAAATAGATTCAAAAATCTTCTTCTCTGAAACCACAGGGCTCAGAGTTGAGATATTTGGCATGTAGCAATAGCAAGTGGTCACCTACATAATTCCTGCCAATCATGCGCCTGGGGCCCAAATTGGCCACACCCCGGGGCCCCTTAGCTCCAATAGACTCATAATGGAAAAAAAGCTTCAAAAATCTTCTTCTCTGAAACCACAGGGTCCAGATCTTAGATATTTAGCATGTAGCAATGGCCAGTGGTCACCTACATAATTCCTGCCAATCATGCCCCTGGGGTCCAAATAGGCCACATCCCGGGGCCCCTTACCTCCCATAGACTCATAATGGAAAAAAGCTTCAAAAATCTTCTTTTTGGAAACCACAAGGCCCAGAGCTTAGATATTTAGCATGTAGCAACGTCAAGTGGTCACCTACATAATTCCTGCCAATCATGCCCCTGGTGTCCAAACGGGCCACGCCCCGGGGCCCTTTAGCCCCTATAGACCCATAATGGAAAAAAGCTTCAAAAATCTTCTTCTCTGAAACCACAGGGCCCCGAGCTGAGATATTTGGCATGTAGCAACGGCAAGTGGTAAGCTACATAATTCCTGCCAATCATGCCCCTGGGGTCCAAATGGGCCACATCCCGGGGCCCCTTAGCTCCCATAGACTCATAATGGAAAAAAAGCTTCAAAAATCTTCTTCTCTGAAACCACAGGGCCCAGAGCTTAGATATTTAGCATGTAGCAATGGCCAGTGGTCACCTACATAACTCCTGCCAATCATGCCCCTGGGTTTCAAATGGGCCACGCTCCGGGGCCCCTTCGCTCCCATAGACTCAAAATGGAAAAAAAGCTTCAAAAATCTTCCTCTCCGAAACCACAGGGCCCACAGCTTAGATATTTAGCATGTAGCAACGGAAAGTGGTAACCTACATAATTCCTGCCAATCATGCCCCTGGGGTCCAAACAAGCACACCCCGGGGCCCTTTGGCTCCTATAGACTCATAATGGAAAAAAGCTTCAAAAATCTTCTTCTCTGAAACCACAGGGCCCAGAGCTGAGGCATTTGACATGTAGCAACTGCAAGTGGTCACCTACTTAAATCCTGCCAATCATTCCCCTGGGGTCCAAATGGGCCACGCCCCGGGGACCCTTATCTCCCATAGACTTATAATGGAAAAAAAAAAAACTTCAAAAATCTTCTTCTCTGAAACCACAGGGCCCAGAGTTTAGATATTTAGCATATAGCAAGGGCAATTGGTCACCTACATAATTCCTGCCAATCATGCCCCTCAGTTCCAAATGGGCCATGCGCCTGGGCCCCTTTGCTCCCATAGACTCGTAATGGAAAAAAGCTTAAAAATCTTCTCTGAAACCACAGCGCCCAGAGCTTAGATGTTATGCACATAGCAATGGCAAGTGGTCACCTACATAATTCCTGCCAATCATGCCCTTTGGATCCAAAAGGGCCACGCCCCGGGGCCCGTTAGCTCCTATAGACTCATAATGGAAAAAAAGCTTAAAAAATCTTCTTCTCTGAAACCACAGGGCCCAGAGCTTAGATATTTAGCATGTAGCAATGGCAAGTGGTCACCTACATAAATCGTGCCAATCATGCCCGTGGGGTCCAAATGGGCCACGCCCCGGGGCCCCTTTAGCTCCTATAGACTCATAATGGAAAAAATCTACAAAAATCTTCTTCTCTGAAACCACAGGGCCCAAAGCTTAGATATTTAGCATGTAGCATTGACAAGTGGTCACCTACATAATTCCTGCCAATCATGCCCCTGGGGTCCGAATGGGCCACACCCTGGGACCCCCTTAGCTCCCATAGACTCATAATGGAAAAAAAACTTCAAAAATCATCTTCTCTGAAACCACAGTGCCCAGAGCTTAGATATTTAGCATGTAGCAACGGCAAGTGGTCACCTTCATATCTCCTGCTAATCATGCCCCTGGGGTCTAAATGGGCCATGCCCCGGGGCCCCTTAGCTCCCATAGACTCATAACGGAAAAAAGCTTCAAAAATGTTCTTCTCAGAAACTGTGTAGCACAGATCTTAGATATTTAGTATCTAGCAACATGAAATAGCCAGCTACATAAATCCTGCTAACCCTGCCCCTGGGGTCAAAATTGGCTTGCCCCAGCTCATCACCTCCAATAGACTTATAATGGAAAAAAACTTAAAAAATTCTTCTTCTATGAAACCATAAGGCCCAGAGCTTAGATTTTTAGTATGTAGCAACATCAAGTGGCCTCCTACATAAATCCTGCCAGTTATGCCCCTGGGATCCAAATTGGCCCCACCCCAGGGCTCTTTAGCTTCCATAGACTTACAATTGGAGAAACTTCAAAAATCTTCTTCTCTGAAACCACAGGGTCCTTATAATGAAAAAAAAAAAAAAAAAAAAAATCTTCTCTGAAACCATAAGTCCCAGAGCTTAGGTATTTAGCATGTAGCAATGTCGAGTGGTCGCCTACATGAATCCTGCCAATCATGCCCCTGGGGTCCAAATCATGTGGCCCCTAAACTCCAACAAACTTAAAATGGAAAAAGCTTCAAACATCTTTGAAACCATGATGTTCAGACCTTAGATATTTAGTATATAGCAACACAAAATGGTCTCCTATATAAATCCTGCCAACCATGCCCTTTGGGTCAAAATTGGTCAAGCCCCAGGGCTCATTAGCTTCTATAGACTTATACTAGAAAAAACTTAAAAATATCATTTTTCTCCAAAACCATAAGGCACAGATTTTGTTTGATTTGTGGTTTTTACATCCCCGTCAACACTGTATAAGTCATTTTGGAGATGTCTCTTCCAATTTTGTGGGACTTTCACCAGACATTGAGATGAAATTACATCTCAAGCCCTGTCGCCCAGTGAAACCAGTAGGGTTTATAAGCATGGACACAGCTTTGCCTGGCTATATTTAGAATGTAGCAATGTCAAGTGGTCTCCTACACTAATGATTTTCTGGTACACAGGTGAGCGATATAGGGCAATTGGGCCATTTGTTTGTTTGTTTATTTGATTTAAGGTTTAACATCCCCGTCAACAGTATAGGTCATTTTGGAGACATTGCTTCCAATTTTGTGGGACTTCTACCTGACATTGGGATGAAAGGACATCTAAAGCCCTGTCGCCCCATGAAACCAGTAGGGTTTATATGCATGGACGGTTTGACTCGCATCACTTTGCCTGGGCAGGCTTAGATCCTCTAAGAGGTTTACCAGTACCTGTGTGCAGTCAGGTTCAGCTCTGCGTAGAAGCATCATGCAGCCCATCTATTTCTTCAAGCCCTGATGGGTGGGGGGCTGACCCAAAGGTGGTGTCTGACCAGACCAGAGGACACTATGCAGAAAACACAAAGAAAGAATAACTGCAACCTACTAAATAAGCTTTTTATAGCAGAATTAGTCTTAATTTTAGGAAAAAAAATGGCCCCCACCCATTTGGGCTTGAAGAAATATATTGGCTGCATGATGCTTCCACGCAGAGATGATTCCGGCCGCACACTAGTACTGGTAAACCGCTTAGATGATCTAAGCCTGTCCAGGAACCCCGGTGCGAAGCAGACCGGCCATGCTAATAAACCCTTTTGGTTTCATTGGGCGACAGGGCTTGAGATGTCATTTCATCTCAATGTCGGGTAAAAGTCCCACAAAATTGGAACAATGTCTTCAAAATGACCTTTACAGTGTTGACAGGGGACGTTAAACCTCGAATCAGACAACGGTGGTCTTAATAGCAAAATTTTACTGTATGTTATGATAACAATTTCAGTGGAATCAATCCTTAGCTCAAGATGAGATGGATTGATTGTAATAATAATAATTGACTTCATATGAGCCCCATCAAGCGAATTTGTGTCTTCGAGCATTCCGTCATGACAAATTTTAACTGCGCATGCCCAGCCATTCAGAGGGGCCAGGGATATGGCTTTCTGTCTGAAGGTTCCTCTTGATTCACTGCTTGTATGAGCGAGCAGCGAAGGTTCTGGCGAGACTGCGCGAATGCGCAGGCTCGCCTGAACCTTCGCTGCTTGCATAGGCGATAAGTACCAAAATCGCTTGACGGGGCCCATATGTAGAGGGTAACACATTTAGTAAATTAGTACTAATCTTCCATGTGGCCCTCTTTTTCTTCCCTTTCTGGGTAGAAACCAGTACTATGCAATGTGGATAAAGTCTCTTGCTCAAGGAAACAACACTTGGTGCTTGCAGGGATGGAACCAGCTACCTTCTCGATCTGATGCTTTACCAATACTCATTCAAGAGATAGTCATTTAAGAATATTGTTTATCATATGACGTCACGTGAGAGTGTAATAACGCCATGAAATATTTTCGATCTCCACTAGTGGATTAAATATGCAAATTAGCTAGATACATCCCCTAATGTTACATGTAGGACGTCCTTAACTACGTCGCATTTACTAATGGCGGAATATTGTCATTTTTTTAAACAGTCGTGAATAAAATATCTTTTAAATGTCATATGATAAATAGAATCTTGCATTCGTGCTCATGTATTATTGAATTTATTAAACTCGTTGAGGAAAAGAGATAAAATGCTCGGCAAAGCCACACATTTTATCCCTTTTCCTCGTTTAATAAATTCAATAATACATGATCACTCGTGTAAGATCCTGTATATTTAATGCTGAAAGAAACAAATACAGTAAAACTTCGATGGCTCGAACTCCGATGGCTGGTTTACCATGGATGAGTCGAACCCGTTAGGGAGTTCCTCCATATACGATACAGGAATAATTTAGGAAGATTTTCTTCATTTTTCTTGCAAATGTATGCTGTGTATACTCATTAGAATCGCCTCGATGAGGCGATTCTAATGAGTAACACAACGTACTTTAATAATATAGAACACCGAGAAGATATCCCACAGTTATCTCCATTATGCCTCCTGGTATGGCACTGATAGTATCCCTCTGTGGCTCGAACTACCGCTGTCTCGAATAAATTTTCATGGTCCCAAAGTGGTTCGAGCCTTCGAAGCTTGACTGTATTGTGGATATTATGTTAGATACAATAATGTATACCTTGTTTAAAAAACCCAGTTCTCTCCATATACATCACGAAAACAGGCCTATATAATTTTAACCCCTTGAAGTAAAACTGGGGTTTACAAGGGTAAATCTTATTTTTCTTTCAGCTCTAAAATGTAGATTGTGGGTACTCGTCAGAACTGCCTCAAATCTAAATTTTGAACATAAATAAGAAAAAATATCACAATTTTTCATCTTAAATTTCTCATTTTTTCGGTGATAAAGATTACATGTATTTGTATAGGTGTGTTTTCGTAATGGAGTGAAATTTTCAAGGGTTTTCGTTACACAGGCTTGTTAGCCAACCAAGTCCTAATCACAACTAGCAGATACACAAGTTTTTTATGCCCCCAACTTTAAAAAAGTTGGGGGGCATATTGCTTCTGGCTTGTCCGTCCGTTCGTACGTCACGCTTTCTTGTGCATAGCATATCTTTAGAACCGTGTATGCTAGTGTTTTGAAATTTCATATATGGGTTCCTCATGAAAAAATAGTTGACCCGTATTTTTTTTCTTGTCCAAATTATCTCCCCTTCTTGAATTATTTCCCCTTTAATTAAATAACATAGAATTCTCGTTAGCAAGATATCTCAAAAAGTATTTGAGCTGCAGCCTTGATATTTGGTATAGTGATTGGGACTAAGGAGGAGATTACCTGATTAAATTTTCAACCAATTCTATAAAATTTTGTTAGAGTTATGGCCCTTTGTAATTTTTTGCCACTCAATTGTGTTGCTTTCTGGTGCATAGCATATCTTTAGAACCGTGTATGCTAGTGTTTTGAAATTTCATATATGGGTTCCTCATGAAAAAATAGTTGACCCGTATTTTTTTTCTTGTCCAAATTATCTCCCCTTCTTGAATTATTTCCCCTTTAATTAAATAACATAGAATTCTCGTTAGCAAGATATCTCAAAAAGTATTTGAGCTACAGCCTTGATATTTGGTATAGTGATTGGGACTAAGGAGGAGACTACCTGATTAAATTTTCAACCAATTCGATAAAATTTTGTTAGAGTTATGGCCCTTTGTAATTTTTTGCTACTCAATTGTGTTGCTTTCTGGTGCATAGCATATCTTCAGAACCGTGTATGCTAGTGTTTTGAAATTTCATATATGAGTTCCTCATGAAAAAATAGTTGACCCGTATTTTTTTTCTTGTCCAAATTATCTCCCCTTCTTGAATTATTTCCCCTTTAATTAAAAAACATAGAATTCTCGTTAGCAAGATATCTCAAAAAGTATTTAAGCTACAGCCCTGATACATGGTATAGTGATTGTGACTAAGGAGGAGACTACCTGATTAAATTTTCAACCAATTCTATAAAATTTTGTTAAAGTTATGGCCCTTTATAATTTTTTGCCTCTCAATTGTGTTTCTTTCTGGTGCATAGCATATCTTTAGAACCGTGTATGCTAGTGTTTTGAAATTTCATATATGGGTTCCTCATGAAAAAATAGTTGACCAGTATTTTTTTTCTTGTCCAAATTATCTCCCCTTCTTGAATTATTTCCCCTTTAATTAAATAACATAGAATTCTCGTTTAGGAGTTTCATTGATGATACTTGGTACATGCTTGCAACTAGGAGTGAAATTTTTATGCAGGCATCCATGTTTGACCTTGACCTAGATTTCATGGTTTGGTGACAGGCGCAACATAGCCTTCTGGGGAATTCTTGTTGTATGTTTTTGAGTCTTTAACAATATTTGTTGAATATTTTGCCATCTAGGGACAAGCAAAGGTTGGGGGCATTGTGTTTTACAAACACCATTTCTAGTTTTTTTTTCCTTTTTCTTCACAGATTATGGTCTGACATTAAAATGAATCTTCACATTGGTGTCAAGCTTTTTCTTTTCTGAAAAAAGTGAGATTGTGGTCTGCTCCAGAATTTTCTGCAGCTTTAAAATGGTTAATATGACAATAGATTCTGTTATTGAAAGGGAAATTTGATTAAAATTCTGTTATTGAATGGTTAATTTGATTGATAAGAGATTCTGATATTAAAGGATGCATGTAATAGTAGATTCTGTTATTGAATGGTTAATTTGATAGTAGATTCTGTTATTGAATGATTGATCTGATAATAGATTCTGTTATGAAATTATGGATGTAATACCGGTAATAGATTCTGTTATTTAATGGTTAATGTGATAGTAGATTCTGTTATTGAATGGTGAATGTGATAATAGATTCTGTTATTGAAATGTTAATGTGATAATAGATTGGTATTGAATGACTAATGTGATAGTGGATTATGTTATTGAATGGTTTGTGTGTGATAATGGATTCTGTTATTGATTGGTGAATGTAATAACAGATTCTGTTATTCTCCTGCAGGTGGTGTAATAAAAAAGATATTCTATGGCAGTATAGGAGGAGTGACAGCTGCTGCCCTCTGTTACCCAAATGAGACTGTAGATATAACTAAACGAGGATATGATGAAATTACTAGCAGAGTGAAGGAACAGTGGAATAAAGGTAGTTTGTTTGTTTGTATTGGACTTTAACGGCCCAGTCAACACTAATTTAGGTCATTTTTGAGCCGGTCAGTTTACCTTTCCACACTTTTTCTGGGCAGGCTTTTATAAGCTTTTAACCAGTACAGTGCACATTCTTTTGCCAGAAACTGACAATTGCCCTTCTTGAATCAGTGGAAGGGAGAGAATGACCGTAGAAAAGATTTCATGATCAATCTCCATGAAAGAATGTTGCCGACCCCGGCAAGTATCGAACCCGCGTCCTCCTGATCACCAGTCAGAAGCGCATCTGACTGAGCTACGGAGGCCGGCTGAAATAAAGGTAGTGTTCAACATACGCATTTGCCCTAATTACCGCACTTAGTACAGTGACATTACGCTATTAAGATCAGCTTAAATTTAGAGTGAGTGTCTAGTGAAAGAATGTGCCAAGGAAAATTGTGGCTACTGGTAAAGTTAATTGACTGGCTTGATTTGACCTATACATTGTTGGCTCTGCTTTAATCTTAAAACAAACAACCAAATAAATTCTTCTTTTAAAAGTTTATTTAGAAAGTTTTGGATTTTCTTACTGTGTGTTTTCATTGTCACCCAATAAGGTTAAAATGTTTGCTGTTGGCCCATTTCACAGCTACCGAATCATTTCTGTTGTAGGGAGATCAATGTTCACCTTTCCAAAGTGGATACAAGTGCCAGAAAGATCATAACTGTTTCTGAAAGTAGTCTACCATTTGAAAATAGAAAACAGCCAATGAGATGTGTCTGTTTATTATAGCACAGCTTTAGATGTAGCATGGTTTTAATGATGGAACAAAACATATATAGGTCATACAGAAAAATGACGATAAATGGTCATATTTTTTCTATATAATTTATACATTTTTGTTTGGATATAGCACAGTTATTTAACTAACACAATTTCTTCACCCATCAGAGCTTGGAGAAATAGATAGGGCACGCAGAGCTGAAACTGACCTAACAGGAGTACTGGTAAACCTCTTATAAGGACTAAGCCTGCCTAGGCAAACCGGTGTGAGTCAGACTGTCCAATATATATAATCCCTATTGGTTTCATTGCGGGGGCAGGGTTTGAGATGTCTTTCCATCTCAATGTCAGGAGGTAAAAGTCCCACAAAAGCGGAAGCAACGCCTCCAAAATGACCTATACAGTGTTGATGGGGACATTAAACCTCAAATCAAATCAAAATCAAAACACGGTTTCTGCTTTGGACCCTGCCAATAGTGTTATAAAGAGTGTGTTTGTGAGTATTACATCCCATCAACAATAATGAGGTTGTAATGCACTGATTAAAATCTTATCATTACAAAAATTCATCTATACAAATACATTGTAAGCTTTACCGCCGAAAAAACTAAAATTTTAAGATGAAAAATTGTGATAGTTATCTAATTTCTGCTCAAAATATAGATTGTGGGTACACATTGGAACAGCCTCTTCGAGGCGGTTCTAACAAGTATCCTCAAAAATATAGATTGTGGGTACTCATTAGAACAGCCTCCTCGAGGCGGTTCTAATGAGTACCCACAATCTATATTTTAGAACAGAAATAAGATAAAATAAGGTTTACCCCTGTTAACCCCAGTTTTACTATATAAAAGTGGGGTTCAAGGGATCAAACTTATATAAGCATGTTTTTTGTGATGTAATCTATGTTTTTCTTTTCAGGCTCATCAAGTAGCAAAGGAAAGGGATGATGACAACAAACATTTGATATGCATTTTGATAATTTACCAGTGACTTTCAGTGCTACAAGTAGTAGGATATTATGGCTTATCTTGGATAGAAATAATAGCTCATCATCACGTGAACAAGTCTGTGAAATGAAGACCCCCTATACCCCACTTTATATTGAGAAAACTGGGGTTTATGGGGGTATACATTATTTTTCTAAGTCTTGCTCCAAGATATAGGTTGTGGGTACTCATTAGAACCGCCTCAATGAGGCAGTTCTAACGAGCACCCACAACCTATGTTTGCAGTATTTATAAGAAAAATATCACCGATTTTCATCAGAAAAATGGCCATTTTAGAGATGTGCAAAAATGCACTAATTCGCACGAGTGTGTTATCGTAATGTTAATATTCACACAATTGGATAGGTGCTTCATTTGTTTGCATAACCCTAAAAACATAATCATGGCTTACGGACGGCGTTTCCTTACTTTTCAGAGAAAAAAAACTCCTGGCATTACACGTGAATCATCTGCTGGTCAAATGAGTCACATGTAACTTCAAGCCTTATTTACTCTGAAAAAAAAAATGGATGACTGCCGCTTGTTTTTCAGAGAAACTAAGGTCTGACATAATATATGATTCAATGATTCACATATACTGTCAAGCCTTATTTTCTCTGAAAAACGTTACGAAAACACGCATATACAAATATACTGTAAACTTTAGTAAAAGTAAAATTTTAAGATGAAAAATTGTGACATTTTTGTTATTTCGGCGAAAAATAGAGATGGTGGGTACACGTTACAACAGCCTCATCGAGGCGGTTCTAACGAGTACCCACAATCTATATTTTAGAGCAGAAACCAGTTTTACTATATAAGGGGGTCAAAATTATATAGGTGTGTTTTCCTGATGATCATGTAAAAATCAGATTATTATCTTGTCTAGATTTTTACTGCAGTTATAAGGGTCAAGGCTGTACTTTGTTATTACCTGAATATAAATAAAATGTTACAAAACCAGATATAAAAGCTTCAACCAGAAATCTTTGCCAGTTTAACCCTTTTTGTACCACTGGAATCTTCCTCCTTACATATGGCAAGAGTCCATTTCAAAATTTAGGGTTTTCAAGATGTGTTTTCTTCAAAATTTGTGTGGAAACTAGCTTAACTTTTTGCAAACAGTGTAGGCCCTGATCAGATGCTGCATTCTGCGGCATCTGATCTAGGCCTGCACTGTTTGCCAGGGTACCGTTTTGGAGTTTCCGGTACAAAATGGGTAAAACTCCAATACAAACAAACAGTTAACACTGTTTAGGTCATTTTTGAGCGGGTCTGTACTCAGTTTACCTATCCACACTTTTCCTAGGCAGGCTTATACGCAATGAGTTAACCAGTAGTGCATATATTTTGGCCAGAAACTGACAACTGCCCTTCTTGAATTAGAGGAAGGGAGAGAATGACCGTTGAAAAGATTTCATGATCAATCTCCTTGAAAGAATGTTGCCAACCCCGACAGGTATTGAACCCATGTCCTCCTGATCACCAGTCAGACGATTGAGCTACCTAGGCCGGCTTAGCCTTTGTCCTGCTGAACCAGATTATGCACTACATTTTGCAAACATTTTGCACTACATTTTGCAGTGTAGATACAGATCAGATAGCTTCTGAAGAAGCCATCTGATCTGTTAGTGTATCTACACAATTTGACATTCATTTCTTGCATTTGTAGGATTTAATTTAAATTACATAAAGTGATCTGATTAGTTGAAAGTCAGAAATGGGCGAGGCAAAATTAATTTATTCAGCAGACCAAAGGTTAGAAGTAACCACAGGGATGTTGGTCTTTATGCCTGATAAGTGACATTTTTCAAGTATAACAAAATGCCTTGATGGGAGTCAGTGATAGTAGTTTTTAACGTAAAGAGGCGCTGAAAGCATATACAGTAAAATTCCTATATTAAGACCACTTTTGGGACTGTTCAAAAGTTGTCTTTAAGACCACTTTTGAACAGACCCAAAGGTGGTCTCTGACCAGAGGAAACTGTATGCAGAAAACACAAAGAATGAATAACTGCAGCCTACTGAATAAACATTTTAAAGCCGAAATAGTCTTAACCCTTATCTTGCTGTTCACGACAACACCTATCTTTGGAAACAGTGTAGATCCAGATCAGATTGCTTCTGAAGAAGCCATCTGATCAGGATCTACACTGTTTGGCTTTCAGTTTATGAATTTGTAGCAATAAATTACATCAAGTAATTCGATTGGTTGACAGACAGAAATGGGTGTGGCTTAAATGAATATTCAGCAAGATAAGGGTAAATAGTGGAATTTCACTGTACGTTTACTGTTCCTATTGCAGGTTTGATGGTTGTTTGGTTGGTTGATTGGAGGTTTAACCACACGTCCCCGCCAACACTGAATAGGTCATTTTGGAGACACTGCTTCCCATTTTGTGGGACTTTTACCCGACATTGAGATGAAATGACATCTCATGCCCTTTCCCCCAATGAAACCAATAGGGCTTATAGGCATTGATGGTCTGACTTGCAAAGCTTTGCCTGGGCAGGCTTAGCTAGCCTTAGTGGTTAACCAGTACTTGTGTGCAGTACCATGCTTATTACATTCAGGAAGACATAACTATCACCTAGGATACCAGTGAAAATTCGGAGCCTGTCAAACCACAAATCAGTTTGCATTGTTGATTAGGAATTGCAGAACAGAGAGAACCCACGAGTAAACTGGCTGTACATATATAATGAAACTTAAAGGCATTTATTCTTGATTATTGAGGCCTATCATTTCATTACATAATATTATGCAGCCCTAAGTGCTGACTGAAGAGAAGTCCTCTGTCTGCAACAGGTAAGGGGCCTCCTTTGGGAAAATCAATAATTGACTAAATGTTAACTAGAGTGTACCTTATTGATTATCCCCTTTAGTGCCTCTGTCAGGGATTCAACAGGAGCTACTAATCACACTATTAAAAGCCGCCTTTGATCTGCTATAGACAGTATATTACAGGGGCAATAAAACAATTATGAACACACGGTGTGTCCTACTAAGAATAAATGCCTTTAACCCTTATCTTGCTGAATATTCATTTAAGCCACACCCATTTCTGTTTATCAACCAATCAAATTACTTGATGTAATTTATAACTACAAGTTCATAAACTTGATGCCAAACAGTGTAGATCCTGATCAGATGGCTTCTTCAGAAGCCATCTGATCTGGATCTACACTGTTTGCAAAGATAGGGGTTGTCGTGAACAGCAAGATAAGGGTTAAGACAGGCCTCCATGGCCTAATAGGTAAGAATGCTGGCTTTTAGTCATACCATAAGGTTTCTCACGGCTGTTGTTTGCACCTTATCCTGGCCACATGTGATGCCCCAAGTTCCCAAGTCAGAGGTGGAGCTGACTGACTAACTTCAGGAGGACTTTAGTACGAACTCAACAGCTCCAGATTAGGATACCATAAAAATCTTAAAAGTTTGGGCACCATGAGAACATAATGTAATACTCCAAAAAAAAATTAACCAATTTGTTTTACAATTCAGCACAGAGTTTTGTTTGATTTGATGTTTAACATCCCACTCAACACTATAAAGGTCATTTTGGAGACGCTTCCAATTTTGTGGAACTTTTACCCGACATTGAGATGAAATGACATCTGAAGCCCTGTTGTCCAATAAAACCAATAGGGCTTAAAAGATGGACGGTCCAACTCGCACCGCATTGCCTGCTCTAAGCGGTTTACCAGCACTCCTGTGCGGGTCAGATTCAGCTCTGCGTGGAAGCATCATGCAGCCTATTTATTTCTTCAACAGCAAGGAGGCAAAATTCTACAAGGAGTCCAAAGGGTGCATATGGAATGGCAAACAGTGTAGATTCAGGAGCAGTCTAATCTGGGTCTGCACTGTTTGCTTAGGCCTATCTGTCCCAATACCTAGGATCATTAGAGTAGAGGTGCGGAGGATATATTGATTTTGGTGCGGATCCTGTTTGCATTGGCGTTGGTGTAGGCTGTTTGAAGCACTATATCTCCTGAACCTGTTGATGGATTCTGATGAAACTTGCGCTGTTACATCACTAGGGCGAAAATGGTCCTTAGGTTATGATGACCTTGACTTCATTTTCAAGGTCACAGGCCCCAAAAACAGTCAACTTAGGGCCGAAAATAACTTGTCTGCACTCTATCTCATGAACAAATTGATCAATTTTGGTCAAACTTGGTACAATATATCATTTTAACATACCACAGTATTGATTAGATTTTGGTGACCTTGACCTGATTTTCAAGGGCACAGGACCACAAAGACTGAATTTTGGCTTGTCTGCACCATATCTCATGAACGAATAGATGAAATTTGGTCAAACTTGGTACAATATATTGCAACCTACCAAGATTTGATTAGATTTTGGTGACCGTGACCTTATTTTCAAGGGCACATGCTCCCAAATACTGTGGATTTTGTCTTGTCTGCACCCTATCTCATGAACAAATTGATGAAATTCAGTCAAACTTGTACATAATTAAACTGGAGCTGTCAGTGAAACTGACTAGGGCCCCAGCAGTGCCATCAGAGGAGCTGGATTTTTTTTCAAATGGCCATAACTCTTAGAGTATTGTAGCTAGAGTTATGTAACTTGCCTTATAATTGTGTAATGATATTGTGACCTTATATCTTAAGTTTTAAGTTGATGCATTTGAAGGTTTGTAAGTTATGAATAAAAATGAAAGGGTATTGCTATATGGCAACTGTCTATAACTTCAGCTTCATTTTTATTTGGATATCTATATTGGTTTTGAAATTAAAATGAAAACAAAAGACGAAAAAAGCTGATTTTTTTTTTGTTTTTCAAAAGGCAATAACTCTCAGAGTATTATAGCTAGAGTTAAGTAACTTGCCATGAAATTGATTAATGCTTTTGTGATCTTATGTTTAAAGGTTGAAAACGATGTGTTTGAAGGTTTGTAAGTTATAAAGAAAAAACATGAAAAATGTTGATGAACAGACTGATTGATTTGAGGTTTAACGTCCCTGTCAACACTGTAAATGTCATTTTGGAGACTTTGCTTCCAATTTTGTGGAACTTTTACCCGACCTTGAGATGAAATGACATCTCAAGCCCTGCCGCCCAATGAAACCAATAGGGTTTATTAGCATGCACCGCTTTGCCTGGGCAGGCTTAGATCCTCTAAGTGGTCTACCAGTACTCATGTGCGGGGCCAATTTCAGCTCTGCGTGGAAGCATCATGCAGCCCATCTATTTCTTCAAGCTCCGATGGGCGGGGGCAAGTTGATGGACAGACACTCAGATGGACGGACAGATGGCAAACAGACAGACAGACGGACAGACAGGGCATTACTATAGGGCAACTGTCAATAACTATAGGAAGTTTCATTTGAATATCTACTGCGTTTTGAAAATAAAGATGAAAAAAGACAAAAAAAAATTGAATTTTTTAGTTTTTCAAAGGGCCATAACTCTGAGAGTATTGAAGCTACAGTTACTTAACTTGCCACAAAATTGTGTAATGATAATGAGACCATATGAAAAATGTTGATGGACAGACGGTCAGATGGATGGACAGATGGATGGATGGACAGACAGATGGATGGATGGACAGACAGATGGATGGACAGACAGGGCATTACTATAGGGCAACTGTCAATAACTATAGGAAGTTTCATTTGAATATCTACTGTGTTTTGAAAATAAAGATGAAAAAAGACAAAAAAAAATTGAATTTTTTAGTTTTTCAAAGGGCCATAACTCTGAGAGTATTGAAGCTACAGTTACTTAACTTGCCACAAAATTGTGTAATGATAATGAGACCATATGAAAAATGTTGATGGACAGACGGTCAGATGGACAGACAGATGGATGGATGGACAGATGGATGGATGGACAGACAGATGGATGGACAGACAGGGGCATTACTATAGGGAAATTGTCTATAACTATAGGAAGTTTCATTTGAATATCTACAATGGTTTTAAAATGAAGATGAAAAAAATACGAAAAAAGCTTAAAATGATGATTTTGAAGGTTTGTAAGTTATGAATAAAATCGAAAGGGTATTGCTATATGGCAACTGTCAATAACTTCAGCTTCATTTTCATTTGGATATCTATATTGGTTTTGAAATTAAGATGAAAACAAAAGACAAAAAAAGCTGTTTTTTTGTTTTTCAAAAGGCAATAACTCTCAGAGTCTGAATTATAGCTAGAGTTAAGTAACTTGCCATGAAATTGATTAATGCTTTTGTGATCTTATGTTTAAAGGTTGAAAACGATGTGTTTGAAGGTTTTTAAGTTATAAAGAAAAAACATGAAAAATGTTGATGAACAGATTGATTGATTTGAGGTTTACCGTCCCTGTCAACACTGTAAATATCATTTTGGAGACTTTGCTTCCAATTTTGTGGGACTTTTACCCGACCTTGAGATGAAATGACATCTCAAGCCCTGCCGCCCAATGAAACCAATAGGGTTTATTAGCATGGACGGGCTGACTCGCACCGCTTTGCCTGGGCAGGCTTAGATCCTCTAAGCGGTCTACCAGTACTCATGTGCGGGGCCGGTTTCAGCTCTGCGTGGAAGCATCATGCAGCCAATCTATTTCTTCAAGCTCCGATGGGCGGGGGCAAGTTGATGGACAGACAGTCAGATGGACGGACAGATGGCAAACGGACAGACAGACGGACAGACAGGGCATTACTATAGGGCAACTGTCAATAACTTTAGGAAGTTTCATTTGAATATCTACTGCGTTTTGAAAATAAAGATGAAAAAAGACAAAAAAAATTGAATTTTTTAGTTTTTCAAAGGGCCATAACTCTGAGAGTATTGAAGCTACAGTTACTTAACTTGCCACAAAATTGTGTAATGATAATGAGACCATATGAAAAATGTTGATGGACAGACGGTCAGATGGACAGACAGATGGATGGATGGACAGATGGATGGATGGACAGACAGATGGATGGACAGACAGGGGCATTACTATAGGGAAATTGTCTATAACTATAGGAAGTTTCATTTGAATATCTACAATGGTTTTAAAATGAAGATGAAAAAAAGACGAAAAAAGCTTAAAATGATGATTTTGAAGGTTTGTAAGTTATGAATAAAACCGAAAGGGTATTGCTATATGGCAACTGTCAATAACTTCAGCTTTATTTTCATTTGGATATCTATATTGGTTTTGAAATTAAGATGAAAACAAAAGACGAAAAAAGCTGTTTTTTTGTTTTTCAACAGGGAATAACTCTCAGAGTATTATAGCTAGAGTTAACCCTTTACCACTCAGGGATTTTGTGAATTTCGCTGATTATCACAGTGTTGCACCTGACAGCAACTTCAACTAGCCATTGTTTCATAATGGATGGTCTGTTTTACACCAAACTCGGTATGAATGTTCATTGGGTAGTAGCCTTTCAAATGCCACCTTTCATGACTTGATCATTGTTGTCATGGTAAAGAGGGGGCATCTCAAAGTTGGCTAAAAGTGTGTTTTCACGTGATTTTTTGACCACATTTTAATCTACACACAGCTGTCAAGGCAACAATTAAGGTGTTCGGCACTGGCCATTTTCACTGTTTGCAGCATGTTTCATCAGCATCAATTTTCAGGCATTTTTGACCCCAGACACCCTCAGATATAAATTTCTTCAAGCCTGAAGAACTGGGCCCTGCTTTTGTACATGCTTAAAACAGAAGACTACAGCTCATAACTCTGAGAGTATTGTAGCTAGAGTTACTTAACTTGCCATGGAATTGTGTAATGATATTGTGACCTTATATTTAAAGTTTGAAGTTGATGGGTCTGACGGTTTGTAAGTTATTAAGAAAAAACATAAAAAATGTGGACGGACAGACAGGGTGATTACTATAGGGCACCTGCAAATAAATTTACAGGGCCCTAATTACAAGCTACAAAAGATTTGGTTGGATTTCGGTGGCCTTGACCTTATTTTCAAGGTCAAAGGCTCCCAGTGATAACATCTGTGCGACATACGGCATTTTTACCCGTCCAAAATGGCTATTTTTCTGATAAAAATATGTGATATTTTTCTTATTTATACTGCAAACATAGGTCGCGGTTACTTGTTTGAACCCGCCTAATTGAGAAGAAATAAGAAAAATAATGTATACCCCTGTACACCCCAGTTTTCCCTATATAAAGTGGCGTTTAAGGGGTTTTCATTTCACGGACATGTCCACGTGATGCAAAATTTGTCCATTTTGGAAAAAAAAAGGCTTTTCTCATTTAAGGATTGATGAATGCCACCAATATTGTGGGACTTTTACCCGACATTGAGATCAAATGGCATCTCGAGCCCTGACTCCCAATGAAACCAATAGGGTTATAAGCATGGATGGTCCGACTTGTACTGCTTTGCCTTGGCAGGCTTAGACCCTCAAAACAGTTTAGCTGTACTCGTGTGCGGTTGGTTTCAGCTCTGTCTGGAAGCATCATGCAGCCCATCTATTTCTTCAAGCCTATAGAGCTGGGTCCTGCTTTTGTACATGCTTAAAACAGAAGACTACAAAGTGATTTAAGTACCAGTTTTTATGACAAATATATGTTCTGTAAAATTCATCAGCAAATAATTTTGGTAATAAACACATAAAGCACAATAGAAGACCAATAAATATAGGAAATATAGGTACAGTGAAATTTTACTAACTCCCAACATAAATACCGTATAAATCCTAAAAATTTGGACAAAAGGAGCAGTCTCTATAAGGCTGTTTTCATGGCCACAACCGATTTCCTTTAAACTTTGTAGCTTCAAATTTGTACATAATTGACTGTCTAATGGTGAATTTTTAGACTCTTTAATCCACTGGTTTTTGCTGTATACACTATTAAAGTGGGTGGGGTAATGTCACCCCATCAAGGGTATACCAGCAAAAATGCTATTATTTTTGTTCAAAGTGCATGACTGGAGGCAATGTTTGCCGTATGGTTACTACCCTTTTAGGCATAACAGCCGGTGATAACAGTCTTATAAATATCAAACAAGAGAAGAGTTTATACGCGCTTGTAAGTTGTACCCAAATATCAGTAATTTTTATTCCCCAACTTTACGAAAAACCACAACACCTTTACAGTTTTCAACTTATTTCAAAGATGTTTCATAAATATAATGTTGATGTAATAGTCATTCTAGGTATATGTCAGAGTTATTGTTAGTTCATAAAACTTAAAGAGTTACCTGCCCCTGAAATTGGATTTTGCCCATTTTTTTTAAACCAGAGTGCATTTATCCATTTGTAGTACTCACAACTTCATTTGGAAGTGAATAAACCAATTCCATGCATATATAATTAAATAGATGTGGACAACGAAGTCATTTGATTTAATAGTGCATGCAAGCAAGCACATGAGCACAACATCTCACGGTACGAGCACCACTTCTTCACCAACAGTACCATACAGTGATTGGGTTCAGTCCTTGTGGTCTAAACACATTGCAAAACGAGCACACAATTCTTACATAGTCGCCAACATATGGTATTTTACTATTGGATATTTTGTTGCTAAGGCCTTCCACTTTGTAATTCTCCCATTAGCTGATTCGACAACCTATCTCACTTTGTACCTAGCCTTGAATCATTCGCCTCTTCAGTCGTATATTGCTTCTGAGATTTGGTTAGGAAGTGAAGCATATGAGAATTGATTTCATAACCCTTTAGTATTTCTCTAACATCCCTGAATCATACATCAACTTTTGCAAATGTCCTATTTGGGGATTCTAATTCTGATGTTGCAATCGCAGTGGCTGATGGAACGTACATATATATTGAGAAGAGTGGAAACTACTCAATTCAGAGAAGATCTTATTCCGTACATAAATGACAGCCTTTGCTGAAACCTATGATGCTTGTGGCCACTGTTGGTTACATTTTGACTGTGATGGGACCATATCTTGCAGATGGGAAAAACACAGATGCTAAGATTACATGTTAAAGACTAATGCAGAAAATATTACTGACTGGTTTGAAGAAGACGATGTTCTCGTTGTAGACCGTGGCTTCAGGGATGCTATAGATATACTAAAGGATTTTGGAATCAATTCTCATATGCCTCACTTTCTAAACAAATCTCAAAAGCAACATACGACTGAAGAGGCGAATGAGTCAAGGCTAGTTACAAAGGTGAGATGGGTTGTCGAATCAGCTAATGGGAGAATTAAAAAGTGGAAAGCCCTTAGCAACACAATGCCCAATAGTCAAATACCATATGTTGGCGACTATGTAAGGATTGTTTGCTCATTGTGCAATGCATTTATACTACTTTTGGTAACAAGCAAAGATTCAGGCAAATGTTATTGCTAGAAGAATGATGGCCCTAGCAAAAACTCCAAATAAGCTGCAGGATAAGGTTGTGACAAGAATTCCGCCGAAGGCTATGTCGCGCCTGTGGGGGCGCAAAGTCATCGAACCATGATATGTAGGTCAAGGTCAAACATAGATGTTTGTTCAAAAGATCCCATTCTCAAATGCAAGCTTGTACTAAGTATCATTAATGAAGCTCTAATAATTCTTGAGAAATGAACTTAACCATTAGGGTGAACGCTAGGGTGGTCACAATACTTTACAAAGTCAGTGAACCATGAAATTTAGGACAAGGTCAAATATGGATGCTTGCATTTAAGTTGCCATCCCCAGATTCAAGTTTGCACCAAATATCATTAAAGAAGCTCTTATAAAGCTTGAGAAATAAACTTGACCATTAGGGTGAACGATAGGGTGGTCGCAATATTTTACAAAGTCAGTGAACCATGAAATGTTGGTCAAGGTCAAATATGGATGCTTGCATTCAAGTTGCCATCAACAGATACAAGTTTGTAACACATATCATTAATGAAGCACTTATAGTTCTTGAGAAATAACCTGCAATTAGGGTGGACGCCAGGGTGGTCGCAATATTTTACTAAGTCAGCGAACCATGAAATGTAGGTTCAGGTCAAATATGAGTGCTTGCATGTAAGTTGTCATCCCCAGATACAAGTTTGTACCAAGTATCATTAATGAAGCTCTTATAGTTCTTGAGAAATAAACTTGACCATTAGGGTGAACGCTAGGGTGGTCGCAAATGTTGACGCCTTGACGAACGGACGGACGGAAAACCGGGCGCCTATATCGCACCATGCTAATAGCAGGCCCGACAAATAATGGCTGGGATAAAAAAAATGGTTTATTTGGAAAAAGATCGATGATGAGAAACTTGAGAATTTCCCAGAGATGACTGAGGATGAACTCAGGGATTTGAAACTGGGTATTTACCAGCTGAAACAAGCCAAATCCTACACAGATGAACATTTTGACGACAATGGATCAAATGAGATAATGGCATACAAAGAAGAAGATGGTGTTCTCAATGCACAGATACGTTCTCGCCACACGTCTAATAAAACATATAACGTGGGTTGAATATACACTAGGACTGAACCCAATCACTGGATGGTATTGTGGGTGCAGAAGTGGAGCTCGTACCGTGGGATGTTGCGCACATGTGGCTTCTGTTCTCTGGTATCTGGGATATTACCAGAACCAAAACAGAAAATAGTGAAGCAAAACCAAGCCAGGAACATATTGATTTTGTTTATGATGCTGCTGTCGACACATGGAGTACATCTAGCGATTCAGAGGAAGATCAGTAAATTAACAAATTCTTAAACATGTCGTGAGACCATACATGCTTATATTTAAGCACAGTATCAGTCTAAAATGAGGTTCTACAACATGAGCAAAGCCTGCTTTGGTGGTCAAAAATGTTTGATAGTTGACAAATGGTCCATTTGCACCTGAAAATTAAGAGTTCAAAAATAACAAAAAAAAAAAAAAAAAAAAGGAAATACTAGCATGCACTATTAAATCATATGACTTCCTTGTCCACATCTATTTAATAATATTTGTATGGAATCGGTTTATTCACTTTCAAATGAAGTTGTGAGTACTACAAACGGATAAATGCACTCCGATTAAAAAAAATGGGTAAATCCAATTTCAGGGGCAGGTAACTCTTTAAGTTTATAACTCTTCTCTTGTTTGATATTTATAAGACTGTTATCATCGGCTGTTATGTCTGAAAGGGTAGTAAGCATCCGGCAAACATCGCCTCCAGTCATGCACTTTGAACAAAAATAATAGCATTTTTGTTGGTATACCCTTGATGGGGTGACATTACCCCACCCACTTTAATAGTGTATACAGAAAAAACCAGTGGACCAAAGAGTCTAAAAATTCACCATTAGACAGTCAATATGTACCAATTTGAAGCTGCAAAGTTTAAAGGAAATCGGTTGTGGCCATGAAAATAGCCTTATAGAGACTGCTCCTTTATAAACTGAATTCTTCAGAAGCCATCTGATCTGGATCTACACTGTTTGCAAAGAGAGGGGTTAAAAACAACCATTTCGGAGATTTGAATGAATGTGTTATGTCACACAGGTGTGTTATCATTATTTCGCAGAGAAAGTTTACAAGTCTTGTTGGCATAGTGTACACTTGTTAATCTGTTCTGGAAATGCACTTGGTGTGCGCTCTACATGCTTTAGGAGCATGTGCAGTAAACACTGCCTATCTATAAGCTCCCCCGGAACCTTCAGCTCTGGTGAGCTAAAAACTTCAAGAAACTTCAATTGCTCGAACAACTTTGGGGCCATGAAAATGCGTTCATGACGAGTAGTTCGAGTCAATGAGGGTTATTCATATGGTTATGCCAGAAGGCTTAATGCTAAAATGAAATTAAGGTATACTGTGTGTACTGTACTCATTAGAATCGCCTCAGCGAATCGCCGGCTGCGAAAAAATACCTTTTCACAACAACATCTAAACTTGGGGGCATATAGTTTGTGGTTTGTCTGTCTACAAAAACCTTAACATTGGGCATAACTTTTGAATGGTAAAAGAGCGTTCATATTTCACATATGTATACCTTATAGCAAGACCTTTCCAGTGGTACCATACTTTTTGATCTCGTGACCTTGACATTTGACCTACTTTTTTCTATTTTTGTCGCGCCAGCTATTAGCATGGCGCGATATAGGCGCCCGATTTTCCGTCCGTTTGTCAAGGCGTCAACATTTGCGACCACCCTAGCTTTCACCCTTATGGTCAAGTTTATTTCTCAAGAGCTTCATTAATGATACTTGGTACAAACTTGTATATGGGGATGACAACTTACATGCGAGCATCCATATTTGACCTTGACCTACATTTCATGGTTCACTGACTTTGTAAAATATTGCGACCACCCTAGCGTTCATCCTAATGGTCAAGTTTATTTCTCAAGAACTATAAGAGCTTCATTAATGATATGTGGCACAAACTTGTATCTGTAGATGACAACCTAAATGCAAGCATCCATATTTGACATTGACCTAAATTTCATGGTTCACTGGCTTTGTAAAATATTGGGACCACCCTAGCGATCACCCTTATGGTCAAGTTTATTTCTCAAGAACTATAAGAGCTTCATTAATGATACTTGGTACAAACTTGTATCTGGGGATAGTAACTTAAATGCAAGCATCCATATTTGACCTTGACCTATATTTCATGGTTCACTGACTTTGTAAAATATTGTGACCATCCTAGCCTTCACCCTCGTGACCTTGACCTTGACATTTGACCTACTTTTTAAAAACTCTAATATTGGGCATTACTTTGGATTGGTAAGTGGTAGGGCTTTCATATTTCACTTACATTTCTTGTCACAAGGCCTTTCTAGTGGTACCATAATTTTTGACCTGACCTTGACCTACGTTTTAATAAACTATAAACATTGGCCATAACTTTCGATTGGTAAGTGGTAGGGTTTTCATATTTCCCATGTGCACTCCTTGTCACAAGACCTTTCTAGTGACCCATTATTTTTGACCTCGTGACTTTGACCTTGTCGTTTGACCTACTTTTTAAAAACATTAACATTGGCCATAAGTTTGGATTGGTAAGTGATTGAGCTTTCATATTTCACATGTGCTTTCTTTTTCACAAGACCTTTCCAGTGGTATTATATTTATTTACCGTACCTTGTGACCTTGATGTTTGACCTACTTTTTAAAAACTTTAACATTGGCCATAACTTTCAATTGGTAAGTGATAGGGCTTTCATAATTCATAATGCATACTATGTCACAAGACCTTTTCAACAATCTCATAATTTTTGACCTTGTGACCTTGACCTACTTTTTTAAGCCGTAGATGTTGGGCATACCTTTGGATTGCTTAGTGATACTGCTTTAATATGCGCTGTCCGGGGGGCATCAGTGTTTCACAAACACATCTTGTTTTTCCAAGTATTACCTAACTATATTTTATCAGGTCCTATGGAAAGTATTTCCTTGGGACTCAAGAATGTGTTCGAATCAGCCGTGGTAAACGAGACATTGGTGTTTGAGCCACCGAAGTTTCACTGCATATAGTGGGTATTTATTTGAATGCCACAACATAGGATCATATGAAGAAATAAGAAATATTATCATTTGGGTATCCCCAAATACCCACATTATCTTTTTATATGAATATGTTTACCATGTAGCCCCAAATAAGAGGGGTATCGGGTATCCACATCATTTTTCTTATTTCTGTACGAAAACATGTTGTGGATACTCATTAGAACTGCCTCAATGAGGCACTTTTAATGAGTATCCACAACAGGTTTTCCCAGTGCTTTTCGGATGACAAAAAGCGCCTTATCTGGAGCAGAATATAAGAATCTTATATGGGTGTGAGGGGTGGATTGAAAAATCCGTCCCGAGGGACACTGTCCGGCATCACGAGGCTTGCCGAGTGATGCGGGACAGTGATCCCGAGGGACGGATTTTTCTATCCACCACTCACACCCATATTGGATTCTTTTTCTTGCATACCTTCCGTTTCTTTTGCGAATTTTTAATGCTGCTGTCACTTCGGTTACCGACGTCCGCCATTTTGTGATGACACAACAGGACTGTTTAGTGACGTCACGCATGACGACGTCGCGCATGAGGTTGTAATCAACCAGTGCATTTATCAAACACGCGATTACATTCGATCTGGGGTCGGAACACCAGGGTCAGAACATAAATTTCTATCCCAGGGTAAAATCACGGATTTCCTTGTCTGGTGTGCAAGAAACCAAGATACAGTGAAATTCCGCTATTAAGACCACCAAACATCAACCCTTCTCTTGCTGAATATTCATTTAAGCCACACCCATTTCTGTCTATCAACCAATCGAATTACTTGATGTAATTTATTGCTACAAATTCATAAACTGAATGCCAAACAGTGTAGATCCTGATCACATGGCTTCTTCAGAAGCCATCTGATCTGGATCTACACTGTTTCCATAGATAGGGGTTGTCGTGAACAGCAAGATAAGGGTTAAGTACAATTCTCAATTAAAGAGCTTGTTTAGTAGGTTGCAGTTATCCTTTCTTTGTGTTTTCTGCATAGTGTCCTCTGGTCAGAGACCACCTTTGGGACTGTTCAAAAGTGGTCTTAAAGACAGTCTCAAAGGTGGTCTTTATTATGAATTTTACTGTACTTGAAAAGCCAGCAAAGCAACACGATTACAGAGACACTTCGATTATTCAAACACGGATGATGTGTTTACCAACTGGAAAGGCATGGTTCAACTCCTTCTTGAGTGATTCATGGAATTTTTCTTTCCAAAGCTTAACCCTTGTCCTGCTGAGCCCGGATATGCCTTACCTTTCAAACAATGTAGATCCAGATCAGATGGCTTCTGAAGAAGCCACCTGATCAGGATCTACATTGTTTGTGACTCAGATTGTGAATTTGTTGCAATTATTTGAATCAAGTCATCTGATTGGCTGATAATCAGTAGTGGGCATGGCATATTTAAATATTCAACAGGACAAGGGTTAAGAAATCTAGGCTGATATTCTTATTTTATCATGAAGGGATTCTAATAAGTACACACAGTACACTTCTACTACTTTATAGAGAACCAAAAAGGTGTCAATGAATTAGCTCTATTATTCCCTTAGACTGAGTCCTGCAATTAACCCTTGGTGGCTTAACCCTAATCATGCTGAATAAACTAATTTAGTCACACCCATTTCTGCCTATCCAGCAATCAAATTACTTGGTACATGACTGTTATGTATTCTTTCAATTCACAAATTGCATGACAGTGTAGATCCGGATCAGATGGCTTCTGAATGATCTGGACCTACACTGTTTGCAAATATAGGAGTTACCGTGTTCAGCAGGATAATTTTGTTTTAGTTTGATTTGAGGTTTAACATCCCCGTTAACACTGTAAAGGTCATTTTGGAAACATTGCTTCCAATTTTGTGGGACTTTTACCCGACATTGAGATGAAATGACATCTCAAGCCCTGTCGCCCAATGAAACCAATAGGGTTTATAAGCATGGACGGTCCGACTCGCACCGCTTTGCCTGAGCAGGCTTAGCTCTAAGCGGTTTACCAGTCGGATTCAGCTCTGCGTGGAAGCATCATGCAGCCCATCTATTTCTTCAAGCCCCAATGGGTGGGGGCCAATCCGAGTCCTGCAATTAACCCTCGGTGGCTTAACCCTAATCATGCTGAAAAAACTAATTTAGCCACACCCTTTTCTGACTATCCACCAATCAAATTACTTGGTACATGACAGTGTCAGATGGCTTCTAAATGATCTGGATCTACACTGTTTGCAAATATAGGAGTTGTCGTGTTCAGTAGGAAAATGATTCACTAAACATGGCAAGAAGAAATTTTCAATATTCAAAGGGTATTAACCATTGAAGGGGAATGGGAACACCTGGCAGATTTTTTCGCCATTTTTTAAAGAGAGACAACTTTGGGACTTCCTGTTCATGGTTCATACAATTTTTTTCCGACAAAATTCCCTGACATTTCCCTGACTTTTCCCTGACATGAAAGCATATTTCCCTGACATTCTGGTTTGGCGCGATACAAACTTTTGTTATTTTAAAATGTGCACATTTAGTGGTTCAATCTTAAATGAAAAATAGAATGTTGCCTCCACCACCCCTACAGCCAACCCTTACCTCCTTTTTTGACGAACATTTACATTGTTTAATATTTTGTTTGTTTAATACAAATCAACTGGATATGGAGCTGTACACATTGGTAAGCAAAATGACATGAATAATCATGCATTAAAAAGTAATCAAATACACTGTTTCAAACAAACAAATGTTTTTATGTTATGACCAATAAACAATAAAGCAATTACTTTTGGAAACCTGAACATATTAGCCAAATCGAACTGTTTTTCTGAACATAGCTTTACTAAATTCCATTAAAATGGAATTGTCATTCTGATTACCAATTAAAACGAGTAACATCTACAGGATACATACCATGCAAAACACCTTGGTAGCAAAAGCAGGTCATTAAGGGATTGTACAGTAGATAATATTATGTTCGATTTTATATATTGCATATAAAATAAGCCCTGCATAATTAAGTGTGTGTTTGTGAATTCGGGTTTAATGTCGCTTTCAACAATTTTTCAGTCATATCACGACAGTGTCTGGTTGCAACAGGGAGCTCAATGCTCACTTTTATAGTGCTGCCTCACTGAAGTATCATGTCCCAAACACATTACATGATACCACACCCAGTCACATTATCCTGACACTGTGTCGACCAGTCCTAGCTCTACCCCGTAAATCTGAGTGCCAAGCGAGGAGCAGCTAGTACCATTCTTAACAACTTTGGTATGTCGTGGCCCGGGATCGAACCCGTGACCTCCCGTTCCCCGGAGAGGACACTCTACCAACTGAGCTATCGGGGCCGGTTGCATAATTAAGTGACAGTATTGCATACTATTATATACAAGCAATATTGAAACTGTGTAAAATAAAGACCATATGTTTGTGTTATTGGAGCCTTGTGTGTATATATAGTAATGGCTATGTGTAATGGACACTATACAGGAGAGAAGGGGATCAAATCATTAGATATAGCCATCACCAGATTTGCTCAAGAGGTAAGGGGTGCAAATCCCTTTCGGTTTCTTCTATATGGAATTTGAAAAATATGTAGAATATAGATATATGCATACAATTTAAAGTTATGCTTAAATTGCTGTTAGTGTGATTATAGCTTTCATGAAAAAGGAAATATTTGAAGAAACTGCCTTAACCTTTACAAATTGGTGCCTACCCAGATCAGAAAATTCCCTGACATTTCCCTGACATTTTCCAAATTTCAAAATTTCCCTGACATTTTGTAAAATTCCCTGACAATTCCCTGACCTTGAAAAAAAATTTTTTTCCCTGACTTTTCCCTGACGCGTATGAACCCTGCCTGTTGGCTTTTCTATAAGCCCTGTCCCACTGGAAAAGTGGTCAACTCTCTAAGGAAAGAATTTGCCCCTCAAGAGCAAATTCTATCCTTTAAGAGTTGACCCCTATTGACATGGGAGACAAAATACTTTTGCAGGAGTTGCCTCCCCTGAAGGTGTTCCCATTCCCCTTAACTGCTACATAAACTCCTGAATCAGATGACAACCTTATTGTCAGTATTAAAAATATTTTTTAAAGTAAACTAGAACAGAGGGACAGCTATATCCCCCGCCACAGTTAAAAAAAAATCCATCCAGGGATAAAGGAGATATGGACCCGACACTAAATTCAAGGCTCAAACTTATGACCTTCAATTGTGAGTTTGACCCGGCATGGTTAAGTTACGGGTTCTACTCATCATCTCACTTAGGCCAACATCTGACTAAAGTTTAATGAAAATCTTTCCAGAGGTAAAAGAGATATAGAATGGACACGAAATTTAAGGCTCAAATTCTTGACCTTCATTTGTGACCTTCACCTAGAGTCCACATGGTTTAGTTACGGAATCTGCACATCGTCTCACTAAGGCCAACATTTGACCAAAGTTAAATAAAAATCCTTCCAGCGGTATTCGGTAAACAAGAGGCCCATGGGCCACTATGCTCACCAGAGCTCAGTAGGGCACTCCCCACTGGCAGTCATGTTTTTTTAATAAACCATGGAAGCCAATGAAATTTGGACCCAATCAGCCTAGTGGCTTCAGAGGAGTGATGTCGCTTGAATGTGTTGTTGCAAGACAACAGACTGCACATCTGTGGCAACCTGAATAGGCTTAAAATTATATGGCAGATAGGCCATTGTTTAAGGAATACTTCCATAAAAGTTTGATAAAATATCTTGAAAGGGGTAAATGTCATATTTCCTTTTTCAACATTACAGGTCTATGGAAATGCTTAACTTGCCAAAGTAACCAAACTAAAGAGCCAAATTTCATTAAAAACATGAAACCTGTTTAGGCAAATATGGTGAATATTTGCATAAATTCTCAGCCTTAAAGAGCATTATGGTTTCTGAGGGGATGACCTCAAAGTGTTTTTTTTTTTTTTTTTTTTTTTTTTCAGTTTTTTGGGGCATTTTGGTTTCCATGGCAACCAGTAAAATTGAGCAGGCAGCCTTAAAATCATATTGCAAATAGTTGATATTACTATGAAAGTTTTATCAAAATATCTGCAAAGGCGGCGGTGAATACCATTTTCTAATTTTCCCGGAAACTCCAAGTTGCAATAGCAGCCTAACTAAGAGCCGAATTTCAATAAAAAAAAAAAAACAAGTTAGTTTAGGGGTGTGGATCTGTAAGGTTTCCGAGATATTGGGTCTTTTATGAAGAGGAGGGTTGGGGCACTGCTCAGGGCACCCCCATGTTGGTGTCACTGAATGTCCCTAATCATAAGAATCCATGAATATATATGGTTTAGGGTGGGGCTCTGAACAGTTTCTCAGATATATGGCCTTTTGTTAACTGGAGGGGTGGGAAATGGCCCGGCAACACCCTGGCAGACCCTGAGGTTGGTGGCACTTAATGTGTCTTATCATAAGGAACAAGAGTATATATGGTTTAGAGGTGGGGATCTGTAAGGTTTCCAAGATATAGAGCCTTTTTATGAAATGGAGGGGGTGGGGCAATGCCCCGGCGCATCCCGGGGGCCCCCAGGTTGGTGTCACTGAATGCGTCTTATCATAAGGAACAAGACTAGAGAAAGCGACCAGTGGGTCACCTATACCCCCAGCCAGCGTCACCCTCTGATATATCTTTCGAGCTTGAATGTAATATGATTGAAGTCAAGAAGCTATAAGAATCTGTAAATGTGCTTGTAAAAGCTAAACCAAACATAAAATTTCTAAATGGACCAAGGGAGTGAGGGCATCAAATAGAACATACAGGCATCTATAAACTTTGACATAAAACTTTAACCAAATGTAAAATTTCTAAGTCCGTGACCTTGAAGTCAAGGTCACCATGGGTGGGGGAGGGGACATGCATCATGAAATCGTTTATCAAACATAGAATCTAACATGTGGTTACAGAGATATCAGCCATGAAAAAGGTTTAACACAAGACTTTGACATAACAGTAGATGAACAGACAGCCCACCCAGGGGCTTGACCCAGAGGCTTAGATATTCCATATGAAAGGTAATGCTATAGAGATATCCTTTACCAAACATGAAGAAAATCCAACATGTGGTTACAGAGATATCAGCAATGAAAAAGGTTTAACACAAAATTTTGACGTAAAATTAGATGAACAGACAGACAGCCCACCCAGGGGCTTGACCCAGGGGCTTAGATATTTCATATGAAAGGTAATGCTATAGAGATACCCTTTACCAAACATGAAGAGAATCTAACATGTGGTTACAGAGATATCAGCAATGAAAAAAGGTTTAACACAAAACTTTGACGTAAAAGTAGATAAACAGACAGACAACGCACCGAGGGGCTTGACCCAGGGGCTTAGATATTCCATATTAAAGATAATGCTATAGAGATATCCTTTACGAAATAAGAAGAGAATCTAACGTGGTTACAGAGATATGAGCAATCAAAAAGGTTGACGAACGGCGAACTAACAAACCAACGAACGAACGACCCAATGAACGGCCAGAAAGACGAAAACTATATACCCCCCTGACATACTTCGTATGCCGTGGGTATAAATATACATGGTTTAGGGGTGGGGATATGAACGTTTTCTGAGGTATATGGCCTTTTATGAAGTGAAGGGGGTGGGGCAGGGCCCCAGCCCATCCCAGGGGGCCCTCAGGTTGGTGTCACTGAATGTGTCTTATCATAAGGAACAATAATATATATGGTTTAGGGGTGGAGATCTGTAAGGTTTCCGAGATATTGGGCCTTTTATGAAGTGGAGGGGGTGGGGCAAGGCCCCGGCACATCCCAGGGCCCCCCAGGTTGGAGTCACTGAATGTGTCTTATCATAAGGAACAAGAAAATATATGGTTTAGGGGTGGGGATCTGAATGGTTTCTGAGATATAGGGCCTTTTATTTAGTGGAGGGGGTGGGGCATGGCCCAGGTGCATCCGCCCCCCCCCCCTAAATTAGTGTAACTGAATGTGTCTTATCATAAGGAACAAGAATATATATGGTTAGGGGTGGGGATCTGTAAAGTTTCCGAGATACTGGGCCTTTTATGAAGTGGAGGGGGTGGGGCAAGGCCCCGGCGCATCCCGGGGGCCCCAGGTTGGTGTGAATGAATGTGTCTTATCATAAGGAACAATAATATATATGGTTTAGGGGAGGGGATCTGTAAAGATTCCGAGATATTGGGCCTTTTATGAAGAGGCAATGTTGGTGTCACTGAATGCTTCTTATCATAAGGAACAATAATATATATGGTCAAGGGGTAGGGATCTTAATGGTTTCTGAGATATATGGCCTTTTATGTTGTGGAGGGGTTAGGGCATGGCCAGGCCGCATCCCGTGGCACCCAGGTTAGTGTAATTGAATGTGTCTTATCATAAGAAACAAGAATATATATGGTTTAGGGATGGGGATCTGTAAAGTTTCCGAGATACTGGGCCTTTTATGAAGTTGAGGGGGTTGGGCAAGGCCCCGGCACATCCCTGGGGCCCCCAGGTTGGTGTCAATGAATGTGTCTTATCATAAGGAACAATGATATATATGGTTTAGGGGTGGGGATCTGTAAGGTTTCCAAGATTTTGGGCCTTTTATGAAGTGGAGGGGGTGGGGCAAGGCCCCAACACAGCCCGGGGCCCCTAGGTTGGTGTCCCTGAATGCGTCTTATCATAAGGAACAAGAATATATATGGTTTAGGGGTAGGGATCTGAATGGTTTCTGAGATATATGGCCTTTTATGAAGTGGAGGGAGTGGAGCAAGGCCCCAGCACAACCCTGGGACCCTCAGGTTGGCATAAAAGCATATGACTTAGAGAAGTTTTCTCAAGAAACATTTCTATAAAAGTTTTGTCAAAATATCTGCAATGACTTGGCAGTAAATGCCAATTTTCAATTTTCCCCATTATAAGTCTATGGAAACTCTAAGTTGCCATAGCAACCAAACTAAAGAGCCGATTTCCATAAAAAAATACAATCTTTCAATCCCCCAGCCGAAGGATGCTACAGATGAAATTTGGACCCAATCGGCCCAGTGGCTTCAGAGGAGAAGTCGTTTAAAAGTGTTGACACCAGACATTATGACGACATACGACGGACAACTGCCTATACTATAAGCTCCCCCAGAGCCTTCGGCTCTGGTGAGCTAAAAGTTATGGAACAGACAAAAAATTCAAGGCTAAAACTCATGATCTTCAATTATTACCTAGACCTGGCAGGGTGCAGTTATGGGTTCTGCACATCAGCTCACTTAGACCAACACTGAACCAAAGTTTAATGAAAATCTCTCTAGGGGTAAAAGAGATATACATGTAGAGCAGACATGAAATTCAAGGCTCCAACTCAGGACCTTCATTTCTGACCTTCACCTTGAGTCGGCATGGTTGATTATGGTTCTACACATCATCACACTTCAGCCAACATTCAACCAAAGTTAAATGAAAATCCTTCCAGGAGTAAAGCAGATATGGAACAGACACAACATTCAATATGTTCTAGAAAGGGTTATCCTTTGGAAGCAAAGAATACACCACAGAACTGGAAAATATGGAGTGTACATGTTTTCTGGGACAGACTAGCAAGTTTCGGCCAATTAGGCCTCATCAGTGACCCTCAAATATTTTCATAATTCAACAATGGAATCAGTGATCCCAAAGGACAAGAAAATATAAACTTCACCATGATGCGAGTCTCAAATCATTGACCTTCAATTGTGACCTTGACCTTGAGTCAGCATGGTGTAGTTAATAACTATTTATGGGTTCGGCACATCAGCACACTGAGGCGAATATTTGACCAAAGTTTAATGAAAATCCTTTCAGGGGTAAAGGAGATACAGTAGTGACACAAAATCAAGACTCAAACTCATGACCTTGACCTTGATTCGGCATAGTTTATTGATGGGTTCTGCACATCAGCTCACTGAGGCAAATATTTGACCAAAGTTTAAGGAATATCTATGGAAGGGATCAAGAGATACGGAGAGGACAAGAAAGTGTTAGGGAAAGAAGGAAAGACAGTCAGACAATGGGCATTGCTATAATCCCCTCTCCACTTTGCGGCAGGGGATTAATAATATGGCTGGACATTACATTTGAATTGCCTGCTTGTAATGTCAGGCCTTATTTTCACTCAAACGTACCCTTTGAAAATGATGTCTGCTAGAGGCAGTTGAAGTGTTAAGAACTGAATTTCATTTTAAATTGCATACCCTATATATGCCTTAATTAGCAGTTAGATTACCAGGCGATGACCACTGCACAAGCCTTTGGCTTAATGTCAAAGCGGGGATAATATAAACATGTATTTGTCTGTTACATATACATGTAAGTGAAGCAATTAAAATAAAGTTTAAAGCAATTAGCAGTAAGCACACATGGTTTGGTAAATTCACACCAATGCCTTTTTAACCCACTGCATACGGGAAACCCATAAAGGGGTACCTTGGCAAACAGTGCAGGCCCAGATCAGACGATGTGGCGTCTGATTTGCTAACAGAATTTTCCATCAAAAACAGAATTAAAAAAAACAAAAATAGGCCTGACACCCCGTATATGAATAATGGACTTGTCCAACATTTAGCAATGGAAGAGTCCAGTAGTATACAATGGGTTAAAGGAGTGTATTTGACACTAATATGGACAGCAAGATTTTGCAGGCTGTTAACCCTTATGCTGCTGAATATACCCATTTCTGATTTTGAACCAATCAGATTACTTGGTGTAATTCATTCCTACAAATTCATAAACTGAAGCCATCTGATCTGGATCTACACTGTTTGCAAAGATAAGGGTTGCCGTGAACAGCAGGAAAAGAGTTAAAGTTAAAATTGAGCTAAAAGAGTACTGTAACATAACTATCCAAATTGCTGACTTGTGTTTATCAATAAACTTCTCATTACGAAAACACGCCTATACGAAATGCATTGAAAATTTTACCATAGAAAAATGCAGCCCCCGCCCATCAGGGCTTGAAGAAATATATGGGCTGCATGATGCTTCCACGCAAAACTAAATCCGACCCGCACAGGAGAACTGGTAAACCCCTTAGAGGATCTAAGTCTGCCCAGGCAAACCCATTGGTTTCATTGGGCGACAGGGCTTGAGACGTCATTTCATCTGAAAGCCGGGTAAAAGTCCCACAAAATTGGAAGCAACATCTCAAAAATGACCTTTACAGTGTTGACGGGGACTTTAAACCTCAAATCAAACAAACAAAAAACACCGAAAAATGAAAAATTTCAGATGAAAAATTGTGATATTTTTCTTACATAGACTGCAGATACACAATAGAACTGCCTCTAAAAATGAGTACCTACAATCTTTGTTTTTGAGCAGAAATAAGAAAAACAAGAGGGCCATGATGGCCCTGAATCGCTCACCTGATCCATAAAGTAACAAGAGGGCCATGATGGCCCTGGGTCGCTCACCTGATCCATAAGGCAACAAGTGGGCCCGAGGAGAGCCATTATTGATCCCATGGCTACAATTTGCATAATCTTGGTAGTGGCTTCATACCAAATATCAAAGAACGGAGCCTTCTAGTTTCAGACAAGAAGATTTTTAAAGGTTTTCCTTATATAAGTCTATATAAAACCTGCGGGTCCCCGGTGCAGCCATTTTTGGCCCCAGGGCTATAATTTTAACAATCTTGGTAGAAATCCAAACGACAAAACTTCATACCAAATATCAAAGACCTTGGCCTTCTGATTTCAGACAAGATTTTCAAAGGTTTTCCCAATGTAAGTCTATGTAAAACAAGTGGGCTTGGGGGTGGGCCCATTTTTGGCCCCAGGGCACCAATTTGAACAATTTTGCTAGAGGTCCACTACATGAAACTTCATACCAAATATTAAAGAAATTGGCCTTCTGGTTTCAGACGATAAGATTTTCAAAGGTTTTCCCTACTTAAGTCTATGTAAAACCAGTGGAGCATCAGGGTGGGCCCATTTTTGGGCTCAGGGCTATAATTGGAACAATCTTGGTAGAGGTCTACTAGACAAAGCTTCATACCAAATAACAAAGACGTGAGCTTTCTGGATTCCGAGAAGACTCTTAAACGTTTTCCCTATATAAGTCTATGTAAAACCTGTGGGCCCCGGGGCAGAGCCATTTTTGGCCCCAGGGCTAAAATTTGATTAATCTTGGTTAAGGTCCACTAGACAAAGCTTCATACCAAATATCAAAGAACCGGGCCTTCTGGTTTCAGACAAGAAGATTTATATAGATTTTCCCTATATAAGTCAATGTAAAACCAGTGGGCCCCAGGGAAGGGGCCATTTTGGCCATAGGGCTATAATTTGAAAAATCTTGATAGAGGTCCACTAAACGAAGCTTCATACCAAAAATCAAAGACCTGAACCTTCAGGTTTGAGACAAGAAGATTTTTAAAGATTTTTCCTGTATAAGTCAATGTAAAATCAATGGGTCCCAGGGTGGGGGCATTTTTGGCCCTAGGGCTATAATTTAAACAATCTTGATAGAGGTTCACTAGATGAAGCTTCATACCAAATATCAAAGACCTGGGCCATGTGGTTTCAGAGAAGAAGATTTTTAAAGATTTTCCCTATATAAGTCTATGTAAAACCAAAGGGTCCCCGGGCTGGGGCATTTTTGGCCCCAGGGCTATAATTTGAACAATCTTGATAGTGGTCCACTAGATGAAGCTTCACACCAAATCTCTAAGACCTGGGCCTTGTGGTTTCAGAGAAGAAGATTAATAAAGATTTTCCCTATATAAGTCTATGTAAAGTGAGTGAGTGAGTTTTAGTTTTACGTCCTACCAACAGCTAAGGTCATTCGGAGACGGGACCTCGGTTTAAAGACTCATCCGAAAGTCTGGAGAAGCCCGGGATCGATCCTGCGATCCCTGGTTTACAAGGCGAGTAGCGTAACCACTGCACCACGGAGGCTTCTAAGTCTATGTAAAACCAAAGGGCCATGGGGGCATTTATGGCCCCAGGGCTATAATTTGAACAATCTTGGTAGAGGTTCACTAGATGAAACTTTATACCAAATATCGAAGGCCCAGGTTTTTTAAAGATTTTCCCTATAAAAGTCTATGTAAAACCAAAGGGTCCCAGGGCTGGGGCTTTTTTGGCCCCAGGGCTATAATTTGAACAATCTTCAAGACCTGGGCTTCAAAGACCTGGGCTTGTGGTTTCAGAGAAGAAGATGTCTAAAGATTTTCCCTATATAAGCCTATATAAAACTGGTGGGCCCCGGGTGCGGGGCCATTTTTGGCCCCAGGGCTATAATTTGAACAATCTTGGTAGAGGTTCACTAGATGAAGCTTAGTACAAAATATCGAAGACCTGGGCCTTGTGGTTTCAGAGAAGAAGATTTTTAAAGTTTTCATTTAAAAAATCTATTTTTAGCTCCTGTGACCTAGATGTGCAACAGACTGGAACCATTTGAACAACTTTGAAAGGGGACCACCTAAGGAACATTCCTGTGAAGTTTGGTCAAATTCCGATAAGTGGTTTAGGAGGAGATGTTGTTTGAAGAAAAAGTTTATGCACGCACACACGCACTCACGTACACACGCATGACGGACGACAGACAAAAAGTGATCCCAAAAGCTCACCTTGTCACTATGTGACAGGTGAGCTAAAAAGTGGGCCCCGGGGAGGGCCATTATTGGCACCAGGGCTATAATGTGCATAATGTTGAGGGCGGTCTAAAAAGGTTAAGCTTCATACCAAATATCAACAAAGGCTATAATTTGAACAATCTTGGCAAAGGTCCAATAGATGACGCTACACACCAAATATCAAAGACCTAGGCCTTGTGGTTTCAGAGAAGAAGATTTTTTTTAAAGATATTCCCTACATAAGCCTATGTAAAACCAAATGGCCCCGGGGCGGGGGTAGTTTTGGCCTCAGGGCTATAATTTAAACAATCTTGATAGAGGTCCACTAGATGAAGCTTCAGACCAAATATCCAAGACCTGGGACTTGCTGTTTCAGAGAAGAAGATTTTTCAAAAATTATCTCTATACAAGTCTATGTAAAACCAAAGGGCTGGCCGAGGGCTATAATTTGAACAATATTGGTACAGGTCCAATAGATGAAGCTCCATACCAAAATATCAAAGACATGGGCCTTGCAGTTTCAGAGAAGAAGATTTTTAAATATTTCCCTATATAAGTATGTAAAACGAAAGGGTCTCGGGGCGGGGGCATTTTTGCCCCAGGGCTACAATTTGAACAATCTTGATAGAGGTCCACTAGATCAAATTTCATACCAATTATCAAAGACCTAGGCCTTGTGGTTTCACAGAAGAAACTTTTTCAAGATTTTCCCTATATAAGTCTATGTAAAACCAAAGGGCCCCGAGGCGGGGCCATTTTTGGTCTCAGGGCTATAATTTGAACAATCTTTGTAGAGGTCCACTAGATGAAGCTTCATACCAAATACCAAAGACCTAGGCCTTTTGGTTTCAGAGAAGCAGATTTTTTGAGATTTTTCCTATAGAAGTCTATGTAAACCAAAGGGACCCGGAGCGGGGGCATTTTTGGCCCATGGGCTATAATTTGAACAATCTTGGTAGGGGTCCACAAGATGAAGCTTCATACCAAATATCAAAGACCTGGGCCTTGCGGTTTCAGAGAAGGTTTTTAAAGATTTTCCCTACATCAGCCTATGTAAAACCAAAGGGCCCCAGGGTGGGGGCATTTTTGGCCCACGCACTATAATTTGAACAATCTTGGTAGGGGTCCACTAGATGAAGCGTCATACCAAATAGCAAAGACCTGGGCCTTGATGTTTCAGAGAAGATTTTTGAAGATTTTCCCTATATAAGCCCATGTAAAACCAAAGGGCCCCGGAGTGGGGGCATTTTTGGCCCCAGCACTATAATTTGAACAATCTTGGTAGGGGTCCACTAGATTAAGCTTCATACCAAATAGCAAAGACCTGGGCCTTGCAGTTTCAGAGAAGAAGATTTTTAAAGATTTTCCCTATATAATCGTGCATAAAACCAAAGGGCCCTGGGGCGGGGGCATTTTGGGCCCCAGCACTATAATTTGAACAATCTTGGTAGGGATCCACTAGATGAAGCTTCATATCAAATATCAAAGACCAAGGCCTTGTGGTTTCAGAGAAGACGATTTTTTAAGTTTTCGGTGAAAAAAATCTATTTTTGGCTCCTGTGACCTAGATGTGCAACAGACCAGAACCATTTGAACAACTTTGAAAGGGGACCACATAAGGATCATTCCTGTGAAGTTTGGTCAAACTCCGATCAGTGGTTTAGGACGAGATGTCGTTTGAAGAAAAAGATTACGCACGGACGCACGCACGGACACACGCACGCCGGACAAAAAGTGATCCCAAAAGCTCACCTCGTCACTACGTGACAGGTGAGCTAAAAATGTATACCCAAGCAAACCCCAGTTCTACTATTTACAAGTGGGGTTTAAGGGAGTCACAATTATAAAGGCATGCTTTCGTGATGTTGTGTAAGAATACAATATATGCTCCTTATGTCGACTTTGGACAATTTGGACTTTAGTCTTTGGTGCCATTTGTTCAAGTCGGCAAAAAGTGCATACATCGGCACTAGACCATGTGCTAAATGGGGAATCTGTTGTCATTTTTCAAAGGGGGACAACTTTTATGACTTCCACAGACAAAGGGGTCCACTCTTAAAAGAAAGAATGTGCTCCTCAGGAGCAGATTCTTTCCTTTAAGAGTTGACCCCTATTGACATGGGAGACAAAAATACTTTTGATTGAGTTGCCTCCCCTGAATGTGTATCAATTCCCCTTAACCCGACTACAAGAGCTTGTTTTATGATCCTAATGAATAGTCAATTTAGCCACACCCATTTCTGATTTTGAACCAATCAGATTACTTGGTGTAATTTATTCCTACAAATTCATAACCTGAATGTCTTCTGCTCTGGATCTACACTGTTTGCAAAGATAAGGGTTGTCGTGAACAGCAGGATAAGACTCAATTCATTTTAAAACTGAGCTAAAATAGTGCTGCAACATACCGGTAATTATCCAAATTGCTGACTTGTGTTTATCAACAAACTTCTCATTACGAAAATACGGATGTTCACAATGTTGGTGTCCCTCTGAAGAAATCCATATTATTGGATGAAAGTAGTCAGAAATTTGCAAAATAAAACCTTCACAATGAACCATTATGAGCATTACTGAGGAGCAACTGGCACGAATTATCAGCCATTCACTTCTTACATTTGGACAAGTTGAACTTTATACTTTGATGCAATTTGTTTAAGTCGGCAAACAGGGCATACATCTGCACCTGACCATGTGCTAAAGGGGAATATTTTGTCATTTTTCAAAGGGGGACAACTTTCATGACTTCTGCTTCGCGTTTCTATAAACTCTGTCCCACAGAAAAAGGGGTCCACTCTTAAAAGAAAGAATTTGTTTCTCAGGAGCAGATTCTTTCCTTCAAGAGTTGATCCCTATTGACATGGGAGACAAAAATACTTTTGCATGAGTTGCCTCCCCTGAAGGTGTATCGATTCCCCTTAACAGGACTATTTTATGATCCTGCTGAATATTCAATTTAGTCACACCCATTTCTGATTTTGAACCAATCAGATTACTTGATGTAATTCATTCCTACAAATTCATAAACTGAATGTCAGTGTAGATCCAGATCAGATGGCTTCTGCAGAAGCCATCTGATCTGGATCTACACTGTTTGCAAAGATAAGGGTTGTCGTGAACAGCAAGATAAAAGTTAATGAAATATCTAAGGACACTGTGCCATTATGACGTTGAGTAGGGTATTTTCCAAATAGGTTAAGAATTTTTGACTGCCCTATATCCTTTTAGAACAGATTCTACTGAAACTGGTAAACATGCACATTTCTATCTCCAATACAGCCTATGACTAGGGTTTCGTCAGCTGGATTAAATAAAACAGAGCATGGTCTGTCAATACCTGATATAATAACCCTACTCCTTTTGTAGGAATAAGAGGCGATCTGATGAACTGTGTCAGACTCTGTATCGCAAACATAGATATTGTTTTGTGAATCAAAAGAGATATTTTCAATATCATTCAAATATTTTCTTTTGTAGTACCACTTCATATCTCCTCCATTATCAAAAGCTACTACTTCTCTGCCTTCTGCCAATATAAATTCATCTGATTTTCTTGATCTTAATATACGTGGCTCCGAAAGATCATATCGATCATTTCCAAGATTGCAAAAGTCTTCAATTTCTTCAATGATTTTATTATCATGACTTCTAATCTGTATACTTACATCTTGATTAAAAACATTGGCATCTGAAAACAAAATGGCCAGGTTATTATCAATGCTTGTTATAGAGTTAATAATGCCTCTGGTTTTAAAGGTTTGTCTTCTCTCTAACTTATCACCATCTACTTGATAGATACAAACAGCTTTATCTATGGCAACAGCTATCGTATCGACATTCAATAAAGCTATATCCAATGGTGTATCCTCTATTCCAGTGGCAAATACAGGCTTGAAAGTAGAATCAACTAAAGTTAGACTATCTGCATGTTTATTTATGAATACCATATCACCATTTGGTAACAAAACAGATCCACCAAAATAACAGTTTTCATCTCTATCTTCTTCACTTGGGAGGGGTAAGTATATATCATGCTCCCCTACATACACTAATGAACAGTCAAGATAATTAGGTTCTGGCAATCCATGTGATCTACTCTCCTCCAAATTCTGTCTTTGATTTGGAAATAAAGGTTCTGCATTGTTGAGGCTGTCCTGTTTGACTTCTGAACTTGTAAGAGTTTCGATTTTCTCTTCAGCTCTCCCAAGATTGTCTGGCTTTTCTTCACCCTGATCACTGTGCTTTTGAACTGAGTGAATTGAAGCCTCGTTCTTTCTTTTAACTATTTCTATATCTTCAATGAATAAACCTTTAAGCAATTCATCTAGTTTTTTAACAGTATCTACAGCATTTTCCATAACTTTTACCCTAGTTTCAATTTTTTCAATATTGCCATTGCTTTGACTTACAACTCTTGAACTCTCTTGCAACAATGAGAGCTCTTCATTTTTCTTCTTCAAATCAGTGTTTAGTTTATCACAATAGACTGCAACTTGTACCTCTGATCCATTCTTTAGCAATATGTCTACCATGTTTAAATCAGCATTAACTGTTTTTATTAAATTACAACATGTTGCATCATTTACAGAAAGTATTGCTTTTTCTGATTCAGTAAACTCATTGAACCGTTTTGGAAAATCATTTTCTAGAAACATAGTAACATTCTTTAATCTATTAACTATCTTACAACGATTTGCTTCAACTGAAGATACCAGATTTGTTACATTCTCTACAGTTTTTTCAGTAGAAGATAAAACTTTTTCAGATGCCTTTTTCACAGCTTTTAGTTCATTAATGTATTCAGAGTAACATGAATTGGTTTCTTGTTGTCTTGTTTTGTGAATATGTTCCAGCCGACTGCAATATCTATGAGCATCTCTCAAGCACATGGGGCAAATGAAATTCCCATGATAAGAACATTTGAATTCCACTTCTCTGTCTGGATGAACTGGACACAAGCTCAGAGAAGACATTCTTTCAAATATGCCTATATCAGTTGGCATTTCCTTTCCCTGCAGTAACTTATGACTGCGTGTGACTTTAAATTTTTTATGCTCATAATAACAGTTTTTGCACAAATGTTCAATACAGTTGATACAAAATGCAAAAGCATATGACTGTTTTCCATCAGCTCTGCAAGGTACACATCTTAGCTCAGAATGTGGCATACTGCTATCTTCTGGTTTAGCAGTGTTTTCAAATGTTTCTTCCATGACAGACACAATGAAATGGTTTGACGGCAATTCTTTGGCCCATTGTGAAATACAAGTACGTATGTTTGTTGGTTGGGTTTGCTTTCTGCAGACTGGACATTCAAAACAAGGTCCATTCCCTGTGAATTCTATTTTGCTACTACAGATGTAATCTTTCAGGCAAGATTCACAGAATGTATGGAAGCATGGAAGAGATTTAGGTTTTTTGAAGATATCTAGGCAAATAGGGCAAACTAAATGCTTCTCAAGAACAGCTTTTGTGGCCATACCGTCAGTCCTGTCAAAGGATGGCTGGCTTATTGATGAAACCTGAAGATGAAAACCCTTTAAGTTTGTATGGTCATCTGAAAGATAAAAACAGAATGAATGAAATAATATTAGGTCATTTGCTGCTAAGTCTTACAGAGTTTTGCTAAAGCAAATACAAGCCTCTCAAACAAGAAGACCAATATGGTCCTTTATCACTCACCTGAGCTAAAAGATTTAAATCCTTAATACTGAAGTAAAATGCTTTAAAATTGTTATGTACATTATATGTTCAAGAATGCTAGTGGCATGATGGACCAATATGGAGAACCAACATGGTATATAGCAAGAAACGCTATGGACCTTATTCGCTCACATGAGTTGTGATGTTCTAACATTGCTGTTCAAAGGTTTTTCTATATTTAGCTCTCACAGCCATTTTGTACAGAGGAGCAGAACCACTTAACCCTTTTGGTAGAGGGGTCTTCTGATACCGAGGCCCCGTTTTTGGATTTACATATATCTATTGTAGATGGGTTTGTTTCGTGCAAAATTTATGATAAATGCAATGATTTTCATTTTGAGATTGTAAATTTTTATTTTTTTGGATGGTGATGTTCCTCGTGCGCCTTCCTATGGCGTTTATATTTCGCAATTAATTTGATTTGCCAGAGTGTGTAGTCATGTAACTGACTTCAACACTCATAACAAATTGCTAATGGCTAAACTTCTTAATCAGGGTTATCGGTACCATAAACTACACAAAGCCTTTTCAAACTTTTATAGACGTCATTCTGATTTAATTTCAAAATTCAATATTGGACTTAATCTCTTCTGCAACATGGTCTATCGGAACCCGAATTTTATGGTGACTTAGTATATAAATTCAGAAAAATATATAACCGCAATGACTTCAGCACCCAATTTCTTAAAATCATTCTTCGATATAAAAAGATTGAGTACAACATAAATGTTATACGACAGACTGCATGCATGGTAGTTAATCCAATCACAGTTGACAACTTTGCTTACCTCTTTAATCGCATGCCGGTGGGTCAGACCTCAGATTATATAACGGTTCAAGCGTAAAGGCTTATTGAGAATTAGAGAGATCTAATTCAATGTAATGTTGGTTGGTGCCTGATGCTCGGTCTCTGGTCGGGCCCATTGGAGTCTAACTCTTGGTTTTCTTTTGCTCCAGCATTTCAGTGGTTTCTTGCTGTCGAGTCCTCACCGTTGTTTCATCTCTGTGAGTGTTTGATTATTTGTGTTCACGGAGATGTTGCACTGATGAGTAAGGAGGCCTTTATGCGGACTGAACAAATTATTTGTCTAAATCGCGACGGAAGTAAGGGCGAGGATTGTGGCCACGTAAAATCGATTGAAGCCCCCCCCCCCCTCCCCCCAGTGGAATTTGTTTCCGCTGACCGTTCCAAAGCGGTTCTTCTGTCACAGTTTATTTTTTGTTATGGTTTATCTTTGGGTGTTTGTGTCGCTTATATTATTCTTTTTTTGGATAGCCCATTGGTCATTTTGTGGGAAAGTAACTGTCCTTTTGGCTTTCCGCTATTGCTGTTTCTATTAGGGTCTGTTGTTTCATGTTTGTGTTTCTTTCCCTTTGGGAGCTGTGGGTTAATTGTATCGATTCCTGATCATTGCCTCCACTTCTATTTCACTCAAGGAACATTTCTGTCAAAGTTATTTTCAAACTGAGCCATTGCAGAAGATGTTCTTTAATGATTTTTCTAACTTTACCTATGCAGTCATATGGACATTTTGTTCAGCAGAGCAAACCCATTTCAGCAATTTAGGCAATCATCAGTATTGATGGATTATTTTGACTTTAATGACACGTCAAACCTTGTGGGTTATTTTGTGTCGTCTCCCAGAGAAATAGAGGATCTTATATGAGTGTTCATGTATTATTGAATTTATTAAACGAGTTGAGGAAAAGGGATAAAATGCGAGGCTTGCCGAGCATTTTATTCCTTTTTCTCAACGAGTTTAATAAATTCAATAATACATGAGCACGAATGCAAGATTCTGTTTATCATATGACATTTTATTCACGATTGTTTACAAAAAAAATCAATATTCCGCCATTAGTAAACGCGACGTCGTTAAGGACGTCGTACATGTAACGTTACGGGACGTATCTAGCTAATTTGCATATTTAATCCACTAGTGGATTATCGAAAATAATGCATGGCGTTATTACACTCTCGGACGCGACGTCATATGATAAAGGGAGAAAAACGATAGTAGAGGAGATGAAGGTGAGGGATACTTGTGCAAGACAAATTGAATGGAAGTGCAATTCTGGTAGAGGGTCACCCAAGAAATATTCCTGTGAAATTGTTTTGTAATCGGACCATTAGCCTAGGAGATGTCGTTTAAAGATTTTTTTTCCCTATTTTTAGCTCTGGTGACCATTTTGTTCCGCGAGTAGAACCATTTTAGCAATTCTGGTAGAGGGTCACCAAAGAAATATTCCTGTGAAATTATTTTGAAATTGGACCATTAGCCTAGGAGGGGATGTCGTTTAAAATTTTTTTTATTATTTTAGCTCTGGTGTCCACTTCAGTGGAGCACAACCATTTTAGCAATTTTGATAGAGGCTTACCTAAGAAATATTCCTGTGAAATTGTTTTGAAATCGGACCATTAGCCTCTATGTCATTTAAAGGTTTTTATAAGATTTTTTTTTATTATTTTTGCTCTGGTGGCCATTTTGTTCAGCGAGTGGAACCATTTTAGCAATTCTGGTAGTGGGTACTCCAAAGAATGTTATTGTGAAATTATTTTGAAATCAGACCATAAGTCTATGAGATGTTTAAATTTATTTTCTATTTTTAGCTCCGGTGGCCATTTTGTTCAGCAGTGCAGGACCATTGAAGCAATTAGGTAGAAGGTCACCCAAGGAATATTCCTGTGAAATTATTTTAAAATTGGCACTGTGATTTCGGAATAGATATCATTTGAGCCCCGCCAAGCGAATTTGTGTCTTCGAGCATTCTGTCATGACAAATTTTAACTGCGTATGCCCAGCCATTCAGAGGGACCAGGGATAGGGCTTTCTGTCTGAAGGTTCCTCTTGATTCACTGCTTGTATGAACGATTAGCGAAGGTTTTTGCGAGACTGCACGGATGGGCAGGCTCGCCTGAACCTTCGCGGCTCGCATAGGCGATAAGTACAAAAATCGCTTGACAGGGCCCATTTGAAGAAATTGTTGACTGATGTATGACGGACAATGGATGACGAACAAAAAGGATCACAATAGGTGAGCTGAAAAGGGACAACCGGCTGAAGCATTTTTGACCAAAGAGCTATAATTTGATTTGGTAGAGGTCCACTGTTTGAAGCAACTTATTAAAACAAGAGGGCCATGATGGCCCTGGATCGCTCACCTGATCCATAGAGTAACAATTGGGCCCCGGGGAGGGCCATCATTGACCTCAGGGTTATAATGTGCATAATGTTGAGGGAGGTCTAAATAGGTGAAGCTTCATACCAAATATCAAAGACATGGGCATTGCAGTTTCAGAGAAGAAGATTTTTAAAGATTTCTCTATATAAGTCTTGTTAAACCAAAGGGCCCCGGAGCAGGGGCATTTTTGGCCCCAGGGCTATAATTTGAACAATCTTGGTAGAGGTCCACTAGCTGGCTTCATAAAAAAGGGCCCCGGAGCGGGGGCATTTAGGCCACAGGGCTATAATTTGAACAATCTTGGTAGAGGTCCACTAGATGAAGCTTTACACCAAATATCAAAGACCTGGGCCTTGCGGTTTCAGAGAAGAAGAATTTTTAAAGATTTTCCTTATATAAGCCTATGTAAAACCAAAGGGCCCCAGGGCGGGGGCATTTTTGGCCCCAGGGCTACAATTTGAACAATCTTCATAGAGGTCCACAAGATGAAGCTTCATACCAAATAGCAAAGACCTGGGCCTTGCGGTTTCAGAGAAGAAGATTTATCAAGATTTTCCCTATGTAAGCCCATGTAAAACCAAAGGGCCCCGGGGTGGGGGCATTTTTGGCCCCAGCACTATAATTTGAATGATCTTGGTAGGGGTCCACTAGATGAAGCTTCATACCAAATAGCAAAGACCTGGGCCTTCACGTTTCAGAGAAGAAGATTTTTAAAGATTTTCCCTATATAAGCCCATGTAAAACCAAAGGGCCCGGAAGTGGGGGCATTTTTGGCCCCAGCACCATAATTTGAACAATCTTGGTGGGGGTTGACTAGATGAAACTTCATACCAAATATCAAAGATATTGGCCGTGCGATTTCAGAGAAGAACATTTTTAAAGATTTTCCCTATATATAAGCCCATGTAAAACCAAAGGGCCCCGGGGCGGGGGTATTTTTGGCCCCAGCACTTTAATTTGAACAATCTTGGTAGGGGTCCACTAGATGAAGCTTCATACCAAATAGCAAAGACCTGGGCCTTGAGGTTTTAGAGAAGAAGATTTTTAAAGATTTTCCCTATATAATCCTATGTAAAACCAAAGGGCCCCAGGACAGGGGCATTTTGGGCCCCAGCACTATAATTTGAACAATCTTGGTAGGGGTCCACTAGATGAAGTTTCATACCAAATATCAAAGACCTGGGCCTTGTGGTTTCAGAGAAGAAGATTTTTTAAGTTTTCGGTGAAAAAAAATATATTTTTGGCTCCTGTGACCTAGATGTGGTGCAGACCAGAACCATTTGAACAACTTTGAAAGGGGTCCACCTAAGGATAATTCCTGTGAAGTTTGGTCAAAATCTGATCAGTGGTTTAGGAGGAGATGTCGTTTGAAGAAATTGTTCAAGCACGGATGACAGACAAAAAGTGATCCTAATGTGAAACACAAGAGGGCCATGATGGCCCTGGATCACTCACCTGATCCACTGAGTAACGAATGGGCCCCAGGGAGGGCCATTATTGACCCCAGGGCTATAATGTGCATAATGTTGAAGGAGGTCTTAAAAGGTGAAGCTTCATACCAAATATCACCAAAAGCTATAATTTGAACAATCTTGGCAAAGGTCCACTAGATGAAGCTACACACCAAATATCAAAGACCTGGGCATTGTGGTCTCAGAGAAGAAGATTTTTTTAAAGATATTCCCTATATAAGCCTATGTAAAACCAAATGGCCCCGGCGTGGGGGCATTTTTGGCCTCAGGGCTATAATTTAAACAATCTTGATAGAGGTCAGCTAGATTAAGCTTCACACCAAATATCAAAGGCCTGGGTCTTGCTGTTTCAGAGAAGAAGATTTTCAAAGATTATCTCTACAGAAGTCTATGTAAAAAAGAAGATTTTTAAAGTCTATGTAAAACCAAAGGGTCTCGGGGTGGGGGCATTTTTGGCCCCAGGGCTATAATTTGAACAAACTTGATAGAGGTGCACTAGATGAAATTTCACACCAAATATCAAAGACCTAGGCCTTGTGGTTTCACAATGGAAGATTTTTAAAGATTTTCCCTATATAAGTCTATGTAAAACCAAAGGGCCCCCGAGACAGGGGCATTTTTGGTCTCAGTGCTATTATTTGAACAATCTTGGTAGAGGTCCACTAGGTAAAGCTTCATACCAAATATCAAAGACCTAGGCCTTGTGGTTTCAGAGAAGAAGATTTTTCAAGATTTTCCCTATATAAGTCTATGTAAAACCAAAGGACACCGAGGCGGGGGCATTTTTGGTCTCAAGGCTATAATTTGAAAATCTTGGTAGAGGACCACTAGATGAGGTTTCATACCAAATATCAAAGACCTAGACCTTGTGGTTTCAGAGAAGAAGATTTTTCAAGATTTTCCCTATATAAGTCTATGTAAACCAAAGGGCTCCAGAGTGGGGGCAATTTTGGCCCCAGGGCTATAATTTGAACAATCTTGGTAGAGGTCCACTAGATAAAGCTTCATACCAAATATCAAAGACCTAGGCCTTGTGGTTTCAGAGAAGAAGGTTTTTAAAGATTTTCCCTATATAAGTCTATGTAAAACCAAAGGACCCCAAGGCGGTGCATTTTTGGTCTCAGGGCTATAATTTGAACAATCTTGGTAGAGGTCCACTAGATGAAGCTTCATACCAAATATCAAAGACCTAGACCTTGTAGTTTCAGAGAAGAAGATTTTTCAAGATTTTCCCTATAAAAGTCTATGTAAACCAAAGGGCCCAGAGCGGGGGCATATTTGGCCCCAGGGCTATAATTTGAACAATCTTCATAGAGGTCCACAAGATGAAGCTTCATACCAAATATCAAAGACCTGGGCCTTGTGGTTACAGAGAAGAAAATTTTGAAAGATTTTTCTATATAAACCTATGTAAAACCAAAGGGCCCCAGGGCGGGGGGCATTTTTGAACCCAGCCCTATAATTTGAACAATCTTGGTAGGGGTCCACTAGATGAAGCTTCATACCACATAGCAAAGACCTGGGCCTTGCTGTTTCAGAGAAGAAGATTTTTAAATATTTTCCCAATATAAGCCCATGTAAAACCAAAAGGCCCCCGGGTGGGGGCATTTATAGCCCCAGCACTATAATTTGAACAATCTTGGTAGGGGTCCACTGGATGAAGCTTCATAGCAAATAGCGAAGACCTGGGCCTTGTGGTTTCAGAGAAGAAGATTTTTAAAGATTTTCCCTATATAAGCCCATGTAAAACCAAAGGGCCGCGGAGCGGGGGCATTTTTGGCCCCAGCACTATAATTTGAACAATCTTGGTAGGGGTCCACTAGATGAAGCTTTATACAAAATATAAAAGACCTGGGCCTTGGGGTTTCAGAGAAGAAGATTTTTAAAGATTTTCCCTATATAAGCCCATGTAAAACCAAAGGGCCCCAGGGCGGGGGCATTTTTTGGCCCCAGCACTATAATTTGAACAATCTTGGTAGGGGTCCACTAGATGAAGCTTTATACAAAATATAAAAGACCTGGGCCTTGGGGTTTCAGAGAAGAAGATTTTTAAAGATTTTCCCTATATAAGCCCAAGTAAAACCAAAGGGCCCCGGGGCGGGGGCATTTTTGGCCCCAGCACTATGATTTGAACAATCTTGGTAGGGGTCCACTAGATGAAGCTTAATACCAAATATCAAAGACCTGGGCCTTCACGTTTCAGAGAAGAAGATTTTTTAAGTTTTTGGTGAAAAAAATCTATTTTTGGCTCCTACGACCTAGATGTGCAACGGACCGGAACCATTTGAACAACTTTGAAAGGGGGCTACCTAAGGATCATTCTTGTGAAGTTTGATCAAAATCCGATCAGTGGTTTCAGGGGAGATGTCGTTTGAAGAAATTGTTTACGCACGCACGGACGCACGACGGACAAAAAGTGATCCCAAAAGCTCACCTCATCACTACGTGATGGTGAGCTAAAAAGAACAGAGACATATATGGTTTAGCGGTGGGATATGTATGGCTCCTGAGATGTAAGGTCTTTTAGGCAGTGGAAGGATACGGGCATGGTGGATTCCAGAAAAGCCCAAGATTGTTGCAACCTAATGCTGAACAGTATCTGAGATATAAGGCCCTTTTATGAAGTGGATGGGAGAGAAATGGCCCCTGCAGACCCCACAAGATGGGTTGACTGAATGTGTCTAAGAATATATGTGATTATGTGGTGGGGATTTGTATAGTTTCTGAGATATATGGCCTATTATGAAGTGGGGTCTTATCATAAGGAACAAGAGGGGTGGGGATCTGACCGATTTCTGAGATATATAGCTTTTAGTGAAGTAAAGGGGTGGGACATGGCCCGTGGCACCACATGGGGGGGACCCCATGCTGGTGTCACTGATTGCATCTTATCATAAGGAACAAGAATATATATATGGCTTAGGGGTAGGGCTCTGAACAGTTTCTCAGATATATGGTCTTTTGTGAAGTTGAAGAATGGAGCATGGCCCGGGCAAGCCATGGGGGAACCCTATGTTGGTGTCACTGAATGTGTCTTATCACAAGGAACAAGAATATATATGGTTTAGGGGTGGGGATCGGTAAGGTTTCTGGAATATTTGGCCTTTTATGAAGTGGAGGGGGTGGGACATGCCCCCGGCACATCCCGGGGGACCCTCAGCTTGGTGTCGCTGAGTGCGTCTTATCGTAAGGAACAAGAATATATATGGTTTAGGGGTGGAGATCTGAATGGTTTCTAAGATAAATGGCATTTTATGAAGTGGAGGGGGTGGGGCATGTCCCCGGCACATCTGGGGGGACCCCCAGGTTTGTGTCACTTAATGCTTCTTATCATAAGGAACAAGAATATATATGGTTTAGGGGTGGGGATTTGTAAGGTTTTGGTATATTTGGCCTTTTATGAAGTTTTGTTTGTTTGATTTGAGGTTTAACGTCCACGTCAACACTGTAAAGGTCATTTTGGGGACGTTGCTTCCAATTTTTTCTGGGACTTTACCAGACATTGAGATGAAATGACATCTCAAGCCCTGCCACCCAATGAAACCAATAGGGTTTATTAGCATGGACGGTCCATCTCGCACCACAGTTCCTGGACAGGCTTAGATCCTCTAAGCGATTTACCAGTACTAGTGTGCGGGCCGGATTCAGCTCTGCGTGGAAGCATCATGTAGCCCATATATTTTTTCAAGCCCCTATGGGCGGGGCCAACCTTTTATGAAGTGGAGGGGTTGGGCATGTCCCCGGCACATCAGGGGTGTCCCCTAGGTTGGTGTCACTGAATGCAACTTATCATAAGGAACAAAAATATATTTCATTTTGGGGTTTGGATCTGTTAGGTTTCTGGAATATTGGGGCTGTTGTGAATTGGAGGGGTGGGGCATGGCCCAGGCACATCCTGGGGGACCCCCAGATTGGTGTCACTGAGTGCATCTTTTCATAAGAGACAAGAATATATACGCTTTACGGGTGGGGATCTGAATGGTTTCTGAGATAAATGGCATTTTATGAAGTGGAGGGGGTGGGGCATATCCCCGGCACATCCGGGGGGATCCCCAGGTTGGTGTCATTTAATGCACCTTATCATAAGGAACAAGAATATATATGGTTTAGGGGTGGGGATCTGTAAGGTTTCTGAGATATAAGGCATTTTATGAAGTACTGGGGGCGGGGAATGGCCCTGGCACAACCTACTGGACCCTCAGGTTGACATAAAACCATATTACTGAGAGAAGTTTACTAAAGGAATATTTCTATGAAAGTTTTGTCAAAATATCTGCAAAGGCTTTGTAGTTAATGCCATTTTTCACTTTTCCCCATTATAAGTCTATGGAAAATCTAAGTTGCCATAGCAACCAAACTAAAGTGCTGAATTTCATAGAAAACACAAAACCTGTAAAGGCAAATATGGTGAATATTTTCATAAAGTCTCAGCCTCATAGAGCGTACAGTTTCTGAGGAGATATTTTTTAAGTATTTTTTTTTTCTAATTTTTTTTTCAATTTGGTTTCCATGGCAACCAATACAAATGAGCAGTAGGCCTAAATTCATATGGCAGATAGAAGATTGCCTAAGGAATATTTCTATGAAACTTCTGTCAAAATATCTGCAGCGGCTTGGCAGCAAATGCCATTTTTCAATTTTCCCCATTATAAGTCTATGGAAAATCTAAGTTGCCATAGCAACCAAACTAAAGAGCCGAATTTCATAACAAAAGGGCCATGATGGCCCTGGATCGCTCACCTGATCCATATGACAGAGTAGCCCTTGGGGAGGGCCATTATTGACCCCAGGGCTACAATGTGCATAATGTTAAGGGGGGTCTTAAATGGTGAAGCTTCATGCCAAATATCAACAAAGGCTATAATTTGAACAATCTTGGCAAAGGTCCACTAGATGAATAGCAAATACCTGGGCCTTGGGGTTTCAGAGAAAAAGATTTTTTAAAGATATTCCCTACATTAGCCTATGTAAAACCAAATGGCCCCGGGGCGGGGGCATTTTTGGCCTCAGGGCCATAATTTAAACAATCTTGATAGAGGTCCACTAGATGAAGCTTCACACCAAATATCAAAGACCTGGGCCTTGCTGTTTCAGAGAAAAAGATTTTCAAAGATTATCTCTATATATAAGTCTATGTAAAATCAAAGGGCCCTGGGATGGGGGCTATAATTTGAACAATCTTGGTACAGGTTCACTAGATGAAGCTCCATACCAAATATCAAAGACATGGGCCTTGTGGTTTCAGAAGAAGATTTTTAAAGATTTTCCCTATATAAGTCTATGTAATACAGAAGGGCCCAAGAGCGGGGGCATTTTTGGCCCAAGGGCTATAATTTGAATATTCTTGGTAGAGGTCAACAAGATGAAGCTTCATACCAAATATCAAAGACCTAGGCTTTGTGGTTTCAGAGAAGAAGATTTTTTAAGATTTTCCCTATTAAGCCCATGTAAAACCAAAAGGCCCCGGGGTGGGGGCATTTTTGGCCCCAGCACTATAATTTGAACAATCTTCGTAGGGGTCCACTAGATGAAGCTTCATACTAAATATCAAAGACCTGGGCATTGTGGTTTCAGAGAAGAAGATTTTTAAAAAATTTCCATATATAAGTCTATGTAAAACCAAAGGGCAACAGAGCGCGGGCATTTTTGGCCCCAGGGCTGTAATTTGAACAATCTTGGTAGGGGTCCACTAGGTGAAGCTTCATACCAAATATCAAAGACCTGGGCTTAGCGGTTTCAGAGAAGAAGATTTTTAAAGATTTTCCCTATATAAGCCCATGTAAAACCAAAAGGCCCCGGGGCAGGGGCATTTTTGGCCCCAGCAAAATAATTTGAACATTCTTGGTAGGGGTCCACTAGATGAAGCTTCATACCAAATATCAAAGACCTGGGCCTTGTGGTTTCAGAGAAGAAGATTTTTAAAGATTTTCCCAATATAAGCCCATGTAAAACCAAAGGGCCCCAAAGCGGGGGCATTTTTTGCCACAGCACTATAATTTGAACAATCTTGGTAGGGGTCCACTAGGTGAAGCTTCATACCAAATATCAAAGACCTGGGCTTAGCGGTTTCAGAGAAGAAGATTTTTAAAGATTTTCCCTATATAAGCCCATGTAAAACCAAAAGGCCCCGGGCCAGGGGCATTTTTGGCCCCAGCACTATAATTTGAACAATCTTGGTAGGGGTCCACTAGATGAAGCTTCATACCAAATATCAAAGACCTGGGCCTTACCGTTTCAGAGAAGAAGATTTTTAAAGATTTTCCCTATATTAGCCCATGTAAAACCAAAGGGGGGGGGGGGGGGGGGGCGTGGACCTTGGCCTTGTGGGGTGAAACTTCATACCAAATATCAAAGACATGGGGCTTACGGTTTAAGAGAAGAAAATTTTTAAAGATGTTCCCTATATAAGCCCATGGAAAACCAAAGGGCCCCGGAGCGGGGGCATTTTTGGCCCCAGCACTATAATTTGAACAATCTTGGTACGGGTCCGATAGATGAAGCTTCATACCAAATATCAAAGACCGTGGCCTTACGGTTTCAGAGAAGAAGGTTTTTAAAGATCTTCCCTATATAAGCCCATGTAAAACCAAAGGGCCCCGGAGCGGGGGCATTTTTGGCCCAAGCACTATAATTTAAACAATCTTGGTAGGAGTCCACTAGATGAAGCTTCATACTAAATATCAAAGACCTGCGTCTTGCAGTTTCAGAGAAGAAGATTTTTAAAGATTTTCCCTACATAAGCCTATGTAAAACCAAAGGGCCCCAGAGCGGGGGCATTTTTGGCCCCAGCACTATAATTTGAACAACCTTGGTAGGGGTCCACTAGATGAAGCTTCATACCAAATATCAAAGGCCTGGGCCTTGCGGTTTCAGAGAAGAAGATTTTTAAAGATTTTCCCTATATAAGCCCATGTAAAACCAAAAGGCCCCGGGGTGGGGGCATTTTTGGCCCCAGCAAAATAATTTGAACAATCTTGGTAGGGGTCCACTAGATGAAGCTTCATACTAAATACCAAAGACCTGGGCCTTGCGGTTTCAGAGAAGAAGATTTTTAAAGATTTTCCCTATATAAGCCTATGTAAAACTAAAGGGCTCTGGAGCGGGGGCATTTTTGGCCCCAGCACTATAATTTGAACAATCTTGGTAGGGGTCCACTAGATGAAGCTTCATACCAAATATCAAAGACCTGGGCCTTGCGGTTTCAGAGTAGAAGATTTTTAAATATTTTCCCTATATAAGCCCATGTAAAACCAAAGGGCCCAGGAGCGGGGGCACTTTGGGCCCCAGCACTATAATTTGAACCATCTTGGTAGGGGTCCAATAGATGAAGCTTCATACCAAATATCAAAGACCTGGGCCTTGCGGTTTCAGAGAAGAAGATTTTTAAAGATTTACCTGGGCCTTGCGGTTTCAGAGAAGAAGATTTTTAAAGATTTTCCCTATATAAGCCCATGTAAAACCAAAGGGCCGCGGAGCGGGGGCATTTTTGGCCCCAGAACTATAATTTGAACAATCTTGGTAGGGGTCCACTAGATGAAGCTTCATACCAAATAACAAAGACCTGGGCCTTACGGTTTCAGAGAAGAAGATTTTTAAAGATTTTCCCTATATAAGCCCATGTAAAACCAAAGGGCCCCGGAGCGGGGGCATTTTTGGCCCCAGCACTACAATTTGAACAATCTTGGTAGGGGTTCACTGGATGAAGCTTCATACCAAATGTCAAAGACCTGGGCCTTGTGGTTTCAGAGAAGAAGATTTTTTAAGTTTTTGGTGAAAAAAATCTATTTTTGGCTCCTGTGACCTAGACGTGCAACGGACCAGAACCATTTGAACAACTCTGAAAGGGGACCACATAAGGATCATTCCTGTGAAGTTTGGTCAAAATCCGATCAGTGGTTTAGGAGGAGATGTCGTTTAAAGAAATTGTTTACGGACGCACAGACGCACGACAGACGAAAAGTGATCCCATAAGCTCACCTCGTCACTACGTGACGGTGAGCTAAAAAGTAGAAGTGAAAGCAATGATCCGGCATCAATGCAATTACCTCACACCTCCCATCCAAGACACCAAAGGAAAAGAAATTCAAACAGAAGACAACATAGCTCGCCCTTGGGGGGCCTTAGTTGGATGAGGGCAAGTTATCAAAAATGATTTTTTTTCTTATAAAGAGCAATAGAAAACTTTAATAAAAATCTTCAACATAAAATGTCTAAGTCTGTGACATTGATCTCAATGTCACTAAGGGGCGTTGGGCTGGTGCTGTGCAAAACTTTAGACCAATATGTAACATCAGTCGAAGAAGTAACTAAATCCATCAAGTGGTTTTAGAGATATAGAGAAATAGAAAACTTTAACCAAAAACTTAAACATAAAATTTCTAAGTCTGTGACCGTGACCTCAAGGTCACTAAGGCGGATGGGGCTGGTAATTTGCGAAACTTTAGACCAATATGTAATATCAGTCCGAGAAGTAACATTCCATTGAGCGATTAAGAGATATAGAGCAATAGAAAACTTTAACCAAAAATTTCAACATAAAATATCTAAGTCTGGGACCTTGACCTCAAGGTCACTCAGGGGGTGGGACTGGTACTGTGCAAAACTTTAGACCAATATGTAACATCAGTCGAAGAAGTAACTAAATCCATCCAGTGGTTTTAGAGATATAGAGCAATAGAAAACTTTAACCAAAAACTTCAACGTAAAATTTCTAAGGCTGTGACCTTGACCTAAAGGTCAATGAGGGGGTGGGACTGGTACTGTGCAAAACCTTAGACCAATATGTAACATCTGTCGAAGAAGTAACTAAAGTCATCAAGTGGTTTAAGAGATATAGAGCAATAAAAACATTTTACTAAAAACTTCAACATAAAACTTCTAAGTCTGTGACCTTGACCTAAAGGTCACTGAGGGGGTGGGGCTGGTACTGTGCGAAACTTTAGACCAATATGTAACATCAGTTCAAGAAGTACCTAAAATCGATCGAGTGGGTTTAGAGATATAGAGCAATAGAAAACTTTAACCAAAAACTTCAACATAAAATTTCTCAAGTCTGTGACCTTGGCACCAAGGTCACTAAGGGGAATGCGAAACTTTAGACCAATATGTAATATCAGTCCAAGAAGTAACTAATTCCATTGAGTGATTTAGAGATATAGAGAACAGAAAACTTTAACCAAAAACACCAACATAAAATTTCTAAGCCTGTGACCTTGACCTCAAGGTCACTGCGGGGCTGGAGCTGGTACTGTGCCAAACTTTAGACCAATATGTAATATCAGATAAGAAGATACTATTTACATTGAGTGGTTTTGGAGATATAGAGCAATAGAAAACTTTAATCAAAAACTTCAACATAAAATTTCTAAGTCCATGACCTTGACCTCAAGGTCACTGAGGGGGTGGGACTGGTACTGTGCAAAAGTTTCGACCCATATGTAACATCTGTCCAAGAAGTATATAAATCTATCAAGTGGTTTTGGAGATATAGAGCAATAGAAAACTTTAACCAAAAACTTCAACATAAAATTTCTAAGTCCGTAACCTTGACCTCAAGGTCACTGAGGGGGTGGGGCTGGTACTGTGCGAAACTTTTGACCAATATGTTACATCAGGCGAAGAAGTAACTAAATCCATCGAGTGGTTTTATGGAGATACAGAGCTATAGAAACTTTAACTAAAAACTTCAACATAAAGTTTCTAAGTCTGTGCCTTGACCTAAAGGTCACTGAGGGGGTGGGCTAGCACTGTGCGAAACTTTAGACTAATATGTAACATCAGTCCAAGAAGTACCTAAATCAACTAGAGATAGCGACCAGTGGGTCACGTATACCCCGGGCAACGCCACCCTCCGATATATCTTTTGAGCTCGTATGTAATATGAAAGAAGAAGCTATAGGAATCTGTAAATGTGCTTGTAAAAGCTAAACCAAGCATAAAATTTCTAAATGGACATAGGGAGTGAGGGCATCAAAGTTACTGAAGAGGAGGGGGCATCAATGTTACTGAAGCAGCAGGGTGGGTATGCATCAATGAAATCTTTGGATGGTATGCAACATCGATGCAAGTATCAATTGAATTTGTCTTTGAGTTTAGAACATACAGGCATCTTTAAACTTTGTCATAAAATTTTAACCAAATGTAAAATTTCTAAGTCCATGACCTTGGGTCAAGGTCACCATGGGTGGGGGAAGGGACAAGCATCACGAAATCTTTTGACTGCTATGCAACATTGGATCAAGTATCAACTATATTTGTCTTAGAGTTTAGAACATACAGGCATCTATAAACTTTGTCACTTCAGTGCAAGTATCAACTAAATCTATCAAAGGGTTCAGAAGATACAATCCCTTAGAAACTTTAACGGAAAACTTTAACCAAAATGTTAACAGACGGAAGGTGGGGACATACGGACAGACTGACGGATGAACGGCATGACGAAAACTATATACCCCCATAGCATACTTTGTATGCCGGGGGTATAATCAAGTGGTTTTAGAGATATGGAGCAATAGAAAACTTACCAAAATCTTTAACATACCATTTCTACGTCTAGGTCCGTGACCTTGACCTCAAGATCACTGAGGAGGGTGGAGCTGGCATTGTGCGAAACTTTAGACCAATATGTAACATCAGTCCAAGAAGTAACTAAATCCATCGAGATTTTTTAGAGATACAGACCAAAAGAAATTTTTAACAAGAGCACCGCATGCGGGTGCCAACGCTCGGCTGCAAAAATTCTAAGTCAGAAAAAGGGGCATAACTGTGCCAAAAACATTTGAGGGTTACCTCACCTATTGCTGTGAGTTCCCCTTTTCATAATGAACAACTAGTCCGAGTTTCAAGTAAATATGTTCAGTAACGACAGAGATATTACTAAATGTCAAAGTTTTTGCACGACGACGACGCAGACGACGCCAGAGCTATGACAATACCTCGTCGTTTTCTTCGAAAACAGCCGAGCTAATTAACAAGAATTCCGCCGAAGGCTATGTCGCGCCTGTAGGGGTGCAAAGTCATCGAACCATGATATCTAGGCCAAGGTCAAACATAGATGCTTGCATAAAAGTTGCCATTCTTAAATGAAAGCGTGTACTAAGTATCATTAATGAATCTCTAATAATTCTTGAGAAATGAACTTAACCATTAGGGTGAACGCTAGGGTGGTTGCAATATTTAACAAAGAAAGTGAACAATAAAATGTAGGTCAAGGTCAAATATGGATGCTTGCATTTAAGTTTCCATCTCCAGACACAAGTTTGTACCAAGTATCATTAATGAAGCCTTATAGTTCTTGAGAAATTAACTTGACCATTTGGGTGAACGCTAGGGTGGTCGCAATATTTTACAAAGTCAGCGAACCATAAAATTAAGGTCAAGGTCAAATGTGGATGCTTGCATTTACATTGCCATTCCCAGATTCAAGCTTGTACCAAATATCATTAATGGATCTCTTATAGTTCTTGAGATATAAACGCGACCATTAGGGTGAACGCTAGGGTGGTCACAAAATTTTACAAAGTCAGTGAACCATGAAATGTAGGCCAAGGTCAAATATGGTTGCTTGCATTTAAGTTGTCATCCCGTGATACAAGTTTGTACCAAGTATCATAAATGACGCTCTTATAGTTGTTGAGAAATAAACTTGAACCTTAGGGTGAACGCTAGGGTGGTCGCAATATTTTACAAAGTCAGTGACCCATATAATGTAGGTTAAGGTGAAATATGGTTGCTTGCATGTAAGTTGTCAACCCGTGATACAAGTTTGTACCAAGTATCATAAATGAAACTCTTGTAGTTGTTGAGAAATAAACTTGAACCTTAGGGTGAACGCTAGGATGGTCGCATTATTTTACGAAGTCAGTGACCCATGAAATGTAGGTCAAGGTCAAATATGGTTGCTTGCATGTAAGTTGTCATCCCGTGATAAAGTTTGTACCAAGTGTCATAAATGAAGCTCTTATAGTTCTTGAGAAATAAACTTGAACCTTAGGGTGAACGCTAGGGTGGTCGCAAATGTTAACGCCTTGACAAACGGACGGACGGACGGACGGACGGACGGAAAACAGGGCGCCTATATCGCACCATGCTAATAACAGGCGCGACAAAAACTAACTTTGAGTGGCGTACATGGATATAGTAGTCGTCGATAAGATTGAATAGGCGGAGCTATCGTTTGCACCTGCCTTTGGAATGTTCTATTAACAAAAAGGTAAACCAAGTCACCCAATTATGTGAATTCAACTGTAACACAAAAAAGTTGTAGCGCACTGTTGTCGGAAAATACGTTGACAGTAATGTAAAAGAGTAAACCATCACAGGTAGGTTTGACAGGTTGTACCGTTATCATTATCACACCCTTCATTGGTTGGCATGACAGATTGTACCGTTATAGCTAACCGAAGCGTCGTTACCTTTTCGCAACGGTGGACAGTGCTTAACAACTGAAACATTCGCTGACGTTTGTTTGTTTGAGGTTTTAAAAACGCCCTCGTCAACACTGTAAAAGTCATTTTGGAGACGTTGCTTCCAATTTTGTGGGATGTTTACCCGACACTGAGATGAAATGACATCTCAAGCTCTGTCGCCAAATGAAACCAATATGGTTTATAATTATAAGCATGGGCGGCCCGACACTCACACTGCTTTGCCTGGGCAGGCTTAGATCCTCTAAGCGGGTTTACCAGTACTCGTGTGTGGGTCAGATTCAGCTCTGCGTAGAAGCATCATGCAGCCCATATATTTCTTCATGCCCTATTGGCGGGGGCCGCATTCATTCGCTGACATCACTTTCAACTTATCCCCCGACAACAGTATATATGTCCATTTGGTCCGCTTGCAGAAAGCATGCGAACGGCACTGGTGGAGTCAGTGAGTTTGACATACATGTATATTGACAACACCTGAATATCTCAGCCTGGTCGATCTCATCTGCGTCTTCTATACTTATATGGTCACGCTGACTGCTATAGCTTGCTAAGTTTTCATTAAAGTGAAGTTATTTTTAGCTCGCGAGCTAAAATAGCTCCACTTTAATGGAAACTTAGCAAGTGGAGCGAAAACAAGTGTTAGTTTCCCATAAAATAGCCAAATGGCTATCCAAAATAAACAAGAGGGCCCACAGAGCCCTGGTTTGCTCACCTGTTTGTCACTGTCTCGAGTACTTTCTATTTTTAGCTCTGGTGGCCATCTTGTTCATCAGCAGAGTGATGTTAGCTTATTTGGTAGGGAGTAACCTAGGCAACATTCCTGTGAAGTTTGAATCAAATTGGCCTTAGGGTTTAGGAGAAGTTCACGTTTGAATCAAATTTACAATATTTTTCTATTTTCAGCTCCAGTGGCCATTTTGTTCATGGGAGCGGGATCGATTTAGCCTTTTTGGTAGAGGGTCATCTAAGCAACATTACTTCGAAGTTTTAATGAAATTGGCCCAAGGGTACAGAAGGAATTGTCGTTTGAAGATTTTTTATATATTTTTAGCTCTGGCAGCCATCTTGTTCATTTGAGTGGAATGAGTTTTAACTATTTTGGTAGGGAGTCACCTAGGCAACATTCCGGTGAAGTTTTAAATCCAATTGGACCAAGGGTTTAGAAGGAGTTCGCAATTGAAGCAAATTTACAATGTTTTTCTATTTTTAGCTCTTGTGACCATTTGTTAATCGTTTATGCTATTTTCCTAGAGGGTCATCTACACAATATGGTTCAAAAGTTAAAATAAAATAGGTCAAATGTCAAGGAAAAAGGTCAAAGATCATTTTATGTATGAATAGAAAGCCCTTGTGGCAAGGAACCTACATGCCAAATATGAAGGCTGTATCTCAAATGCTTCAAACGTTATGACAAAGTAGGTCAAAGGTCAAGGTCATGGGTCAAAAGTTTTGAATGGTTGAGAAAACCTTGTCACAAGGAACATACATGCCAAATATGAAGGCTGTATCTCATATGGTTCAAAAGTCATGATAAAGTAGGTCACAGGTCAAGGTCACATCTTTATATGAGTGGGAAGCCCTTGTCACAGGGAACCTAAAATGTCAAATATAAAGGCTCTCTCTCAAACGGTTCAAAAGTTATGACAAATTAACCTACCGATCTACTTTTTGATTTGACATGACCCATATTCGAACTTAGCTGAGATATTGTCCAGATGATCATTCTGAGCAAGTTTAATGGTGATTTGACTAAAACTGCGGCCTCTTATAGTGTTCAAAACGTTTTTCTATGATTTGACCTGCTGGCCTACTTTTTGACCCGACATGACCCATATTCAAACTTGACCCAGATATTGTCAAGATGATCATTTTGAGCAAGTTTGATGATGATCGGACCAAAACTGGGACCTCTAGTGTGTTCACAACGTTTTTCAACAATCTGACCTACTGACCTTCTTATTGACCAGACATGACCCATATTCGAAAGTAAGCGAAACATGGTCAAATGATCATTTTGAGCAAGTGTAATGATGATCGGACCAAAACTGTGGCCTCAAGTGTGTTCAGAGGGTTTTTCTATGATTTGACCTACTGACCTACTTTTTGACCAGACATGACCCTGGTCCATATTAGAACTTGACTGAGATATTGTCAAGATGATCATTCTGGCAAGTTCGATGATGATCGGACCAAAACTGTGGCCTCTAGTGTGTTCACAAGGTTTTTCTATGATTTGACCTGCTGGCCTACTTGTTGACCCGACATGACCAATATTCAAACTTGACCAAGATATTGGCAAGATGATAATTCTAAGCAAGTTTGATGATGATCGGACCAAAACTGGGACCTCTAGTGTGTTCACAAGGTTTTTCAACAATCTGACCTACAGACCTTCTTATTGACCAGACATGACACATATTCGAAATTAACCGAGACATGGTCAAATGATCATTTTGAGCAAGTTTGATGATGATCGGACCAAAACTGTGGCCTCAAGTGTGTTCAGAGGGTGTTTCAATGATTTAACCTACTGACCTACTTTTTGACCAGACATGACCCATATTCGAATTTGACTGAGATATTGTCAAGATGATCATTCTGGGCAAGTTCGATGATGATTGGACCAAAACTGTAGTCTCTAGTGTGTTCACAAGGTTTTTCTATGATTTGACCTACTGACCTACTTTTTGACCCGACATGACCCGTATTCGAACTTAACCGAGACCTTGTCAAGATGATCATTCTGGGCAAGTTTTATGATGATTGGACCAAACCTGTGGCCTCAAGTGTGTTCAGAAGGTTTTCCTATGGTTTGACCTACTGACCTACTTTTTGACCTGACAACACCCATATTCGAACTTGACCGAATTAATGTCAAGATGATCATTCTGGGCAAGTTTGATGATGATTTGGCCTCTAGTGTGTTCACAAGGTTTTTCTCTGATTTGACCCGACATGACCCATATTAGAACTTGACCGAGATATTGTCAAGATAATCATTCTGAGCAAGTTTGATAATTATCGGACCAAAACTGTGGCCTCTAGTGTATTCACAAGGTTTTTCTATTATTTGACCTACTGACCTACTTTGTGACCAGACATGACCCATATTTGAACTTGACCCAGATATTGTCAAGACGATCATTCTGAGCAAGTTTGATGACCATCGGGTCACAACTGTGGCCTCTAGTGTTCACAAGGTTTTTCTATGATTTGACCTACTGACCTACTTTGTGACCCGAAATGACCCGTATTCGAACTTGACCGAGATATTGTCACGATGATCATTCTGACCAAGTTTGATGATGATTGGCCCAAAACTGTGACCTCTAGTGTGTTCACAAGAAAAGTTTACGGACGCACGCACGCACGACGGACAAAAAGTGATCCATAAAGCTAACCTTGTCACTACGTGACAGGTGAGCTAGAAAAAATATAGCAATACATGCTTCCGGTTTCGCCTTAACCCAAGGAGAGGACACGGACGGTGTATATTACATACAATCCAGTTTTTGCAGGATGAAAGCCTACACAGTAATCATGTGATTACGGTAGGGTTCTTTAACCTGCACAGGGGATGGTTCTACCAAATCTTCTTGTGAACCCAGCGAATTTGACATCTATTGGTAGCATCTGAGCTCCCCACCCTGCCATTTGTATCTGTAATTACTAAACAAGAGTCTTAGTTTTCAGAAAAACATGCAAGATGGCCACTGGCTTTGATATCAGAATGCAACAATTTTAGCAAGTCTGAATTACCATGTCATCCAAATGCCTCCCCAAAAATTTCAACTCAGTGACCATTCGGGAGCAGATGTGGTTTGAAGATATTCAAGATGGCCACCATGGAACAGAATGGTTCTAGCAAGTCTGAATCTCCATGTTGCCCCATTAATGCCTTCCATCTTGATGTACATTGTAGTTTGAAGATTTTCAAGATTGCCACCATGGCAGCCATCTAAGATAACGGAACGTAATAATTTTAACAATCCTGAATCTCCATGGCGCCCCAATGCCTCCCAGCAAGTTTCAGCCCAGTCTGACTTTCTGTTGTATGAAGAATTTCAAGATGGTGGACATGGTAACCCTCTTGGATACTGGGATGGAATGAATTTACTAATTCTAAATCACAATGTCACCCTGATGACACTTATTAAGTTTCAGCTCAATCAGACATCCAGTAGGGGAGAAGGACTGGTGTCCTTCAAAGAATTTAAAGTTGGCTGCCATGGTGTCCAGCTTGGATATCAGAACGGAATGCTTTTATAATTTCTATGTCGCCCTGGTGCCTTCCTTAAAGTTTCAGCTCAATCTGAAGATGTTGTTTGAAGAATTTTTAAGATGGCTGCCATGGTGTCCATCTGGGATATATGAACGGAAGGATGTTAGGAAATCTGCATATCCATGCCACCCCAATGCCTACCTAAAGTTTCAACTCAATCTGACTTTCAGTTCTGGAGGAGATGTCGTTTAACGAATTTCAAGATGTCCGTCACGGTGCCATTTAATGTAATGATTTTAGCAAATCTGAATCTCAATGTCACCCTGTTGCCTTCAATCAAGTTTCAGCACAATCTGACCTTTGGTTCAGGAGGAAAGTTGTTTGAAGAATATCAAAAGGCCCAAGGTGGCCATCTTGGAAATCAAGATGGAAAGAATTTCCAAATCTGAATCTCCAGGTTGCCCCAATGCCTCCGATCAAGACTTATCTTGATCCGACCTCACGTTTGGGAGGAGATGTAGTCTGAAGAATTTCAAGATGGCCACCATGGCGATGATCTTGAACATTTTAGCAAATCTGAATCTCCATGTCTCCCAGATGCATCCCAGCTACATGTAGATTGAATCTTTGGTTTGGGAGAAGATGCCCTTTAAAGAATTTCAAGATGGCCACCATGGCAACCATCTTCGAAATAGTAAATTAATGATTCTAGCGAATCTGAATATCTGTGTTGTCCTGGTGCCTCCCATCAAGTATCAGCTCAATCAGACCTTTGATTCGGGAGGAGATGTGTTTGAAGAATTTCAAGATGGCCGCAATGGTGAAATCTTTGAAACTGGAACGAATTTATTAGCAAATCTGAATTGCCATGTTGCCCCGATGGCTCCCATCAAATTTCAGCTTGATTGGACCTTTAATTCTGGAGGAGATGACGTTTGAAGAATTTCAAGATGGCCGACATCTTGGACACTGCAATGGAACAATTTTAGCAAATCAGAATCTCCATCTTGCCCCGATGGCTCCCATCAAGTTTCAGCTCGATTGGACCTTTGGTTCAAGGAGAAGCTGTCGTCTGAAGAATTTCAAGATGGCTGCCATCTTGGATATCAGAACAGATTAATTTTGGCAAATCTGGATGGCCATCATGTCACCCCAATACCTCCCATCAAATTTCAACTCAATCTGACTTTATGTTCTGGAGATGTCCTCTAAAAGATTTCAAGATGGCCACCATGATGGTCGTCTTGGAAATCAAAATACATATAGAATGATTTTAGCAAATCCAAATCTCCATGTCATCTTAATGCCTTCCATCAAGATTCTGCTCTATTGGTGGGCCTTTGGTTTGGGAGATGTCTTTTGGAGAATTTCAAGATGGTCGGCTAATAATAAGGAGAAGAACATAAATGACTGTGGGGAGGGGATTTGAGTGTTTTCTGAAATATATCGTCTGCTTAGTGCAATAACAGTGTAAGTGACATTTTTTTTTTCAAAAATATGTTTTTTTTTTGCATTGATTGATGGTGCCGTACACCTATGAAAAATATTAGGTTTGAAATCGTTCCGATTTTGCCATTATTTGATCGACAGCAAAAGGGTGTATCTGCAGTTATATAATTGTTGGTGCAAAAGTAGTGTAAAAGCACTTACTACATTTTGCACTTAAACATTTATGATTCCTCATGGCGCAAAAACAGCGTATCTGCACTTACACCGTTTTTGCGCTAAGTTTTCTAATGGCAACAGTTTCTGATTGCAAAAACAATGTATGTGCACTTACTCTGTTTATGTGCGGAGTTTCTGCAGTTTCTTCAATGCATAACTGAGAGCAAAAACATTATTGTGCACTGACACTGCCTTTGCCATCATGTTATGTTGATAAAAGGGCCCGAATTTTAATACGAATGGTATATATATTGTTCATTATATTGATTTTTAATTGTTGCGCAATATGCAATTAAGATATTATTGATTCGCGATGACACGGCTATGACATCATCATGACTGTGAGGTCACATATTTCATCCTTGAAATCACTGGGTGAATGCATGACCTGTGTTTTTGTGGCATGAAGACAGATTTTTAGGTAAGTTTCAATCTTGTTTGGTGTTATTTTGCTAATTTTACTTTCCATTGTACTTACACACCATTATTTATTTCCAATGAGGCTTTACAATCTGAGGCCTGGTGCACATGCCAAAAAAAAAATAATAAAAAAAATTCCACCCCACCCATCACCAGGTGCAGGGGGTAGAGAGATGGAGGAAAAGAGAGTTGAAAGAGCAAGGAAAGGGGAAGAGTAGTAGGGAGAAGGGAGAAAGGATTAAACTTGGCAAGGCATTTGATGTAAAAAGAAAAGGAGAGGTTAGAAAGTCACATGTATACCCCATACCCCCTAAAATTATATTTTGGTAAAATAAAAACAGTTTGAGAGCATAACATTGCAGCTTCTTCAGAAAAGCTGTCTGATCACTATGCAAACAGTGTAGATCCAGATCAGATGGCTTCTTCAGAAGCTGTCTGATCAAGATCTTCACTATTTGTCATCAACTTTGTGAAATGTACTAGAGAAAGTGCCCAGTGGGGCACGTATACCCCCGGCCAGTGCCATCAAATTTTAGTGGAAATGACAATTTGTCTGTAGCATTGAACCTTTCCATATAACCATTTAGTCCACTGAGAATAACTATTGCAATTCAACAACAAGGAGTATAATAAAAGCAGTTAACACAAAACTTGGACGTATTCAAAATGCCTAAGTCTTAATTATTGACCCCTAGCCCCACCCTGGGGAATGACCCAGGAGGTTAGATATTCCATATGAAGCGAATACTACATCTATATTCTGAACCATGTATGAAGAGAATCTAACATGAGGTTACAGAGATATGAGCAATGAAAAAGGTTTAACACAAAACTTTGACGTAAAAATTGACAAACGGTCAGACAGCCCATCCGGGGGCTTGACCTAGGGGCTTAGATATTCCATATGAAAGGTAATGCTATAGAGATATCTTTTACCAAATATGAAGAGAATCTAACATGTGGTTACAGAGATATAAGCAATCAAAAAGGTTTAACACAAAACACTGACGTAAATGTTGATGAAGGGACGGACAGACTGACGGATGGACAGCCCACCTAGGGGCTTGAACCCCTTGCTTATATATTCCAAATGAAAGGTAATGCTATAGAGATATCCTTTAATATGAAGAGAATCCAACACTTGGTGACAGAGATAAGAGCAATCAAAAAGGTTTAGCACAAAACTTCGACGTACAAGTTGGCAAACGGACGGACAACCCACCTAGGGGCTTGACCCATCGGCTTAGATATTCCACATGAAAGGTAATGCTATAGAGATATCCTTTACCAAATATGAAGATAATCTAACATGTGGTTACCGAGATATCAGCAATCAAAAGGTTTAACACAAAACGTTGACGTAAAAGTAGATGAACAGACAGACAGGCAGACAGACAGCCCACCCAGGGGCTTGACCCACGGCACTATAACCGTCCGAATTTTCATGCTGATTTGACATTCGACAATCTCCTTCCACACGTCCAGCAACCTTTAGGACTTCATCATATTCGTACCAACTGTATCAACTGCCGGTTACTAAACTTTGCTCTTTGCAGAAAGAAGCTTTGGATGTGAACACGTTCGATCCAAACTCTCCTGAATATAAGCTGGTGCTATTATTGCGGTTGTTGTTAAGTTTCGGTTGTACAAGCTAGTACAAACAGTTTCTCCAGAAGAGACTCCACCTCGTGAGTTTCTGAAGCTTGAATTCAGAAATAAAGGTCTTGACGCCGTTAACATTGGCAATATTCTGAACAATAAAACAGTGACTTCAAACGTACCAGCTTATTTAAAAAACAAGAGCCCACCAATTATTTCCTACAGTTATTCTACTCCGATTGCACCCAAAATATTCAATTATAAAACTGTGCAGAAAGGTCTAGATGCTGAGACCATTGCCCAAAACCCCTTGAATGTTCATGTAATGTCTCAGATTTTTGTTACAATCCAGCAGGTCACATCATTACAGGAGACCTCAATATTGTTAGAAATGACAAATTTCGAGACATTCTTTTAAAAAGGCCCCAAATACAGGGAACCAAAGTCTTTTACTTGGAAACAGAATTCCAAATTAATTTTGGATTCTGTTGAAGGTTGACACCCTCTCCGAATGGGTAAAATCAGTAATGGCCTTGTAGTGTCCATTGTGGTCTGGTCGCTTAATGTTTGTATTTCTTTCCCTTTGGTGTCTTTTATGGATGGAGTAAGTTAATTGTATCAATTCCTGATCTTTGTTTTACTTCTACTTTGGTAAGCAGACGTATAACAGTACTCAGCAGAACCATGTCTCGCCGATATTATTTGGTGTTTGATAATCCAGATGTTGCTGCTGAGTTAGCTGAATTCCATCAGAAGTTTGTCGTTGTTCCAGCTGACAAAGCATCTAACAATATTGTGTTTGTTTGCAAAACACACTATATAAACTGCTTAAAAGAAGAGCTTGGTTTCAGCACTATGAGCAACCCAACATATAATCTTTCTTCTTTGTCCAAAGATGAAATTCTGCGAAACCACCAATCGGTGATGCTTTCGTTGGGAATTTCCCTCCCAGAGGAAGATATGGAACTTCCAAAGTTGTACTGGATTCCTAAGCTTCACAAGAATCCGCACAAGCAGAGATATATCGCGGGTTCAGCTAAGTTCTCAACCAAGCCTATTTCACAGATCCTAACACGAATCCTTACTGCAGTTAAAGATGGCCTTCAGAAATATTGTGACACTGCATATGCCAGGAGTGGTGTGAATCAGATGTGGATCTTGAAAAACTCCAAAGAGCTTCTAGAACATCTTCAGTCACAGTCTTTTCTCTCAGTAAACAGCATAAAATCTTTCGATTTCTCAACGCTCTACACAACTATTCCTCATGATAAATTGAAATCTAAACTCAAGGAAATCATAAATCAATGTTTTTCCACAAGAATGGTAACCGTCGCTACCAGTATGTTGTCCTTGGCTACAAAAACACATACTTCGTTCGAGATCACTCTGATGCACCACAAAAGTACACTGATGCAGATGTCATAAGGATGCTGGAATATCTAATTGACAATATTTTCGTGGAGTTCATAGCCAATAATTTCAGCAAACAATTGGCATACCAATGAGTACTACTTGTGCACCGTTGCTTGTCGACTTGTTCTTGTACTCGTATGAGGCGGAGTTTGTACAAGGTCTCCTCAAAGCAGGCAAGAAACGCCTTGCACTTATTCAATTTCACCTACATATATAAAGATGATTTATTGTCTCTGAAAAATGCTTAATTTGCAGAGTACTTGGAATTCATCTATCCACGTGAACTTGAATTAAGGAAACAACAGAGACTGCAACCTACTCCTCATACTTGGATTGTTATCTCTATATTGACAACGGGAAGCTTACTACTAGGCTGTACGATAAACGAGATGACTTCAATTTCCCATTGTTAACTTTCCCTTCCTGAGCAGTAATATCGCGTCTGCACCAGCATATGGAGTTTACGTTTCACAGTTAATCCGTTATGATAGAGCCTGTTCAAAGTATCAGGACTCTATGGAACGTGGGAAGGTGCTCACTACCAGATGTTATGCCAGGGGTAGCAAAAAACCAAACTGGTATCAACACTAAAGAAGTTTTATGGGAGGCACCATGACCTTGTGGATCCGTACATTGTGGCCATTTCCAGAATTATATCTGATATGTTTGCCAATGGAAAGCCATAGGAAGACTTCCAAAATCTCGGACATACCCTTCCCGGCATTTACACTTTTTCTTCGTTCGGGTCGATGGGCATGGTGGGTGAAGCTTGCTTACGAAGTAATGCTTAATATCCGCGGACGCCTGATTACACTCTTCTGGAGTCCCTGTCTGTTGATCTGAACATTGATATTTGCCATTTGTCTATGGATTAACGATTTTGGATTAACGCTTTGGTACTACGACCTAAACTACTATATTCCATATGAAAGGTAATGCTATAGAGATATCTTTTACCAAACATGAAGAGAATCTAACATGTGGTTACAGATTTATCAGTTATGAAAAAGGTTTAACACAAAACTTTGACGTAAAATTAGATGAACAGACAGACAGCCCACCCAGGGGCTTGACCCATGGGAATAGATATTCCATATGAAAGGTATGCTATAGAGATATCCTTTACCAAACATGAATAGAATCAAATATGCGGTTACAGAGATATCAGCAATGAACAAGGTTTAACACAAAACTTTGACGTAAAAGTAGATGAACAGTTAGACGGACAGACAGACAGCCCACCCATGGGCTTGACCCAGGGGCTTTAATATTCCATATGAAAGGTACTGGTATAGAGATATCCTTTACCAAATATGAAGAGCATTTAACATGTGGTTACAGAGACATGAGCTGTCAAGAAGGTTTAACGCAAAACGTTGACGTAAAAGTTGACGAACGGCGGGGCAGACGGAAGTACGAACGAACGAACGAACGAACTAACGAACGCACGAACGAACGAACTAACGAACGGACGAACAGACGGAAAGACGAAAACTATATACCCCCTGACATACTTCGTATGCCGAGGGTTTAATGAATATTATAATTATATCAAGTAATATGTAGCTGGTAATGGGAATGACTGGTAAAAATTATTCAGAGTGAAGAAATAAGCAAAAAGGTTGTTTCTGAAAAATGTCAGAAGGCGATAACCCGCTAAGTACCTTGTGAAAAAGTAAAGTGCATGCATACCGACTTGTTTGCATAAATATGGATGCAAGTCTTACTATTATTCAATTTATTAAGCTACAATGCAGGAAAATTGTCACGAATACATTCCCACATTGTTTCTGTGCCAGTGAGTATGCTCAGCCCCTTAGCTGGGCTACATTGAAGATCTATGATCCTTTTGCTGACTGTTGTCCTTGATATTAAATTGTTTGTTTCATTTGAGGTTTAATGTCCCCATCAACATGTATAGGTCAGTTGAGCATGGAATATATGACTTACAGTTAAACTTACCAAAAATTAAGCTATGGTTCCAGCTTTGATCAGAATGCATTTTGGCATGCTTATGCCTTTGTGTTCTTTGCTTCGAAAGGATCCACCTATTCAGTATTCTATGCTTCCAAAGGATCCAATCATTCAGAACTTATTTATCTTCACTGCAGCTGGTGTTGTGTCATAAAAAGTCTCCCCGTACATCATCATAGTACAGGTTATATTTTCTGGTTCTTTGGGATCATTGAGTTCATTTAGAATCATACTGAAATTAGTGTACTGCTCAAGTTGGAGCTGGAGGGCATGACCGGTGCTGCACATTTAAGTACTGGTCATGAACAGACTCAATAAATCCAAGTCTGCTATTTTCATTCATTTGGTGTATTCTTTGCTTCCGAAGGATCCAAATATTCAGAACTTATTTATGAATCTTAAGAGTTCTGGCTTTTTTTCTATTCATGTGCAATACATAATTTCATGGCCAGTTGAGCATGAAAAAAGTGTTATAACATTTGGATTTTATCCCTTATCCTACTGTTCATGACAGCCCCTTCTTTCGCAAACAGTCTAGATCCTGATCAGAAGTCATCTGCACAGGATCTAAACTGTTTGACATTCTGTTTGTGTATCTGAATGAATATACAGTCGAACTTCAATGGCTCTAACACCTATGGGACCTCGAAAATCTGTTCGAGACAGGGGTAGTTCGAGCCACTGAGGTTACTGTTAGGAGGCATAACGAGCTACTTTTAGACATCTTTTCGGTGTTCTATAATGCAAATGTATGCTGTGTGTACTCAGAATCGAGGCGATTCTCATGAGTACACACAGCATACATTTGCAAGATAAAAGACTACAATCTCCTTAATTATCCCTCACTATTTCTTATGTACAGGATTTCGCTAGGGGCTTAAGAATAGGTTCGACTCAGCCATGGTAAACGAGCCATCGGTGTTCGAGCCATCGAAGTTCTACTGTATCAAGTTTTTTTATTGGTTGATAGTCAGAAATGGGTATGGTAAACCAAGACTGATTTTCATTTCTATTTTTTTCAGTCTGCCAAAATGTTGCATGCCTCGAAATACCAAGGAGATATCAGCTACTCAGCCAGTGGTAGACAGTGCATGGCAAATGCCATTGCCGCTATTAGATACAGCTACAAAGTCAGTCCAAAACAATGGCAAACCGAAACACTAGACAGCATCCTTTCATATGGCGACACCCTGTACGAGTTAATGACAAAACACAGACCCGATAGCAACAGTTACTTGATAATTAAGGACATCCCTCAACAAATTGACCAACATTATTATCTGAGCTCATTCTCAGATCCTTGCTTTGGCACAATAAAGAGAAATGACACTGAAATTCAATTTTATACACTTCAGTCAGCTCTTGATAGACTTTGTAAACCAAAGAATAGTAGATGCATCTTTACTATGGGCTCATCAGTGCCAGCATACAGCATTGCCAATATACATATAGATGAACAGTTTTATTTCATTGACCCCCATAGCAGCAATATGGCTGGCATGGCCAGTGCAGAGGGTAAAGCAATTTTAACAGTGCATAAAACAAGAGAGACACTGTGTTTATTCATCAAGCATCTGTTTGCATCCTTAAAAGAAACAGCTGCAGATTCCCCATTTGAACTTGTGTCAGTTGTAATGGTGCCTGATTTTCAAACTGAAGAAGAAAACTCTGGATTCTCCTCAGATGGCCTAAGTGACGGAAAACTAACCTGCAGACTCTTTATGATTGGCGAACAGAATGTTATGTCAGATCCTTCGCCAGCAAGTAGCACTGAACTGGTTAACCGCTTACGTATAAGCCTGCCCAGGAGAGTGTTGATAGGTCAACTGTCCGGCTCAAAAATGACCTAAATAGTGTTGACTGGGCCGTTAAACTCCAATACAAACAAAAAAAACCAGCAAGTAGCCCAGCAATGTCTCCTTTTTCCTGTAGCCAAGACACTAATGATAATGACTTCTCAATAAACTACCTAGAAAACTGTAATAGTGAAAATGTGTCTCCTGGGTACATTGATTTTAATCCTGATAATAATTGTAATAACAATGATGACGTTGTTGTTGGAAGGTTAATCCTAAATACAACTGGCAGTGTTTTTGATGATAATGTTGAAGGGTCTGTCGTAAGTAATATGAACAGCAATGGTGTTCATGAAGGCCTGAGCATAGGTAGCAGGGATGAGAAAGATTTTGAAGGGTTGAGCACGGGTAGCAGGCCTGACAAAGGTGTTGAAGGGTTGAGCACAGATGACAGGGGTGGCAATGGGGTTGAAGGGATGAGCTCAGATAGCAAGGGTGACAATGGGGTTGAGCACAGGTGGCAGGGGTGGCAATGGGGTTGGAGGGTTGAGCACAGGTGGCAGGGGTGACAATGGGGTTGAAGGGTTGAGCACAGGTAGCAGGACTGACAATGTTGTTGAAGGGTTGAGCACAGATGGCAGGGGTGACAATGGGGTTGAAGGGTTGAGCACAGGTAGCAGGGGTGACAATGGGGTTGATGGGTTGAGCATTGGTGGCAGGGGTGACAATGGGGTTGAAGGGTTGAGTACAGATGGCAGGGTGACAATGGGGTTGAAGAGTTGAGGACAGGTAGCACGGGTTTAAGGGTTGAGCACAGGTGGCAGGGGTAACAATGTGGTTGAAGGGTTCAGCACGGGTAGCAGGCCTGACAATGGGAGTGAAGGGTTGAGCCCAGGCAGCAGTGGTTACAACCATGTTGAACAGTTGAGCACAGGTAGCAGGGGTTACAATGTTGAAGGATTGAACACAGGTAGCATGGGTGACATTGGTGTTGAAGGGTTGAGAACAGGTAGCAGGGGGGAAAATTGGGTTGAATGGTTCAGCACAGGAAGCATGGGTGACAGTAGCCTTGAAGGATTCAGCCCAGGTGACAGGGGTGATAATGGGGTTGAATGGTTGAGCACAGGTGGCAGGGGTGACAATGGGGTTGAAGGGTTGAGCACAAGGTTGGTCGGTAAATACCGGTGGCGGGAATTCCCACTGGTTTTTACCGGTAATTACCGTCCTGGGAAATACTCCAAATTTCAGCAAAAGTGGGAAATACTGGGAAATAGTGGGAAATATGGTTTTTGTACAGTTATTTCACAGAAAAACACTATTAATATTTGTGTTATTTAATTGAAATGAACAGTTAGCTATTTTGCAATATGCCTCCCCATACATATGTCAAAAGTCTGCTTTTACTCAACCAAACACAAGCATAAATATTAAGTGATCTGTTGTTATGTAGAGAGCAGAGAGTTATTTAAAATCACTCATATGCTTAAGAAGATAAAATACCATAATGATCCCAATATTTGGGACAGACATGCCTGGGCAAACAGTGCAGACCTATATCAGAATCACTTAGCTTCTTTAAGAGAGTGTGCCATTGGAACTACATGTTTTGTATGCTTTAGTGTAACACTAAACCACATGGTTCAATTTTTTTGAGATTTACATCAACTCTTTGGATGTTTGAATTTTAAGGATGTTCACAGAACTTTAGAAAAGGTTTGTTTGCAAGTTTGTCAAGTAATCATACTCCTAATGCTAAAAGGTGTGATAATTTAATTGTTTGTTTAAGACAGATATTAAAAGAACACAGTTAATTTAAGCATAAACAGTTTCTTGAATTATCTACAGATACTCACCTAAGTATTAAAACTACATGTATTTACAAGTCAAGGGAAACAGCTAGCAGTTAAAAACTAATATTTTAGACTCACATATGAAAAGAAACTAGATGCATTCTATATGGAGGCAAGGGACTATAGATCTTTCCAAGTTATTCAATATAAAAAGGGTTGGAAAATTCTTCAAAATTTCACTTGTCCTACATGACTAAGTGCATGTAAACTTTGGTACTGGGCTAAATGCCGTAAGGACTAGACAGACTTTTTACTTGTCCTTCAATTTTTTTTTGTCATTGCAAGTTGACAAGTGGACATGACAAGATAGAGAGAATTTGACAAGATAGAGAGAAAATTCTCTCTATCTTGCATGTAATGTCAGAAATGCATTTTTCACTTCTAAAGAGCATAAGAATTATACACTTTGGTCATGTCAGAATGTGTGTGATGCCCTCACCTTTCTACTTGACAATATTTATATTAGATTCGGTACTAAGTTATTTAGACAAATTGTGGGTATTCCGATGGGTACTAATTGCGCACCTCTTGTGGCTGATCTGTTCTTGTATTGTTATGAAAGAGACTTCATTTTGTCGCTTTCCATTGATAACCAATCTGAAATTATTGAAGCTTTTAGCTCTACGTCTAGATATTTAGATGATAATACCTATTTTGATGGTTTGATCAGTCAGATTTACCCCCTAGAACTTCAGTTAAATAAAGCAAATTCTTCTGATACCGAGGCCCCGTTTTTGGATTTACATCTATGTATTGTAGATGGATTTGTTTCGTGCAAAATTTATGATAAACGCCATGACTTTGATTTTGAGATTGTAAATTTTCCTTTTTTTCTTAATGTTCCCTGTGCGCCATCCTATGGCGTTTATATTTCGTAATTAATTCGATTTGCTAGAGTGTGTAGTCATGTAACTGACTTCAACATTCGTAATAAATTAGTAATGGCTAAACTCCTTAATCAGGGTTATCGGTACCATAAACTACGCAAAGCCTTTTCAAAATTTTATAGACGCCATTCTGATTTAATTTCAAAATTCAATATTGGACTTAAATCTCTTCTGCAACAAGGTCTATCGGAACCCGAATTTTATGGTGACTTAGTATATAAATTCAGAAAAATATATAACCGCAATGACTTCAGCACCCAATTTCGTAAAATCATTCTTCGATATAAAAAGATTGGGTACAACATGGATATTATACGACAGACTACATGCATGGTAGTTAACCCAATCACGGTTTACTTACTGTGTGTATCACTTGTGTCTTTTAATTCTGGATGGCCATATGGCCATTTTGTGGGAAAGTAACTGTCCTTATGGCCTTCCTTTGTTTAGGTTTCCATTATGGTCTGGTCGCTTAATGTTTGTATTTCTTTCCCTTTGGTGTCTTTTATGGGTGGAGTAAGTTAATTGTATCAATTCCTGATCTTTGTTTTTTGCTTCTACTTTGAAATAAATTTGCTTTCAAATAGCTAGGTAGTTGGGGTATAATTAAGCAGTCTCAATTGGTACCACCTATGTAAATATATATTTCCCAGTATTTCCCGGGAATTCCCTGTATTTCACGCCGTCCAGGGAAATATGAGTATTTTCCGCTTTTTTGCCAACCTTGGTTGAGCACACGTGGCAGGTGTGACAATGAGGTTGAAGGGTTCAGCACGGGTAGCAGGCATGACAATGGAAGTGAAGGGTTGAGCCCAGGCAGCAGTGGTTACAATCATGTTGAACAGTTGAGCACAGGTAGCAGGGGTTACAATGTTGAAGGATTGACCACAGGAAGCATGGGTGACATTGTTGTTGAAGGGTTGAGAACAGGTAGCAGGGGGGGGGGGGGGGAATTGGGTTGAATGGTTGAGCACAGGAAGCATGGGTGACAGTAGCGTTGAAGGGTTCATCACCGGTGACAGGGGTGACAATGTGGTTGAAGGGTTGAGCACAGGTGGCAGGGGTGACAATGGGGTTGAAGGGTTGCGCACAGGTAGCAGGGGTGACAATGGGGTTGAAGGGTTGAGCACAGGTAGCAGGACTGACAATGGTGTTGAAAGGTTGAGCAGGCAGGGGTGACAATGGGGTTGAAGAGTTGAGCACAGGTAGCAGGGGTGACATTGGGGTTGAAGGGTTGAGCACAGGTGGCAAGGGTGACAATGGGGTTGAAGGTTTCAGCACAGGTAGCATGGGTGACAATGGGTTTGAAGGGTTGAACACAGGTAGCAGGGGTGACAATGGGGTTGAAGGGTTTAACACAGGTAGCATGGGTGACAGTGGGGTTGAAGGGTTGAGCACAGGTAGCAGGGGTGACAAAGGGGTTGAAGGGTTCAGCAAAGGTACTTGTAGAATGGATGACAAAGGGGTTGATGGTTTGAGCACAGGTAGCAGTGGTTACAATGCTGAAGAGTTGAGTACAGAATGGCAAGTATAGCAATGACGTGGAAGGTTGAGCACGAGTAGCAGGGGTAAAGATAATGTTAAAGTGTTGACCACCGGTTCTTGCTGTAGCAGTGGTTACAATGATAATGAAGGGTTGAGCAAAGGTACTTCAGGTTACAATGATATTGAAGAGATGACCATTGGTTATAATAATGTTGCAGGAATGCTCACAGGTAGCAGTGGTTACAATGATAATGAAGCGTTGAGCAAAGATATCAGTGGTTACAATTATGTTAAAGGGCAGAAAACAGGTACCAATGATGTTGAAGGGTTGACTGGTATCAGGGGTAACAATGATACTGAAAGGGTAAACATGGGTAACAGTGGTAGCTATGGTTGCTTTATTGGAGATTTAAACAATGAAAATGTGTTTTTCGATCGAATGAGTATGTACATGAACAACAATCCTTGGAGCAGCATGTTTTTAATGGTAATGAGTATGATATTCCACTAGCTTTCCTAAAAGAAAATCTACTTCAGAGCCAAATGCCTCTTCTAATCAAGACACAGGCATGCTGGAAGTCGAGCATAATTACTTCAGCATCAATGTAATGTTGAATGATCCCATGACTCAAATTGATCAAGCTCAATCTATTCTTAATGACAGCACTATTTCGATTTCAGCTTTGTCTGACATTACACATATAACCAATATTCAGGGACGGGGCAGAAAAAGGGTTCGTGATGAATCAAGTTGGAAAAGAAATATAATTAAAAGAAAAAGAAATTCAGACCAGGCATACATATCCCACTCAGGCAATATTAAAAACGCCAGGGTGTTGAAAGCAGGCTGTGGCCAAAAATGCAAAAAGCAGTGCCATGGTCTTATTAATCATGAGCAGAGAGAGAAGCTGTTTCATGAGTATTGGAGTACAGGGGATTTAAATCGTCAGATGGATTTTCTGAGCAACACAATTGTTAAAGTAAAAACAAAAAGAATACTAAACACAGGTCGTAGAAGCAGACGAAAATGCTCTAGAAATTACTTTTGATGAAACCATTCATGTCTGCTCAAAGTTTTACTTTGACACTCTAGATATTACTTTCACTAAAACTAACATTGCTTTGAAGAAAAGCAAAACCTTTACTTCTGGTATTTCTGGATCAGATAAAAGAGGTAGGCGTGCCATGAAAGGTAATAGGGTCCCTGAAAATGCCTCTGAGATCATAAAGCAGCATATAAACAGCTTTTCTCGCATTGAGTCACACTACTGCAGAAAAAAAAACACAAATAAAGAGTACCTGTCCCAAGAACTTAGCCTGGCACAAATGTACAGGTATTACATTGAAGATTGCAAAAGAAAAGGAATACAACCTGAAAAAGAGTCATACAAAAGAAAGATATTCAATACATGTTTCAATATAGGATTTCACAAACCTCAGAAAGACCAGTGTGATTTCTGCATTCAGTTTAAAATAATGCCAGAAGATGAAAGGTTAAAAATGAAAGACGGTTTTGATCGAAACGTAATAAACTAGAGAAAGCGACCAGTGGGTCACGTATACCCCCGGCCAGTGCCACACTCTGATATTTCTTTTGAGCTTGTATAGTTCGAACAAATTGACCTGAGACGGACCTTTGTGCAAGGAATAAATTAGTCAATGTTATCACCTAAAACGTTGGCTTTCGTAAACTTCTCGTGAATTTTCGGCATCCCGTGAATTGCGACCCATTTACCGACCTCTATGTGTTGAATAACAATATCGCAATCTTCGGGAGACGGCGAAGATAAATACATATATTCAGTCGGGTGTGAAATTATGTTAAATGAGTTCACCAGTCTCAGGTCAATTTGTTCAAACTATATTTAATATGAATGAAGATGTGAAGAAGCTATAAGAATCTATAAATGTGCTTGTAAAAGCTATTAAAATCAAACATAAAATTTCAAAGTGGACCATGGGAGTGAGGGCATCAAAGTAACTGAAGGGGTGGGGGTATCAATGTTACTGAAGCAGCAGGGTGGGGTATGCATCAATGAAATCTTTGGACTGGTACATTGATGCAAGTATCTTAGAGTTTAGAACATACAAGCATCTATAAACTTTGTCATAAAACTGTAACAAAATATAAATTTTCTAAGTCTGTGACCTTCACCTCAAGGTCACTGTGGGGGGTGGGACATGCATCAATGAAATCTTTAGAACAGTATGCAACATCAGTGTAAGTATCAACTAAATCCATCAAGGGGTTCAGAAGATACAATCTCTTAGAAACTTTGGCGTAAAACTTTAACCCAATGTAAATTTTATAAGTCTGTGTCCTTGACCTCAATGTCACTGTGGGGGACGGGGCATGCACCAATGAATTTTTTTAGACCAGTATGTAACTTCAGTGTAAGTATCAACTAAAGGGCTCAGAAGATACAATCTCTTAGAAACTTTGACGCAAAACTTTAACCAAAATGTTAACAGACGGACAGACGGATGGACAAACGGCAGGACGTAAACATTATACCCCCATAGCATACTTCGTATGCCGGGGGTATAACAAAGAATTGGCAAGGGTTACTAAAGAAAATGATAAAACCGATGCAAAAGCTTCCATTATTTATGTGGCAGCATGTTTTGATTTACAACAGGTTATCATTCTACCCCATGGGAAGGCATACATGTACGTATAGCCTGTATTATACAAGATGGTTAAATAATTTTAATCATACTTTTTATTCTCTTGGGACACAAGAAGGATATGCTTTCTTGTGGAATGATTCTGGTGCAAACAGGGGTTCAAATGAAATAGCTTCATGTGAGTTAAAATTCTTAGAAACCATCTCCTCAAATGGCATAAAATCTGTAACTCTTGTTACCTCAGATAACTGCACTGGGCAAAACAGAAACAGGTACTTCTTATGTATGTTATGGTATGCAATGAAAAGATTTGCCTTCACAAGGATTGAGCATTAATTTCTTGAGCGTAGGCACACCTTCAATGAAAATGACTCAATGCATTCCACAATAGAAGCTGCTTTAAAACGACACACTGTTTATCAGACAACCCAGCTAGCAGACTGAAATGATTGCAGATGATTTCTCTGACTTCAAAGCTTTTAGTACACAAACCAGAAATCTGGAATTTATGACCAATGGAGAAAAGGTCAAGTGGACTCAAATCCACCTTCTGTCTATTGACTCGACAAGTCCAAGACAGTAAAAATACTGTTATGACTATGGTGGTGATGCAAGGTATCTCAATCTTTCCCCAACAGCCAGGAAAAAGCAAAAACTCCCTAAATGGCTTCCTCTGTTTCAAGCTAATGTACGCACTGTCCAGTCCAAAGAAAAGTATGAAGATTTGCAACTCGTTTGCTCAAAGCACAATTTTCCAAATGTACACCATCCCTTCTTTGAGTCCCTTCCACACACGAAGTGAATGACAAGTCAACTAGAAACTGAATTTCAAATTTACTGAACTTGCAAGTTTATCAGAGGTGACAATCTATTTTGCTGCCCAGACATTGTTAGCAGTTTCTTTTTATTCCATCAGTTCAACAACAAGTAATTATTGTTATAAATTTATTTATACATCAGGTTAACAAGCTCTGGTTATGATAATCATGGTAAACCCCGTACTGTGGCCCCCATCCGGGCAAGGAGAAATTTGAATACTGGTAAACCACTAAGAAGTGCTGTATTTATTTAACCCGCTTTTTCGAAGAAAAATCGGGTATATTGTTTTCGTACCACAGTTTACTCCGGCGTCAGTCCGTCTGTCCGTCACGTTTCTTGTTATTGGATCTCCTCTGCAACCACTGGAGTTACACTTTTGAAACTTTGCATGTGGATAGTACATGGAATGTAGATGGCAGTGGGCAACTTTGTGTGACCTTGACCTCAACATTACCCCAAGATCAAAGGTCAAAAATTATGATTTGCCATATCTCCTAAACTATTGGAGTTACACTCCTGAAAATTTGCTTATTAGATGGTCCTTGGAATATAGAATATGCCAGGTTACTTTTGGTGTGACCTTGTTCCCAAGGTCAAAAAGTATGATTTGGCCATATCTTCTAAGCTATTAGAGTTACACTTCTGAAACTTTGGTTATTGGATGGCCCTTGGAATATAGAATAAATTTAGATACTTTTGGTGTGACCTTGACCTCAACATGACCCCAAGGTCAAAGGTCAAAAATTATGATTTGCCATATCTCCTAAACTATTGGAGTTACTCTTCTGAAATTTTGCTTATTGGATGGCCCTTGAAATATAGAATATGTTGGACTACTTTTGGTGTGACCTCGACCCCATGGTCAAAGGTCAAGAAGTATGACTTTGCCATATCTTCTAAACTATTGGAGTTACACTTCTGAAACTTGGTTATTGGATGGCTGTTGGAATATAGAATTAATTGGGATACTTTACTAAAGTTTAGGTGGGCCTCAACATAACCCCAAGGTCAAAGGTCAAAAGTATGACTTTGTCATATCTTCTAAACTAGAAGAGTTACACTTCTGAAACTTTGCTTATCAGTTAGAATGTTCTTTGCAACTTTTTTTAACTTACATGTAGTCTTGGCTAGCTAATACATAGTCATTAGTGTTACTTATAGAAAAAGCGGGTATTTGCAATGGTATACCATCGACTGCAGATCTAGTTGCACGACCTGCAGAAAAAGCGACAGACTGGAGTCGGTTGATTTTCTAAGAGTGCCCTTAGATCACCGTGTCATTCTGTCTGTCTGTCCGTAACCAGTTTGTGAAAATTGGTGATAGTGACTTAACCGCTTGGAATATTTAATCAATTTTTGGCATACTGATAGATATTAATGAGATCTAACCAATGAACTTGCGAAATATTACATTCCATTTAGTATAGCCTCGCCAAGGCGAAAAATGTGAACATTTTCAAACTGCTTCTCCTCGGAAACCGTTGGGCCGATTGAAGTCAAATTTCATATGGAGACTCTATGGGATGGGGGAAACCAAAATTTGCTCATGGGGTCCAGGTCACATGACCAAACTGGCCGCCAAGCCATATATGGTAAAAACCCTTCAAAAATAGTCTTCTCCAGAACCACTGGGCAGATTTCCACGAAACTTGATAAATAGCATCTGGGATGTAGGCCCATCATAAATTGCTAAAATGGTGACCCATGGTTGACTTTGACCTTCTTTGTGCCTTGGTCAAACTTTGATACATATGCTTTTTAATTGGAAAAGTGAGAATGCATTTTATCCTGCAAACGATTCAGAATACAGTACTAAAGTACCGGGTATAAGATATATTTTTGCTCCTTACGATAAGGAGCATTTATTGGGGGAACTGTTTTAGGTCCAGGTCACATGACCAAAATGGCCGCCATACCCATATATGGTAACACTCATAAAGCTAAAAGCATCCGGCGGGTCGTGCACTTCAGCTGAAGCACTGGTTATTATTATTATTATTGTGATGTTGGACTGCTCCTTAATTTAAACATCGGCAGAAGGATTTAATCTCAATGTGTGGTAGTAGCCCCACAAAATCTGAAACAATGTCTCCAAAATGACATAATCGTGTTGATCACTATGTAAAACCTCAACACAAACAAAAAATCTAAAACTCCACACTGTTTTGGAGAAAAAGGGATTAATTTCTTTCTGTTTCTAAATAATTTCATGGTGTAAAAGATTTGCCAATTAATACGGGTTTCCACTCAGGAAAAAGAGTGGAAAACATGCATCTGAAACTGGCAAACACTGCATACCTTATGAATGCTTCTTTATGGGCAGTCTGATGTATGTGCAGATTTTGAATCAATAGACAAATGGACAATTGTGTGTTTGTTTGACTAAGGCTTAATATCTCTGTCAACACTGCAATTAGTCCATTTCGGCGACGTTGCTCCCAGAAATCGGTAAGACTAATGAATAGTCTTACATGCACTACTTTGCCAGGGCAGGCATAGACCTTCTAAATGGTTTACTAGTACCCATGTGCAGTCAGTTTCAGCTCTGCATGGAAGCATCATGCAGCCCAATCTTTTTCTCCAGGTCCCTTTTGTGTGTGTGTGTGTGTGTGGGGGGGGGGGGGGCATTGTAGACTGTGCAAATTTATTATCTCATAACTGCTGTTCTAATGATCAATTAATATTTGTTTCAGTTTTAAGACAATTCATACTGAGATCATGTTAGCTGTATATGTATGAGCCTCAATGCTTAGGTTTACTGGGATATGCTTAACAGTTTGGAAAAATATTTAATCTGGGACACAGCATGGCAATTGTTGCAGAATCAGGAGTTACATACAGTCACAATTAAGGCAAAGGATTTTACTTACGATACAATACAAAAACACATTTGTATGACATAAAATCGACAATTTTCTGAGAAAATTTTGCGATAATTTTCTTTCTTTATTCTTGAAAAATAGGTTGTTTGTGCTTTTCATAACCACCTCATTGAGGGGGTTCTAATGACTACCCACAACCTTTGTCTTGGAACAGAAATAAGAAAATTAATGTATACTCCTGCTTTCTCTGTATATAGTGGGAGTTTTGAGGTGTATTCATTAGACAGGCTTATTGACATGATGACTGACTTGCTGCTTAGTTTGTTGCATTTGAGGTTTACTGTTCCTGTCAACACTGTACAGGTCATTTTGGAGACATTGCTTCCAAATGTGTCAGACGTTTACCCCACATTGAAATGTTCTCAAGCCCTAGCTGAAACCAATAGGGCTTACATGCATGGGTGGCTAGAAAGATTTCTCAGATATATAGCTTTTAATGAAGTCAGGTGGTAGGGCATGGTCCGGGCATGCCCCGGAGACTGACTCCCGAGCTGGTGTCACTGAATGTGTCTTATCATAAGGAAGATGAATATATATGGTTTAGGGCTGGGGCTCTGAACAGTTTCTAAGATATAAGGCCTATTGTGTAGTGGAGGGGTGGGACAAGGCTCTGGGAGATCCCCAGGTTGGTGTCATCATAAGGAACAAGAATATATATGGTTTAGGGGTGGGGATCTGTACGGTTTCTGAGATATTGTGATATTATAAAATGGAGTTGGTGGGGCCTATCCTATAAGCTCCCCGAGCCATTGGCTCTGGTGAGCTTAAAATCATATTTTTAGCTCCTGTGACCTAGATGTGCAACAGACCAGAACCATCTGAACAACTCTGAAAGGGGACCACCCAAGGAGCATTCCTGTGAAATTTGGTCAAAATCTGATTAGTGGTTTAGGAGATGTTGTTTGAAGAAAAAGTTTACGCACACACAGACGGACCCACCCACAAATACATTTCAATCATACAAAACAAAAACACCTGGTGACTGTAGTAATGTTTGGGTCATATCTTTGTTTTCTCTAGAACAATTTTAGACACAATCAATGAAGGTGTGCATGATCTTGAATGACTCAGGTCATTTGTAGTGTCTGGAGCATTTATCAATCAAAAGCTAATGACTGATGAATTACATTACATCACACAAGCACCTATATAATTCTGACCCCCTTGAACCCCCCTTTTTTACAGTAAAACTGGGGTTAACTGTAAACTCATTTTTTCAGGTGCACGACATTTCGTCTAAACCCATTTTGTCGAATAGACACTTCGTCTAATACGACAATTGGTCTAAAAAAGCGGACTGGTACGACATTTCGTCGAAAAAAATATTTTACTATATAAATGTGGGCTTCAATGGGTGTCAAACTTATACAGGCATGTTTTCCTGATGAGGTGGGAAGCCTTTGTCACAAGAATACAACCTAAACTATTGACTTTGAAATCATAGAAGTTTATTGTCACTGGCAAATAAAGATCAGCATTCGTAGGTCACTTGTCTTTCTTTGCAATTACATTTGTGTAAACAAAACTTAGAGGAAAAAAAGTTTAGACAAAAAAAATTTAGACGAAAAAAATAGACATTTTTATACGAATTTAGACACTTTTCGACAAAATTTAGACGAAATGTCGTATTCAACGAAATGTCTATTAGACGAAATGTCCTTTAGACGAAATGGGTTTAGACGAAATGTCATGGATCCCAATTTTTTTTTATTTCAGCTCTTAAACACAGATTGTGGGTACTCATTAGAGCCGCCTAATTAGGATAATTATCACTTTTGAAAACTCTGCTTGATTATTGTGATATCTTTTAACAAATTGTTTTGAAAATACACATTATGCTATTAAGTCGGTTCAATGAATTAAATCTCTTGCCATGACTAAAGAACTACTTTGTTTCATTTTTAATGTTCTTATTCATTGTTAGAATTAAGTCATAGCGATGATTTTACTGTTCTGTATTTTGTCACCTGCTGTAGCTGTTTGTTGCAATAATTTCTCCATTAGCACCAATATAGCTATGATATTCCAGCAGTTTTTTTTAAAACGATACATGTACATACAAATTGATTTTCAAAAATCAGTAACTGTGCATGTGGAGGTATGGGGGATTTTGTCCACCTTCACAAACAGCAGCTGGGATTATGTCCAAAGGGGATTTTTCCCACCTAAACAAATGGGGGGGGGGGGGGATTTTGTCAGAGAGATTTTTGTCGTGGGATAGGGGATTTTGTCTGTGATTAAAATGAGGCGGTTATAACAAGTACCCACAATCTATATTTTGAGCAGTCATAAGAAAACTATCACAATTTTTCATCTTAAAATTTGTGATTTTTTGGGTGATTAAATTAACAATGTATTTGTATAGGCGGCATGTCTTCGTATTATCAATTCATATACTGCTGAAACTAAATAAGGGTCATTAATGTGTTTTGTTTCTTGTGAGAAACAAGTGTCAATGGTGGCCAGCACATAATAAATTAGTCAGTTTGCCTAATGCCTTCTACTTCTACTTTTGGGATTTCAGTTTTCAGATTGCCTTCACTTTCATTTTACTACTTAGGCATTTTTTTTTTTTTTTGGGTGTATGATTTTTAATATGTTATCAACATATGTTCTTATCAAACAAAGCTCATCAATTTACCAGTTTTTGGAATTACATACGTGTGTGTAATTTGTAGGTTTTTAACTTTGGCATGCATATGGCTCAGTTGTAAAAACACCATGTCTTGCCCCTATCTCTCTATCCTGAGGCAATTTATTGGAAGATGACATGCAGGTAACTTCACGGATTAACACATCAATGCCTACATCCCTTAAAAGGGACCTTGTCAGTGTAGATTAAGATCATATGTCACAGAATATAGTGTTTGATCAAAGTGTACAGTACTTTCTAATTTTCTAAATATCACAAAATTTTGCAAAAATAATAAAAGTAAGCAGACACCTCTTAAATTGAAATGGACCTGTCTAATAATTGTGAGTTATTTGTGATTGAAGTATTTCTGAATATTAAAAAAATATCTTATATTTTCTTTTGTTTTTCACACCTCTCAGTCAACAAATTGTCAATTTAAAAGCAATATATTCATAATAATGAAATGTTTGTCATCTTAAAAGCTTTTATTTGCACCAATGCAGTCAAATAAATCAATTAATATTCTTGGATTTCTTTATGTATTGTATTAAACCACCTAATAGTAATTTCAGAAGTTCCAACATGAGCAGTCAAGGACTTTAGTCACATCAATTAAAACATTTATGTATTGTTTCATAATATATTTCCTGTAAACAGTAAAAGTATTCATCATGTATTCGTAAAATTATTCATGAATACATGACTATTGAAATGTATTCAAATACAGATACAAATACTTTTATTCTAAACAATCCACCAATACAGAATACTTCACGAATACTCAGAAAATGTATTGGAATAGAATTCAAATAAGAATGCAGAATACAATTACCACAGGTCTGATTCATGTGTGTGTGCATGCATGCCTGAGTACATGCGGGCATACATGCATATATGTGTGTGAATGCATGTATGTGGACATGCATGCCTGAGTGTGTGCATGTATGGATGTGTGTATTTGAACTTGACCTAGATGATCATTCTGAGCAAGTCTGGTGATAAAAGGACTAAAACTGTTTCTTCTAGTCATAGTAGTGTGTTCACAAGGTTTTTCAAAGATTTAACCTACTGACCTGCTTTCTTACCCGCCATGACCCATATTAGAAATTGAACTTGATATTGTCAAGATAATCATTCTGAGCTAGATTGATGATGATCAGACCAATATTATGGCCTCTAGTGTGTTCACAAGGTTTTTCTATGATTTGACCTACTGACCTACTATTTTTATCCGACATGACCCATATTTGAACTTGACCGAGGTATTGCCATGATGATTATTCTGACCAAGTTTGATGATGATTGGCCCAAAACTGTGGCCTCTAGAGTGTTCACAAGAAAAGTGTATGCATGTACGACAAATGACGCATGACGCCGCCGGACATTTCATGGTCACAAAAGCTCACCATGACCTTCAGTCAGGTGAGCTGAAAAAATATCAATATTGTATTCTCCAGTAACAGGAAAATGCTGATAAATTAATTTGACATTTTTTTTAAGATTTATTCGCAACAACTTAAATTTAATGGAGTCCATTAAATATTGACGTGAAATTTGTCTTATTATGCTTTGTTCTCCCCTAACGGTTAACCGTGCCCCTAAGCAATTAAAAATAAAAAATCTTCTTTATCACTTAAATATATTTCTCAGTTTACCTTTATGCATTTAATCTGCAATTATTTAAGTCACTCACAAGGGATTTAATTTTCCAACAACAAATTCCTTATAGTACTTTATTCCCAACTTTTCTAGGTCACCATGTGGCCATTTTGTTTAATGACGTTTGTCATTCAGGTCGTGCTCTCTGATTGGCTATTTAAAATAATACACCTGTATTTCAGATAGTTTACAGTAAACAGGTCATATGATGGTCACGTGACTTTAACGTCTGCGCAAGTGGTTGACTGCCATTTTTAAACAAGATAATGTAAATAAATGGGACTTTTTTTCAATGAAGATATTTTAACAGCTACATATTTAAAGAAAAATAATATTTTTATCACATGTGACAACAAGAATGAGTATGAGAAGCGCCTTTTACCGGTTTCTGTCGCATTTTCTACTGCTGTGAGTTACCTTGACTGGCCTTAGAAAAATATTCAATCGAACATATTTGCAAAACTTATATGAACATCCACCAGCAACAACAGCACGTGAAAATAAAAAGCACAAGCTGAAAGGAAAGCACGGTCTGATGAGAATAAGCAATACGTCTTATAGCCGTATTTAGTTGGTCCCTATTTCACAGGTAATTTTAATTTGTTTGTTTGTTTGGTTATGCAATTACCATACCCAAGTGAACAATAAATAATTGGCCCAATCAGCTAATTATGTGCCAAGTTTGTATAGGCCGAGTTGATCATGTGCCGACTTTGTTATGTGCCAAGTTTATATGCTGAGTTTGTCATGTGCCGAGTTGTCCAAGAATCTCAACCTGCACAGGGGATAACTCACCCTGTACAGGGGGATTCCGGTTAATGGGGAGCGTGTTTGGACACCGAAATAATCACAGCCACTAGGCATCGAACAGGTGTCCTCTAGCATCAGGGGCAAGTGCACTCACCACTGTGCTGCCACACTCAAAGCACACGTTTTTGAAAAAAAAAAAAAAAAAAGAGTTGTTCTTATTCACCATATTTGCAATATTTGCTGGCTCCCAGCTTGCACATTGTCAATATTGGAAAAACAGGTAACCAGACCCCCCTGACCTTTCAAGGTCAGGGCGGTCTGGTTACCTGTTTTTCCAACACTGATAACCTTCAGACCAGGAATCAGCAGATAATGCAAATAAGGTGAATGAAGACTGGAGAAATACATTTACACCTGCACGTAATCATCGTGAGGGGCCGTTGCAGCATATATAGGAAGAAAGAAATGCCCAAACCCACCAATTTAGGCCTAAACGGACCCACCTTAAAAATTTAGGCCAAACCACAGGCCGAAACGACTAAGGGCCGAAAGGTCCAGGATTCGTCCCTCAGACTGTCAGACCCAGCTGATTGGAAGCAAGCAAATGTATCGGCAGTTTTTTAAGAAAGGCCAGCGCTATGACCCGGAAAACTATCGGCCTGTGTCTCTAACGGCCTGCTTATGCTCTGCAAGCTCCAAAATTTCGTCCAAAATCCCACTCGAGGAGGCGAAGTTCTGAGCAGCCAGGTCTACTGGGCGTACTTGATTCAGCTGTTCTTACTGTTCCTGAACGTTGCACTGTCACGTGACTGTTCTGTTTTTAAATCAAGTGCATTGCAATGTTCCCATGACCACAGTATGGGAGCGGAAGTGAACGGCCATTTGCGATTGAACAGCACTTGCGATTTGTACAGTGGACGATCAGTCACTTGCGGTATGATATTTTCGCCGACACGGTAAGGGATTTCACTTTTGTCCCGCGAACATTACGCTTACGTGCAATTTATATGTCTTGATGGTAAGATGGATGTTTTATCATATTCCAACCACAGAAACATGCTATTTTTTGGATGGCATGAGAAGAGGTAGATACTGGTTTGACAGAGATGCAAATAAGTTGGGGAATCAGTTGTTTGAGTTTTTGATGGATAAAGATCTGACTGTTGCTAACAATTCAACACCTACTAGAAAGGATAGAATCATAGATTTGACCATAACAAGTACCATTTTAAGGAATAAATTATCAGAATGGAGAGTACAACAGGAAGTGTATCTTAATACAGACCACAGTTTGATCACATTTAGACTTGGTGAGTATATGGAAGATGATATCTGTGAGAAGTTGGATTTTAAAAATACTGATTGGGATCATTGGGAAAGTGTTTGCACAGATTCTATTGATGATTGGCTGGACAACAGAACGAATGACACAGATGTGAATTATGACTACAAAGACCTCATAGAGGCGATACATCAGAATGTGGAAGAGTATATTCCAAAGAAGAAAGTGTGTTGTCACAGTAAAGGGTGGTGGAACTCAACATTGAGCAAATTAGCAAAGGATTTCAAGAGGGCTAGAAGAATGTTTGCAAAACGCAAAGATGAAGCAAATGAGAATAGAGTGCAGGAAATATATAAATTATTCAAAGAGGAGGAAATCAAGGCTAGAGAAAATTATTTGACTGAGATGGTAGATATGATGGATCCTCATAAGCCTGATCAGTTTTGGAAAGTGATAAACGCAGTGAGAAAAGATAAGACTAAGTCAGTTGTGCAACCAATTGTTAGAGACGATGGTTCATTGGCTGTGTCAGATGAAGAGATTTTTGTAGAATTGAAAGGTAGGTATGGTAAGGAGACCTTAGATGTGAAGGATTTTGATGAAAAGTGGTTCAATTCAGTGGAAGAGGAGATGATGGATAGATTAAGGTTAGAGGAAACGGTGATTCAAGAGGAAAATTTCTCAGAAACATGTGGTCATGAAAATAGTGATATTCACATTGAAGAAGTGGAAGCAGCAATTTCTCAACTGCAAAATAATAGTGCACCTAGCCCTGAAGAAAAAGTGTTTAATATTTTATTGAAAAGGGGTGGTGAAGCCATTGTGAAAGGTTTACACTATTTAATACAGAAATGCTGGTCCAACGGTGTACTGCCTGATGATTTCAAGTTAGACCCAAAGGTAATGCTTCCCAAACCCGGAAAGACAAACTATAACAGTGTTAGATCGTATAGGCCAATTACTTTAGAAAGTGTGATAGGTAAGATTATGGAAAGAGTTATCAGCAAAAGACTGATTTGGAAGTTGGAAATTGAAGGTGGTATAGCAAGAGCTCAGTACGCATATAGGAAGCAAAAGTCATGTGTTCAGTCTCTTTTAAGGCTGTGTAATTCAGTTTCAGAAGCAAGGAATAGGAAGGAAAGTACAGTGCTCGCAGTGATGGATTATGAGTCTTGCTATGAAAGAATATGGAGAGCAGGTTTATTGAAAAAGGCATTTGAAAGTGGGATTACTGGCAGATTATGGCTATACCTTAAGAACTTCCTTATAGACCGGAAGTACTTCCTGAAAGTGAACAATTTTACATCTCCTACATTCCGGTCTGCAGTAGGCATACCGCAAGGATCAGTTATCAGTCCAGTGCTTTGTAATCTGTATACAAGTGATTCAATGAAGGAAGTGGTAGGTAATCATGCAGAATTTGCAGATGATAGCTGTGTTTGGGAAAGTAATACATCAGTGGCGGAAAGTTGTGCTGCGTTGAATGATAAACTGGCATCTGTGGTAGATTGGTGTAGGAGATGGAATATGTTGATTGCACCGGATAAGACAGAGATAATGGTATTTAAACATAACGGCAGAGATTCAGAAGTGAAGGCAGAGGTGAAGTTAGGCGAGAGTGTTTTAAAAACAACCAATTCAAAGAAAATTCTGGGTGTCACAGTAGATGATAAATTAAACTTTCACGAACATATTCAACAGAAAACAAAGGCTGGTTTCAGTGCCTTGAAATGTCTTGATAATTTCGTTCAAGGACATAGAGGATGCAGCCAAACAGTGTATATGAGACTCTACAAATCCTTGGTTCTTCCGGTGATGGAGTATGGAGCAGCTGTGACAGTCGAGTCCCTTGAAGAAAGCAGTAAGGAGTTTGGAAAGGTTCAGAGGTCAGCGATGCTAAAGGCATCAGGTTGTTTGAACAGTACCAGCACAGAAGCTTTGGAAGTCTTGACAAACACCATGCCTATAGACCTACAGCTGAAGATAAGACAAGCACAAGAAGTCATCAGAATCAGTGCCAAGTATGAAGATGATCCTCTCAGGGAAGAGTTTGATGCATGGATAGAGGGGGATAAAACTGTGGGTAGAAGAGCTACTATTTTTCATTTATTGATGTCTAGGTTTAGGGAATTGAAGGGAATGTTAGAGTTTGAGAACATTGAGAAGGAATTCAGATATACCAAGGAATTGATGGGGCTCATCAAAGAGACAGGAAGTGTACACAAGGAAGAATTCACATTCTCCAAGGAAGAACAGAAAGAAAATATATTAGAGCTTCTTAGCAATTGTGATAAAAACGATGTATTAATGTTCACAGATGGATCAGCATTAGGTAATCCAGGTCCGACTGGAGCTGGTGCTGTGGTCTACCTTGAGGGTTACTCCAGCACACCAGTTTTGATGAACAAGGGAGTTTCTCCTATAGGTAACAATTATACTGGAGAATTGGTAGGTATACAGATCGGGCTAGAATTCTTGGCTGATCTAGACTTCAAAGGCAGAGTAGTTCATATTCTGACCGATTGTCAACCAGCTATTAAGACTGCTTTCAGTACTGAAATGCCAACTAACAAGATTGAAACAGTTCTCAGCATCAAGGAGAGTTTAGCAAAGGTAAGGTGTAGGGAGAATATTGTGAAAGTTCATTGGGTGCCCGGACACAAAGATATTGAGGGGAATGAGTTGGCAGATCAACAAGCAAAGGCGGCAGCATCAGAGATGATTAAAAATAATGAGGTAAAACCGACCCTGGACAAGAAAGAAGCCGTACGGGAGTGTAAATCACAGGGAAGGGAAAAATGGGAAAGAAGGTACAAGTGCTCAGACAAAGTGAATGTATTGCAGGATATAATTGGGGAAGTGGGAAAAAGGATCTGTCATGGAGATAGGGACAGAAGGACTTTCTCTGCAGTAAATCAGGTGCTGTGTGGACATTCAATCTTAAATGATCACCAGGCAAAAATTAACAAAGATCAGTCAAGTTTGTGCGAGACATGCAACATGAAAGAGAATGTGGATCATTTTCTTTTTCACTGTCAGAGATTTAAATCAGAAAGGGATACTTTAGAGTATAATGTAGAAGAGATTCTGGCCAGGGAGGAGGTGAAATTGGTAACAGACATTAACTTGAAAGTGTTGACAGGCATGATTGAAGACATTAGTAAGCAAGGAAGGAAGGAACTGACAGATGCACTGATGGAATACATCAGGAGCACTAAAAGATTTTGAAGGTCATTGTATTATGAGCATCATGTGTTTTTCACATAGGGAAATGCACAAGTGACTTACTTAAGTACCATGAGTTTATAGGCAGCGAAAAAATGCCTTATAGATATACAACAACAACAACATGATCACTTTGTTTATCGTTATTCTATAACCGGTTGACACAATTGTAAATACGCATAAAACGTGTGCCAGTAAGCATTTCCTTTGTTATTTAGCATTTAAGTCTTCCACTAGTATCACTGATTGAATAGAAATCAACGACATCTTCAAAAATGCAAATCGGATCGAAGGACTGTTAAAAGTATGACGCAGGAGAAAAAAACCAACCGTTCAGATCACTTGCTTTTGTAAGTATTCGGATTGTACAGGTCAACTGCGATTAGATTGAACGGTCACTTGTTTGTATGCTGAAGTCATTCGCTTAAGCTGCATGATGCTTCCACGCAGAGCTGAATCCGGCCCGCACACGTATACTGGTAAACCGCTTGGAGGATCTAAGCCTGCACAGGCAATGCGGTGCGAGTCGGACCGTCCATGCTTGTAAACCATATTGGCTTTATTGGGTGACAGGGCTTGAGAAGTCATTTCATCTCAGTGTCGGATAAAAGTTCCACAAAATTGGAAGCAACGTCTCCAAAATGACCTACATAGTGTTGATGAGGACGTTAAACATCAAATCAAACAAAAACAAAGATTCGCTTAATCGCACCTATATTTCCCATCTCCACTCTACTCAATCATACTGTACTGACGTATCACAGTATCTCCTCTTTTCTGGCAAAGAGGTAAAATACAGATGCGCGTCTGACTGGTGATCAGGAGGACACGGGTCGATAACATTCTTTCGTGGGGATTGATCATGATGTCGTTTCTACGGACATTCTCTCCTTTCCGCTAGCCCCCGCCCAAAGGGGCTTGAAGAAATATTTGGGCTGCACGATGCTTCCACGCAGAGCTGAATCCGGCCCGCACACTAGCATTGGTAAACCGCTTAGAGGATCTCAGCCTGTCCAGGAACCGCGGTGCGAGGCGGACTGTCCATGCTAATAAACCCTATTTGGTTTCATTGGGCGACAGGGCTTGAGATGTCATTTCATCTCAGTGTCGGGTAAAAGTTCCACAAAATTGGAAGCCTTTACAGTGTTGACGGGGACGTTAAACGTCAAATCAACCAACCAATCTCCCTTCCGCTGACGCAACAAGGGAAGTTGCCAGTTTCTGGCGAAATGATGTGCACTGTACTGGTTAACCGCTTACGTATAAGCCTCCCCAGGAAAAGTGTGGACAGGTAAACTGACCAGGTAAAAAATGACCTGAAACAGTGGTGACGGGGCCATTAAACTCTAATACAAACAAACAAACAAAGAGCACACACGTGCACGTGCGCATACCCATACTGCTGTTTATATTTATTTATTTATTTATTTATTTATTTATTTGTGTTGATCTTTAACGGTCCTGACAATAAAACCAGGGTACCCTAAGAAAAGTCACATGACCTTCCGTTGCAAAACTGGCATCTCACATATAACCCGAGCGAGCTTCGAACTACAGATTTGATAGACCTAATAATTAGGAGTCAGTGCTCTTATCCAAAAGCCCACGGTGGCCAGACAGCATAGATTACTTAATTGCTGGTAAACGCAAGAAAACGACTTCTAGACGACGTTCCTTTGACTAATGGACTCAAGTACTCGTCATTAGGCGCCCATGGGAGTAGACATTATAGACGTAGGGTTTAACACGGAAGTACAGCCATTAGTCACCCACGTTGACGTTGACAGGTTTTTAAGGTAACCGGGCGCTATAAGCACATATGGGCTACCCCTAGAATATGTCCAGGATTAGTTGTTCCACTTTCTAAAAGGCTTTTGCACGAAGTGATACATTGGGACCAATGCACAACTCTCGTCTCAGGCACGGTGCAATAAAAGGAAAGTGGTCTGTAAGGTACAGAAATTTCGATAACCGGTCAGAAAAATAGCAGGCTGCACAACGCGGCTATGGAAGGTGGTCAGTTCCGACCGGCAAACCGTGTCCCATAGCCAGTGCTAGTTGGCTATCTGACCAGGTGGTCTTTACAAAATGCAGGCTAACCTTGGTATCTCCGGCGTTGGCTCATCATCTTTTGCTGACGTCACTGGTAGGCTGTTCCAATGGCCAAACGGTCTTTTTAGCTCACCTGGGCCGAAGGCTCCAGGGGAGCTCATTATGACCGACGCAGTATCAGAAGATAGATAGATAGTATAGTGGTTCCTCCGTCGTCCGTCCGTCGTCCGTCCGTCGTCCGTCCGTCCACACTTTTGAGCAGATATATTTCTGCAGCCTGCAGGCTGATCTCAATCATTTCTCATCTGTAGCATGTCTCTGGTGGGGCATTAATCACATAAGCTTTTTTTCGAAATCGCAAGAAAACTTTGGTTGCTGTGGCAACCATAAAGTCCCATAGACTTACAATGGGAAAATGCTTGTCATCACCGTAGCGCCTTCAGTTTTGAACAGATCTTTTTGAAACTTATATGTAAGGTGGCTGGGGATAAAACGTCGGATGAGTTAAAAAACCGGCCAAGTATTTATCATAGAGTTACGTCCTTTTGAAAATTCTGAAAATGTCGATTTTTTTACCTTGTCATCACCCTAGCCCCTTCAGTTTTGATAGGATCTTTCTGAAACTTATACGTAAGGTGGCCGGGGATAAAATCTCGGATGAGTTCGAAAACTGGCCAAGTTGGCCCATTTATCATAGAGTTGCGTCCCTTTGATTGCTGAAAATGCCGATTTTTGACATTGTCATCAACCTAGCCCCTTCAGTTTTGATCGGATCTTTCTGAAACGTATATATAAGGTGGCTGGGGATAAAACCTCAGATGAGTTCGACAACCAGCCAAGTCGGCTCATTTATCATAGAGTAACGTCCCTTTGATTGCTGAAAATGCCGATTTTTGACCTTGTCATCACCTTGCCCCTTTCAGTTTTGATAGGATCTTTCTGAAACTTATACATGTATGTAAGGTGGCTGGGGATAAAACCTCGGATGAGTTCGAATATCGGCCAAGTCGGCCCATTTATCATAGAGTTACGTCCTTTTGATTGATGAAAATGTCAATTTTTAACATTGTCATCACCGTAGCCCCTTCAGTTTTGATCGGATCTTTCTGAAACTTATATGTAAGGTGTCTGGGGACAAGCCCTCGGATGAGTTCGAAAACAGGCCAAGTCGGCCCATTTATCATAGAGTTACGTCCCTTTGATTGCTGAAAACGTCGATTTTTGACCTTGCCATCACCCTAGCCCCTTCAGTTTTGATCCGATCGTTCTGAAACTTTTAGGTAAGGTGGCTGGGAACATAACCTCGGATGAGTTATAATACCGGCCAAGTCGGCACATTTATCAGAGAGTTACTTGCCTTTGATTGCTGAAAATGCCTATTTTCGACCTTGTCATCACTGCTGCCCCTTCAGTTTTGATTGGATCTTCATGAAACTTACAAACAAGTAAGTTAGGCAGAAAAGCGCGGAGGAGTTTGAAAACTCGTGAGGTTTGCCTTTTTATCATAGAGTAACATCCCTTTGTTTGGAGCAGTTAATTGGTTATTAGCTCGCCTGTTTTCGAAGAAAACGATGAGGTATTGTCATAGCTCTGGCGTCGTCATTGTGCAAAAACTTGAACATTTTCGTCTGCGTCGTCGTCGTGCAAAAACTTGGACATTTTGCAATATCTCTGTCATTACTGAACAGATTTACTTGAAACTCGGACCAGTTGTTGATTATGGAAAAGGGCTACATTCGAGCGTTGGCACCCGCATGTGGTGCTCTTGTCTGTGACCTTATCATCATAGCCCTTTCAGTTTATATCGATCTTCTTGAAAGTTACTTATAAGCAAGTCAAGAATAAAATGATCATGAGTATGTAACATATGATAAATCAGCTGACCTCACCGGTTTTTAAACCGGTGACTTCAGCTGATTTATCATAGGTTACATTCTACTTGATTGCAGAAAATGCTTAACGTGTCATCACCTTGTCCTCCAATATATCCTTCAGTAAAGGTTGGCACTTCCTGAAACTTTGAATCTGTTAGCTCAGGTAAGCGATACAGGACCATCTTGGTCCTCTTGTTTATTATACCCAAACCGAATAGGTTCGTGGTATATAGCGATCAGCCTGGCGTCCGTCCTTTCATCCGTCCTTCCGTAGACGAAACCTTGTGATGGCCATTTCTCCAAAACCCTTTTAGATTTATTGATTGTTCACAAGGCTGAGACGGTGTTCCATGCGCAAGGGCCACAACTCAATTTGCCATAGTTTTTGAGTTAGTTCCTCTTCCAATAAAATGGTATGACAACTTTGTGATGGCTATAATTCCCCATTTGAGACATATTGATGGTACCTGGCACAATTGTTCACTAGGCGCAAGAACACCTCAGTGTGTCATGGCTTTTTTTAGTTACCTCCCCTTCCAATACAATAAAGTGACTAGATTGTGATGGCCATAACTCCAATATCCTTTGAGATATTTTGATGGTACCTGGCACAATTGTTCACAAGGCTGACCCAGCGTGTCATGCATAAGAACCACAACTCTGGTTGTCATGATTTTTTAGTTATGTCCCCTTCCAATAAAGTAGAATCTCTACCTTGTGATCACCATATCTCCAATACCTTGGCGACATATTGATGTCTCTTGGTTTTTGTTTGTTTGATTTAAGGAATAACGTCCCCGTCAACACTGTATAGGTCATTTTGGAGATGTTGCTTCCAATTTTGTGGGACTTTTACCCGACATTGAGCTGAAATGACATCATTCTCAAGCCATGTCGCCCAATGAAACCAATAGGGTTTATAAGCATGGACGGCCCGACTAATGCGCACCGCTTTGCCTGAGCAGGCTTAGATCCTCTAAGCGGTTTACCAGTAATCGTGTGCGGGTCAGATTCAGCTCTGCGTGGAAGCATCATATATTTCTTCAAGCCCCGATGGGCGGGGGCCGCGATATCACTTTGTACAAATGTACATGAGGTTAAGCGGGCGTGTCATGCGCATGAATTACAACTCTGGGTGCACTGCTTTTGGAGTTATCTCCCCTGAAAGTATAACATTATAGTGGCCGTAACTCCAATAATATTTGGGTTATATTAATGGAATTTGGCACAATTGAATGCAGGTTATAGAAGGCAAGTCTTGAGAAAGAAACACAACTATTGGTATTGTTGTATTTGAGTTATCTCCCCTTCAAAGATAACATTATGGCCGCCTTGTGATCACCATATATCTATACCCTTTGAGATATACTCGGATTCAATGAAAACGCATCCCCTCAAATTTTAATCGATTCACAATATTTGCAGCATTTGATCACGTTAAATGAATATCACTAACTTATCCACAGACTCACTACAGAGTGCATTTCATTGGAGACTCGAATAAGTCCACACACCCAAAAATCAAAGCCACATATCGTAATACCGGGTATGTCCACCATACCATCAAGTGTTGCTTGGCATCGACGCCTCATGCTTCGAATTAAACGCTGTATCTGGTCTTGTCTGATGTTGTCCCATTCTTCATGTACCGCCATGGCAAGCTGCTGACGGTTGATTTGCGGATGATGTCGGCTGTACACACGTTTTCGAGCTGGTCACAAAGGTGCTCGATTGGGTTTAAATCCAGCAAAAACGCAGGCCAAGGAATAACTTGCACACCATTTTGATTGAACAAAAAATCCGAGTCCGATAACAGAAAACTTGTAAGCTATTTTTTTACAATTCACACAATGAATGAAGCAAATTTTAATGCTTTGTGAGTCATGTTAAAAGTAATTAAATGTTACTGAAATATGTCAAAGAAAAGATGTAATCGGGTATTTAGCCTATGTCCATCGGAGACTGGGATGCACTGTACTTCCAGGCAGAGCTGAAACCGATCGCACATGAGTACTGGTAAACCTCTCAGAAGGTCGTCGCCTGCACTTGCAAAGTGGTGAGAGTCGGTCCGTCCCTGCATATAAACCCTATTGGTATGTTTGGGTGGTATGTGCTGAGATGCCATTTCATCTCAGTGTCGGTTAAAAGCCACAACATTGGAAGCAACGTCTGCAAGATGACCTGAATATTGTTGACTGGGCCGTAGCACCTCAAATAAAATAAAGCGTGTGTTTTCATTTGAAAATGCAGAAGTGAAAAGAGTTCCGCACCATGCTGATGAAACAGTAGCAATGTCCTGAACACTTTTCTGCAATGGTAATAGAAGGGAGTGTTTTGGTTATTTGATGTCAGTATCTGATCAGACTTCTTAGAATGACCCTAAATCACAAAAATGTTATTTGTGAAATCACCATCGCAAGTGACTGTTCAATTTCAATGATCAATTTGGCAAGTGACTGTTCAACTCTAATTATTAGAGATCGCAAGGGATCGTTCAATCCAATGTCAAGTGACCGTTCAGATGATCAAAAGTGATGGGAATACAAGTTTAGATTTAGCTGCCGTATTTTACATCAGTGTAAACATCCTTTTTGTCAGTAGGTTTTATAGTTTATTTAAGATGTCAGAGAAACTAAAAGAAGTGGCCTTTAAACATTCATCCGTCATTCAAACCACTTTTAGTAACGTATGCCAGCAACAGAGAAACACATGTCAACTGATCACCATCGTTAAGTCCACCGATAGGATCAATGATACCAACGAAATTATAATCAGTAAAGTGACAAATATATTGACAACTTACACAAATAAACGTAATGACGAAAAACTCACGCTAATGGCTTCTGTGTTTACATATTTGAGATACCACGTGATAATGTTATATCGCAAGTGACTGATCGTCCACTGTACAAATCGCAAGTGCTGTTCAATCGCAAATGGCCGTTCACTTCCGCTCCCATACTGTAATGACGTAGGAGTGTGTCGTGTTTTGAATCAAGCACAGAACATACACAGCTTCCCTACATACGACGCTTAGTCTATTTTCTTACATGCATTTGTTTATTTTATTAACTACCTGACTGAAATCATTCAAAATCATTCAGTTTCAAAAGATGAGCCGTTCAAGTAATTAATGTATCCCAAAATCGAACAAAACATGGAACATTGCACTGGACCTTGCTCCGGTGAATCAAGTATGGTGCCGAACTTTGACCGAACCTTGCTCCGGTGAATCAAGTGTGGTGCAGAACTGTGACTAAGAATTTAAAGCATACTCTTAGTGAATGCAGTTTGAAAGGTATTTAAATCAATGTTTTTTTATGATCTGAAACGTTTTCAACATTTATCTACGCATTTTGATTCTGGTAGGAAACTACAAATGCAAAATGCCTTGAATTTGAAAACGAGGCTGGTGCACTGCTCCATCATCCGGGCACTTCACACCTAGTCAAGAGTAGTGTCAAAAAGTGTAGCACCAGAACACTGCACCATACCACGTGACAACTACTTGATTGAACAGAACACAGATCGGTGCAAATGGAACAGTGAATCAAGTACGCCCACTGATGGCTCATGATAATCTACGGTATTCCATTCCGTGGCGAACACTAATGTCCGGGAATTGTCCGGGAAATCGCCGGAAATTATCCTGGAAATGGGGGGTAGTGATGCGTTATCCCTAATATCTCCACTTCGGGATGTCAGAAATTAATAAAATTAGTATCAAATAAAATTTTAAGCTCCATTCTAAAAGATTGTTAAAAATATTTTACTTTTTAAACGTTTTAGGGGTCCATTTATTTAGTTAATTTGTCCGGGAAATTCTCGGATTTTGTCCTGGATTTTGGGGTAGTGGTGCGTTAACCCTAATATCTCAACTTCGGGTGGTCAGAAATTAATAAAATTAGTATCAAATAAAAATTTTAGCTCCATTCTAAAAGATTGTTAAAATATATTTTTCATTTTTAATATTTTAGGGGTCCATTTCTGAAGTTAATTTGTCCGGGAAATTCCAGGTTGTGTCCTGGATGTTGGGGTAGTTGTGCATTTTCATAGTATCTCTGTTTATGGTGATCACTAATTGATAACGATTGATATATATTAAAATTTTAAGTTCAGTTCTAAAAGAATATAAAAAAAAATCTTTCCATACACCTCATTGAGGCAGTTCTAATGAGTGCACACAACATGACTAATTTATAGAAGATCTCAAAGAATCTTTAATTACGGCAAACAGTATAGAACTTGGTCAACGGTTTAACACATATATGCCTAGCGCCCCATTGTTGGGCCATTGGCAAACAGTGTAGATCATGATCAAAGGTTTAACCCATATATGCCTTGAGTCCCACTTGTGGGACATTGGCAGATAGTGTAGATCCACTGGCAGATCAGATATTTAACCCAGATATTTAATCCATATATGCCTAGCGTCCCATTTGTGGGACATAGTCAAACAGTGAAGACTCAAATGATCAGACGCTGCAAAACGTGTCGTCTGATCTGGGCCGTATAATGCTACATCTGATCTGGGTCTACACTATTTGCTTAAACAACGAGGAAATTTTACCGCGTCCATTTCTTGCTAGCAATGAATTAGGTGTACGGACTTTGACGGACCATTATGATGAGTAGCTGCGCAAACCTTGGGGTCTGATCTGGGCCGCTAAGTGCGACGTCTGATCTCGGTCTACACTGTTTGCTTAATCAACGACGAAATTTAACCGCATCCATTTCTTGCTGGCAATGAATTAGATGTACGGACTTGGACTGATTTGACGGACCATGATGCTCAGACGCTGCAAAACTTGGCGTCTGATCTCGGCCGCAAAATGTGACATCTGATAGTAGTAGTAGTAGTTTATTTTGATAAAAATTACATAGCACATAAAACAAACATAAAATGTACAAAACATACATAAAATGAAGGTAAAATGTCATGTAATCAGTACCAGGGATGACACAAAAAGTAAATGAAAAATCATTCAACTTATTTCCATTGTGGTCCCATGTGGACCGATCGCACGACATCCGGCGGAAAGGCATTTATTACCCATTCTGACTAGAACCAATCATTGATATGCTTATCAATAATAAAACATAAAAACTATTAAATCTTTTAAGACACGTTAAGTGCAATAAGATAACAACTATTCACATTAAAATAGGAATAGATTGTCCTTTGACACCCCCTTTCTAAAATATATTTAAAAATACTGGAAGTCAGACTTGTCACAAAGTTCCATTTTATCATATAGGTAGCTTTTAACCTCACCTTTAAACCTACGTTCTTTAGTTATAGCTTTTATGTTCTTAGGCAATTCATTCCAATGTTTAATGGCTGTGTACATAAAAGTAGATTTCCCTGCACTTTTTACAGTCGGGGCACAAAGAGATGATTCGCTATGGCGAGTGGAGTACCTATGATCTGGTTCTATACTGTTTGCTTAAACAACGAAGTTTAAGCGCATCCATTTCTTCCTGACGATGAATTAGGTGTATGGACTTTGAGCGATTTTACGGGCCATTAATTTTCTAACGAGATTAAAAATGTGTAAAGTTAATTACTTTAACTCATAATAAGTTGGCGTGTGCTGCTTACCTGGATTGAAATAGTAGAAATAATTCATTCATTCACTTGTAAAATCGTAAAAATTCCAGTCTGGTGATTCTGCAAAATGCCTGAGTATGTTGATAACATGATTTGCTGTGAAAATCGTAAGTGCAACATGTTTATGTTTGAATACATCATCAAATCAATGGCAGTGTCCGTCTTGTGAGCAGCAACATGTGTGACATCATAGAAAGCTGTGTAATGGAAACCCATGTAAATCCAACTTTATACAGAGAAAAGTAGGATTTACAAGGGGTGTGCAGTCTTTCTTTCGTTCTCACAAGTCGATATATTAAGGAAAACGAACCAATACCCCAGCATCCTGGATACAATCCGGGTTGTGGGTACTCATTAGAACTGCCTCATCAGATCAGATCATTGAGGTGTATAAAGAGATTTTTTTTTATATTTTTTTAGAATTGAACTTAAAATTTTAACATATATCAATTGTTATCCATAAGTGATCACCACAAACCGAGATATTATGAAAACGCACAACTACCGCAAGATCCAGGACACATTCGGGAATTTCCCGGACAAGTTAACTTCAGAAATGGACCCCTAAAATATCCAACATGAAAATATTTTTTAACTTTCTTTTAAAATTGAGCTAAAAAATTTATTTGATACTTATTTTATTAATTTCTGACAACCGAAAGTCGAGATATTAGGGTTAACGCATCAATACCCCAACATCCAGGACAAAATCCGAGAATTTCCCGGACAAATAAACTTAAAAAATGGACCCCTAAAACGTTAAAAAAGTAAATTATTATTTTTTTATCTTTTAAAATAGAGCTAAAAATTTTATTTGATACTAATTTTATTAATTTCTGACAACCCGAAGTGGAGATATTAGCGACAACACACCACTACCTCCAATTTCCCGGACATTTCCCGGCGAATTCCGGACAATTCCCGGACATTAGTGTTTACCCCATTCCGTGTATAGATTTAGTCTGGTAGTTACCTCCCCTTGTTAAGCGAGCTTTGAGGTTAGGCTCCTAGTAAATTTGTAGTACTCAGATCGAGGGCCGGTCCCAGATCGTGGGCCGATTTCCAAATCGTGGGCCGATTGTGTCGCAAATCGAGGGCCGACACTGTTCTTCCCAAATCGTGGGCCGATTTCTATCTTTCTTTCTTCCAATACTTCTAAACCTCATTAGAGTACAACAGAAAGGTATCAGGTATACCAAGTGCTTAAGAGGGTTAGCTGAAATAAAGGGTAAGCAAAGTAGGTGAAATGAGATTATACAGTGCGAAAAGAAAGTTAGTATAGTTAAAAGATAAAACAGAATCTGGTGGCTTATGGGGACACATGCACCACCTGGCAGACAGCATGACAGAACTGTGCCAAGGTTGGTAGTAAGACAATACAGACTGGAAGAGCGTTCCAGTGTATAACTGATCTTGGGAAGAAGCTATACTTGTGATAGTTGGTCTGGGTGGGGATTTGTATGCCAAAGGGTGGATAAATTTCGACTCTCTGCGATTTGGTGTGAGGTAATCTGAGACAGGGATTGCAACAAGGTCATGCGTGACCTTGTATAGCATGATAAGGCGATTATCTATGCGTCTCTGATCTAGTGGACGCCATTGGAGTTTTCCAAGCATAGTTGTAACACTTGATGTGTGCCTATAGTCTCGTGTGGTCCACCTGGCAGCTTTGCGTTGGACAGATTCAAGTTTGTAGATATCTGTAGCTGTATGGGGTGACGAGACACTGATTGCGGTCGGACAAGAGTTTTGTATGCTGTGGACTTAAGGTCTTGGTTGTGTCTTTGGATCTTCACTCATATTGCGGTGACTTTTCCCATGCAGGGTCTCGATTTTCTTGTATATATATTTCTCATGTCTTTGGATGAAAAATGAATGCATTATATGGTAATTTGTCTAACCTTGTGAAATATTCTTGAATATATGGTACCCCTCCCCCCCCCACACCCCCCCCCCCCCCGAAAAAAAAAAAAAAAAAAAAAAAAAACATGGAAGAGGCTAGTGACAAACGTTAGTCAATAGCAATTTCTGGACAAATTTACATTTACAGAATTTCATAGCGCCCCAGCCTATCGGGGCTCGGAGACATAGACTTCACTGCATGGTGCTTCAGCGCAGAGCTGAAACCGACCGAACTTGAATACTGTTAAACCGTATAGAGATCAACGCCAGTCCTGTACGAGGTGGACTATTCCTTAGACCCTAGCGGTTCCTTTGGGCGGTATTGAGATGTCATTTAATATCAATATCTATCTATCTATCTATCTATCTATCTATCTATCTATCTATCTATCTATCTATCTATCTATCTATCTATCTATCTATCTATCTATCTGTCTGTCTGTCTGTCTGTCTGTCTGTCTGTCTGTCTATCTATCTATCTATCTATCTATCTATCTATCTATCTATCTATCTATCTATCTATCTTTATCTATCTATCTATCTATCTATCTATCTATCTATCTATCTATCTAATCTATCTATCTATCTATCTATCTATCTATCTATCTATCTATCTATCTATCTATCTATCTATCTGCGTAGCTAAATTTAGAATTTAGCTTAAAAAAAAAAAAGAGAAGTCACTGGATGAGTCCTTAAAACTATTTACAACCTGAATAACAGAGGTATACTAAAATGTTGGGTTCAAATCCCACAAAACTGGAAGAAACGTCTTCAAAATGCCCTAAATAGTGTTGACGGGGACGGAAAAACCACCACAGCAAACAAAGATAAAGGAATTATTTATTCGTTTTTGTTTGTTTGATTTGACGGTTAACGTCCCCGCCAACACTGTAAAGGTCATTTTGGAGACGTTGCTTCCAATTTTGTGGGACTTTACCCCGACATTGAGATGAAATGACATCTCAAGCCCTGTCGCCCAATGAAACTAATAGGGTTTATTTGCATGGACGGTCCGCCTCGCACCGCGATTCCTGGACAGGCTTAGATCCTCCAAGCGGTTTACCAGTACTAGTGTGCGGGCCGGATTCAGCTCTGAGTGGAAGCATCGTGCAGCCCATATATTTCTTCAAGCCCCTATGGGCGGGGGCTATTTTTATTCGTATTCGGGCGAGTTTCGCCGTCCACAACTGTGTTAAGATTTCTTTGAGAAGACAGGTGTTTTTTTTTTTTGTAGTTTTTTTTTTGGGGGGGGGGTTTCAAGATTATTTCACTCATATCGAGCCGATCGTTAATCAGAGGTGGGCGAAAACCGGAGTACCCGGAGAAAAAACCACCTGACCTACCGTTGCAGAACTTGGCGCCTCACATCTAACATATGACCCGAGCGAGGCTCGAACCACAGCAGTGAGAGACCTAATGATTAAGAGTCAGCGCTCTTAACCACTAGGCCCGGAGGCCCGTTTGAGAAGAAATGGAATTAGGGGTGGGGGGGGGGCGTAGGGAATGTTGTTGGTGGTGGTGGGGATGGGGTTAGAAGTGGATGGCTGTGGACTGCAACTGTTGGTTTTGGGCTTATAATGTCAGACCATTGATACTTGTCGTCGTACCTTTCGTACCCTAACGTGAAGTGGTTAAGTTAATCGCCTCATAAGCCAGGGATCCAGGTTTCGATTTCGGGCTTCTCCAGGCTTTCAAAATGACCTTTACAGTGTACGGGGACGTTAAACCTCAAATCGAACACAAAAAACGGCTCCATTATTATGAGCCAGAGAATAAAACTCAAAGTCGCCAGTGGGTAGGGCCGGGGTCTCCGACGCCAAAGAAGTTCAAAACGCAGCTCTCTGCTGACAAGGTGATGGCAAGTGTATCTTGGGACGCACAAGGCGTTTTTATGTTGGACTTTCTAGCAAAGAAAAGTACAATAACAGGCGCGTATTATGCAAATTTGCTCGACCAGCTGAGGACTGCGATCCATGAAAAACACAGAGGTAAAACACTCCAAAGGGATTCTGCTCCAACAGGACAATGCAAGAGTCCACACTTGCGAAATTGCAATGGGTCCTCTTGAGCGGAATAGGTACGAGCTAATACCGCACCCTGCCTATTCTCCGGACTTAGACTAGTGATTATTTCCTATTCCAAGCTTGAAAAAAGGATACCCGTAGACAACTTTTCCGGGCCATCGGAGAAGCAGTTGAGGGGTGGGTCGGAGACAAGAACCCTGGCTTCTTTAGTTCTAGGCCGATGGCACTGGAACAGCGTTGGTCCAAGTGTATCATTCTAGAGGACAATTACATCGAAAAAGAAGATATCGATCTCACGCAGAAATAAGTTAGGACGTTTTTTATTGACCCGCCCTCGTTTCATTGTTTGTACTGGAGTTTAACGGCCCAGTCAACACTATTTTAGATCATTTTTTAGCCGGTCAGTCCTATACGTATGCGGTTAACCAGTACAGTACACAATCTTTAGCCAGAAACTGACACCTGCTCTACTTGAATCACCCGAAGGGAGAGAATGACCGTAGAAAAGATTTCATGGTCAATATCCACGAAATAATGTTGCTGACCCCGGTAGGTATCGAACCCGCTTTTGGTCACCAGTCAGACGCGCATCCGACCGAGCTGTGTGTGTGTGTGTGTGTGTGTGTGTGTGTGTGTGTGTGTGTGTGTGTGTGTGTGTGTGTGTGTGTGTGTGTGTGTGTGTGTGAATTCGGGTTTAACGTCGCTTTCAACAATTTTTCAGTCATATCACGACGGTGTCTGGTTGCGACAGGGAGCTCAATGCTCACTTTTATAGTGCTGCCTCACTGAAGTATCATGTCCCAGACACATTACGTGATACCACACCCAGTCACATTATCCTGACACTGGGTCGACCAGTCCTAGCTCTATCCCGTAAATCTGAGTGCCAAGCGAGGAGCAGCTCGTACCATTCTTAACGACTTTGGTATGTCGCGGCCCGGGATCGAACCCGTGACCTCCCGTTCCCCGGAGCGGACACTCTACCAACCCGACCGAGCTACCGAGGCCGGCTGACTCGCCCTCGTTTGTCTCGTTTTGTGTCTAGATATAGGCATTTGCAGCTTGTTAGAACCGTCTGAAAAATGGGGTTCTACTAAAAGGATCCACAATCTGTGTTACGGAAGTCCAAATATAGGTTGTGGGTACTCTTTAGAACCGCCTCAATGAGGCAGCTCTAACAACTAACCAAAATCTATGTTTTGAGCAAAATAAGAAAAAAAAAATGAATTCCCTCGTATTCACTGTATAAAGAGGGGCATACAGGGGCATATAGGGGCATATGGGGCATCAAGTGCATGGACTTGTTAACATGACGCCGATCTGGGGGATCCCTAACAGCGCGCCTATATAGGTAATGCAAAATAATTGTGTTTTATTCTGCAAAAATCACAGCTCGGAAGAGCGTGGCGTGTGACGTCATTAAAACTGCATATTTATGACGTCACTAGTCGAGTTACTTGACGTTAGACGGTGTAACGTCATTTTCTCGCATCGAAAACGTTAGAAAAGGATATAAATGCATGTGTTTCAGTCGATAATTTTAGCGGGATTTCTTCTAACAATGGCGGAAAGTTGTGAGATTTTGAAGGGAACAACAACATTATTGCCGATTTTCAGCGTGTTAGAATCGAAATTGATCAGCTCTAGCCAGGGATTTGTTGGGTAATAAATCACAGTTTGTCGGTCAGTTGTAAGTAGACAAATCAAGCGCGCTACGTGCTCGTGATTTGTCTACTCACAACTGGCCTCTAAACTGTGATTTATTACAAAACAAATCACAGTTAGAGCTGATCTATTTCTTAAATATAACTCTCTTGTAGGTCTAAAATGTCATTTATTGGTTCGAAATAAATTTTTCTTCGTTAAAACCATACCTTTTAAAGGTACTTATTTTTTTTATTGTTTTGTTGCTTTTCATGCATTAACATGCAGAGTGCCCAAAGAAGCTGTTTGAACGCGAAACGAGGCCGCAAGACCGAGTGTTCAAATATCTTTCAAGGTACCCGGCAGTGTTAATGCAATGCTTGGCGGCTAGGTTAAAACGTTGTTTACAATGACGCCACTTACGCCGTGACCCTTTGACGTCACCATTAAATTCTAAAATTCTACATGTTCGTCTAAGGAGATATACTTACGCAATATAAACAAAACACAACCCATCTTGTGATATCAAAAACTCAAATCCAGGTTCAAACAGCACGTGGATTTCATGATGTGACCATGGGTTTCGTTGTTTGAACACAGCTTCTAGTCAATTCAAGAATAGCTATGCTCATACGATTTTATGAATCACTGACGCTCAAAGTGATTAAGTATCCTCTGGCTTCTGGGGTAGACAGGATCTCGTTCTGTTCGAAACATAGACTGTGTACAGTGTGCTAGACAGAACCGCCTCACTGAGTTGATCCTTATAAACTGACGTAATCCACTGTTGCAGTAGATGTAAAAATGTTACAAAGTTTCACCAGGAAACGGCTCCCGCCCATCGGGGCTTGAAGAAATATATGGGCTGCATGATGCCTCCACGCAGAGCTGAATGCGACCGCACACGAGTACTGGTAAACCGTTTAAAAGATCTAAGCCTGCTCAGGCAAAGCGGTGCGAGTCGATCCGTCCATGCTTATAAACCTTATTTGTTTCATTGGGCGACAGGGCTTGGGCTTGGGATGTCATTTCATCTCAATGTCGGGTAAAAGTCCCACAAAATTGGAAGCAACGTCATCAAAGTTGACGGGGACGTTTAACATCAAAACAAACAAAAACAAATCATCAGAAAAAAGTATATATATCCTACGACAGAATGTGCATGTTTAACCTTTGGCCCGATATGGTCTTCAGCAGTAAAAACAGTAAAAATTTGGTATTCAGGAACATCGATATCAAAAGTTGACAATAGAAACAAGATACATGTACCGCTTTAGTTTATGTTTTTCTTTCTTTTCTAAACAGTATGCAAAGGACGAATTCCGAGGCATTTAATCTGGTTCCATCACGGAACAAGCCTGTGAAATGAACAACCCCACTTTTTAACACCTCACTTTTTATAGAGAACACTGGGGTTTACGGGGGTAAAAAATATTTATCTTATTTCTGCTCCAAGAATAAATTGTGGTTACTCGTTAGTACCACCAGATTCGTTAGAATCAAACGAGCACCCACAACCTATGTTTGCAGTAAAAACAAGAAAAAATATCACTGATAAATCAGGAAAGTAGCCATTTTGGAGACATGAAAGATTGCACTTTGTCACATGGGTGTGCTATCGTAATGGTTACTGTTTACCAGTTTGTTTGTTTGATTTGAGGTTTAAAGTCCCCGTCTAGCCCCCGCCCATAGGGGCTTGAAGAAATATATGGGCTGCATGATGCTTCCACGCAGAGCTGAATCCGGCCCGCACACTAGTACTGGTAAACCACTTAGAGGATCTGAGCCTGTCCAGGAACCGCGGTGCGAGGTCGGGTAAAATTCCCACAAAATTGGAAGCAACGTCTCCAAAATGACCTTTACAGTGTTGACGGGGACGTTAAACCTCAAATCAAACAATTAACGTCCCCGTCAACACTATAAAGCTCATTTTGGAGACGTTGCTTCCCATTTTGTGGGACTTTTGTTCGACTCTGAGATGAAATGATATCTCAAGTCCTGCCACCCAATGAAACCAATAGGGTTTATAAGCATGGACGGGCCGACTCGCACCGCTTTGCCTGGGCAGGCTTAGATCCTCTAAGCGGTTTACCGGTACTCGTGTGCGGGTCGGTTTCAGCTCTGCGTGGAAGCGCGGGGGCCACACTGTTTACTAGTGGATCAAAAGATAAGATACCTTTACAGTCAGAAAATGTCAGTGCAGTACGTTGTTTGTTTTTGGAGTTTAACCAGTCAAAACCATTAAGATCACCTTTCCTGGGCAGTCTTTCTTCATACTGTGGATTATATTTCATAGTTTTTTGAGGGCGCTGGTGAGGCCTAAACTAGCTAGCCTAACCCAGAAAGCTGAACACTTCACATGTTTTAGTTCTGCTTGAGTTGAGCTTTAGCGTCCCCGTCAACACTATGTAGGTCTTCTTGAGACCTTGCTTCGAGTTGTGTGGGACTTTTACTTCACATTGAGATGAAATGACATTTCAAGCCCTGCCACCCAAACTGCAGACGATTCCCCTGCAAGGTCAAAACTTATTTTCTCTGAGAAATAACAGAAAAAAAATCATACTTGAAAATGGCGTCGGCAAGCGTCCTGATTGGTTAACCAACATCTCCTATTTCCTAAATTCGTACAGGAAAGGACAGATGAATTTTCATTTCGTACAAATTAGACCCTTAAGGAGCCGAGAGGACAACAACCTTTGAAACTAGAAATGTGCCATGGGCAGTGTCTGTGGTATGGATGAATGAAGTTTTGGACCTGTATCTATCACCATTCCAAATAAGGAAGGCAGTCCTTAACGTCGTTTGGAAAATATGAGCCCTAAAACATTAAAATTATCATTTTTCTAGGTCTGTGACATCTGGACCTGTAACAATCAACATACTAAAGATGAAGCAAATTCATGATATGGTTTGGAGTGAGTGAGTGTTTGATTTTTGCGTCCCGCTAACAGCTAAGGTCATACGGAGACGGGACCTCGGTTTAAACACTCATCCGAAAGTCTGGAAAAGCCCGGGATCGATCCTGCGACCACTGGTTTACAAGGCGAGTAGCGTAACCACTACACCACGAAGACTACTAATATGGTTTGGAAAGTATTTCTAAGTCTGTGACTTCACCTGCATGGGTAAGGGTATTGCTGAATATCACTTTGGACCTGTATCTATCATCAGACCAATGCATCACATGACGGGGAAATATCAACTCTTAAAATATCTAGCTAAAAATGTCAAAGTCTGTGACCTTGACATTGAGGGGTATGGCTAAATAAAACTTTGGACCTGAAACTATCATCCTACAAAATATGAAGCAAATCCATGGTATGGTTTGAGTATGAGCTCCTAAAAACTTTAAATTAAAAAAAAAATCTATGTCTGTAACCTTGACCTTTAGGTCATATGCACGGGTTTAGGTATTGCTGAATATCACACACGGCGTTAGACCTATCATCAGACCACATATAACCCACGTGCATCATCATAGCAAATATAAACCAAATCCATAATATGGTTTGGAAAATTTGCGCTCTTTGAAATCTTCAGTATTAAAAAAATCTCTAAGTCTGTGACCTTGACCTTGAGGTCATGTGCATGAGCGTAGAATTATTGCTGAATAAAACTTTATGAACCAAATCTATCGTAAAAGTTCAGGTTCTACCTGGTACAAATACCTTAATCTGAGCCTTTAGAGTTAAAGATTTCTAAGTCTGTGACCTTGACCTTGAGGTCATGGTAAAGGTGGGGGTATAACTGAATAAAACTTTGAACCTCTATCTGTCATCATACAAAACATAAATCATTTCTATCTAATGGTCTGGAAAATATGAGTTCTAAAATGTTCAAGCTCTGCCTGTTAACAAACACCATAACCTGAGGTTATAGGATCACGTACATACGTACGCAAAACCGAAAAACTATATGGGCCCCGTCAAGTGATTTTGGTACTCATCGCCTATGCGAGCAGCGAAGGTTCAGGCGAGCCTGCGCATCCGAGCAGTCTCGCCAGAACCTTCGCTGCTCGCTCATACAAGCAGTGAATGAAGAGGACCCTTCAGACAGAAAGTCATATCCCTGGCCCCTCTGAATGGCTGGGAATGCGCAGTTAAAATTTGTCATGACGGGATGCTCGAAGACACAAATTCGCTTGGCGGGGCCCATATGCCTCCGGCATCATACCGATGGCGGAGGCATGATGTCGGGTGCATAAAAACTTGCTCGCCCCGAAGGTATACACCGAGAATGGCTTTTTTTCACTGAGCAGAGACAGTTACACAACAAATTCAGTGAGTAAAAAGTAACAGGAATATGGTCACGTAGGGCTGGCTAATCGGAGCTGAAAGATAATCGATTATCAGTCTTGCCATTGCGATCGATAATCGATTAGTAATCGCTAAGATTTTTGTCATTATTTTACCTGTCTGGCTTTCTGTCTGAGCATGACTTTTACCATATGTTGCACTTTACCATATGTATATTTGAACAGACAGGCCTGAGCAAACAGTGTAGACCCAAATGAGACGCCGCATAATGCGGCGTCTCATCAGGGTCTGCACTGTTTGCCACTCATCCAACTATTTTAGGCATAACTTTGGGTAGTAAATTGTACCTATCAAGTAATCGATTAAAAGCAAATCAGAAATGATAATCATTTTTGTGGAATTTATCGATCGATTAATCGATTATACGATTTATCGTGGCAGTCTTATATGGGTGCTCGGTTGAAGCATCTACAGCCAATGTTTGAGACCAAAATAAGGAAAATAAGGTATTCCTAGGTAGACTCCCTTTGTGTTTAAAGTGGAGTTAACAACGGGCCTCCATGGGCGCTGACTCTTAATCATTAAGTCTCTCACCGCTGTGGTTCGAGCCTACTCGGGTCACATGTGAGATGCGAAGTTCTACAACGGAAGGTCAGGCGATGTTTCTCCGGGTACTACTCTTTTCGCCCACTTCTGATTAACGATCAGTTCGAAATAAGTGGAATATTTTGAAAGGGCCGTAAAACCAAATCAGAAAGTGGAGTTTACAAGACCGTTCATAAAAGGCGATTCTAACGAATAATAACCATTATGCATGGCTTTACAAAGATCTACAGTGTTGATCGTGTTTCTGCCCCACGTCACAGACTGTTGGTAAACCAAGTAAACCTCACTTTAGATAGAAAAAAAAAGTTGTGTTTACCAGGTATTTCCTCATTTCTGCTTAATATAGTGACTGTGGCTGTTCGTAAATTAAACTAATTTTCGCTGGATCTGGGACCCAGTAAATGTAAATTAGGTCCGTGACTAGATGTTTGTCTTTTCAGCGCCTTACATCACGCGAACAAGTCCGTGAAATGAACACCCCCTTACACCCCACTTTATATAGAGAAAACTGGGGTTTACGGGGGTAAACAATATTTTTCTTATTTCTGCTCCAAGACATAGGTTGTGGGTACTCGTTAGAACCGCCTCAATGAGGCGGTTCTAACGAGAACCCACAACCTATGTTTGCAGTATAAATAAGAAAAATATCACAGATTTTCGTCAGAAAAGTAGCCATTTTGGAGATGTAAAAATTGCAGTACATCGCACGGGTGTGTTATCGTAATGAAAGGGTAGCAGTGTCTCAAATTAATGCCCGTAACCCTCAGAAACATGAAAACGTCACGAATTTTCGCCTGAAAAAAAAAATGTCATTCATCCCAAACAAGCTACAGATGGCCCGCGTTATAACGAGTGTATTTGTTCCCTTTTATTGTGCCGTTATAATGAATTTGCCGTTATAAAGAATCCCAGTTAGGAGTATGAAAGCTTAATGTCTTTATTACTCCAAGAAACAAATGTTAAAGATATTTGTTAGAATCGCCTCGATGAGGCGATTCTAACAAATATCTTTAACATTTGTTTCTTGGAGTATTAAATTACAGGAATCTTTCATGACTATGGGTTCGATTTGGGTATTTCCAACCCAAGCGAAAGAGAAGCCCAAGCTGCTCGGTATCGAATTCATTCCATTGAAATTGTCGTTATACCGAGTTTTGCCGTTATAATGAATGTCGTTATAACGCGGGTCTTCTGTATATAATGTTGAGCCGCTTAAACCCCAATTTTATGTAGTGACATTTTTCTTATTTGCGCTCAAAACATAGATTATTGGTACTCATTGGAATCGCCTTGGCACGTTAGTTCTAAAGAGTACCCACAGTGTCTGTTTTAGCACAAATGTGAAAAATATCGGAATTTTTTATCTGGAAATTTTCAGTTTTGGTATTAAAATCTCAATATATTTGAAGGCCCGCGCCTTAAACTGAGACAGTATCACAAATTTTCGCTAGATCTGGGACCCAGTAAATGTAACTAGGTCCGTGGCTAGATTGTGTGTCTTTTTCCGAGCCTCAAAAGGTAGCAGTGTCTCAAATTAATGATATGCTCGTAACCCTTAGAAACATGAAAACGTCACGAATTTTTCGCCTGAAAAAAAAAATGTCATTCATCCCAAACAAGCCTATATAATGTTGAGCCCCTTAAAGGTGCATTATTGAGCTGTCGGAAAAAAAGTGCTTAATTTTTTTTTTTACATATATCGGGTATTTTTTGTTTAAATAATACAAATGAATGAGTTTTATGTAATATTGCGAACAATTATGATCACAGGTTAAGTTTTATGACCTAACTATGCTACGAACACAGTTAGTCTATTTTTAATTTCGCGACAAAACTACAACGCGCGTGAATAATGACGTCATGCGGTAAATACCTAGAAACGTATGCAGGGATCATCTCAACATCGTTACACACAATTGTTGTGACAGAAATCGTAGATCGTAGTATAGTGAAATTCTTTTAAACTTTTTATGCGAATTCCAATGTGTGAAATGGAATGAAATTCCGTCTTTCTCTCTCTCTCTCTTTCTCTCTCTCTCTCTCTCTCTCTCAGCATGCCATGGCGTACACGTTCCCCAGTGCTCTCTCTCTCTCTCTCTCTCTCTCTCTCTCTCTCTCTCTCTCTCTCTCTGAAAGTGCTATGGCCAACATGTTGCTAAGTTTTTTTCTCTCACTCATTATGGGCTAAATGTTGAAACAGTGGGTCAACATCGGGCAGACAGCGATACGACGTCGCCATGTCGTATCGCTCTCGGTCAGACGCACCGTTCATGCGATTTACTCTCT
>OY757020.1:45678538-45939384 GCA_963580285.1 Lucinisca nassula
TACACAGTATCGGCTCGGTCGACAACACAGGTATAGAAAATGGTATTACCCCCGTGTAAGCAGCGTCAGGGAAACCGTGTCTTCAGGCATGTGAGCTCAGTCCAAGCAGGCACATGGCGTAATTGTGACGTCATATCAATGTTGATGCAACGTCATGACGTTTATGCAACGTCACATCTTTTGCGGTTTTTGGTTGTACGGCCCTTTCAAGATTGTTTCACTTAAACAGAGGTGGGCGAAAACCGGAGTACCCGGAGAAAAACCACCTGATTTGACGTTGCCTTAGCGACGTGTGCCTACTGGGGTTAAACTCACATTACGTTAACTCTATGTGATGAACACTTCTCTGAATCCCACATTATATAGAGAAAACTGGGGCATACGGGGCCATATATATGTATTATTGTTCTTATTTCTGTTGAAAGACATAGGTTGTATGTATTGGTTAGAACCGATTCACATGAGTTGTGGGTACTCGTTAGAACCGCCTCAATGAGGCGGTTCTAACGAGCACCCACAACCTTGGTTTGGAATATAAGTAAGGAAAATGCCACAAATTTTCGTCAGAAAAATAACCGTTTTGGAGACATGCAAGAATGCTCTTTATCATATGACGTCGCGTCTGAGAGTGTAATAACGTCATGTATTATTTTCGATAATCCACTAGTGGATTAAATATGCAAATTAGCTAGATATGTCCCGTAACGTTACATGTACGACGTCCTTAATGACGTCGCGTTTACTAACGGCGGAATGTTGACATTTTTGTAAACAATCGTGAATAAAATACGCTTTTAATGTCACATAATAAATAGAATCTTGCATTCGTGCTCATGTATTATTCAATTTATTAAACTCGTTGAGAAAAAGGGATAAAATGCTCGGCAAAGCCTCGCATTTTATCCCTTTTCCTCAACTCGTTTAATAAATTCAATAATACATGAGCACTCTTGTAAGATCCTCTATATTCGCGCGGGAGATTAGCCTGACCAGTTATTAAGTCAGTACAGAGTTTTTCCCAATCTGTATGAGGAAGCTTTGTGGATCAGTGGGTACCCGCACAGCACAACAGAGTCTGATGAGCGTGGATGACCTGGGTCAGTTTTGTCAACATGACCAAAAACACCTTACATTCTTGTGGCGAAATTTTAATACAAGGCATCAGCTCTAAATACTTATATTATGCCCGTGCGTTATGTACAGTGTTTGCAATTAAGAATTTACTTTGGCCGAATAATAAATTATTATAACGGGCCTCCGTGGCCTTGTGGGTAAGAGGGCTGACTCTTAATCATTAGGTTTCTCACCGCTGTGGGTTCGAGCCTGGCTCGGGTCACATGTGAGACGCAAAGTTCTGCAACGGAAAGTCAGGTGGTTTTTCTCCGGGTACTCCGGTTTTCGCCCACCTCTGATTAACGATCGGCTGGATATGAGTGAAATAATCTTGAAAGGGCTTTACAACCAAAACCGCAAAAAAGAAAAGGCCAAATGTAAAACATTTTCCTTCCATATCATAGGTCCGACTGCTCTTAAATGTTCTTAAATGAAAGCATTTGCTCCCATGGGTGCTTATTCTTTCATTTGAGGACAAGCCCTGTGCCCATCGGGGCTTGAAGAAGTAGATGGGCTGCATGATGCTTCCGCGCAGAGCTGAAATCGACCGCACACGAGTACTGGTAAACCGGATCTAAGCTTGCCCAGACAAACGGTGCGAGTCGGACATTCCATGCTTGTAATCCCTAATGGTTTCATTGGACGACAAGGCTAGAGATGTCATTTCATCTCAATGTCGGGTAAAAGTCCTCCAAAATTAGAAGCAACGTCTCCAAAATGACCCATACAGTGTTGACGGGGACGTTAAACCCCAAATCAAACAAACATTCAAGCCCTGTTGTTGCATAGATACTTTTAGCCCGGTTCTTTCCAAACTTTCCTTGATGTGCAATTAAGAAGTTACTTTGGATAAAAGTAAAACGTTTTTATACTGGTTTACATCCGTCATTCCGTCCATCCGCACCAACAAATGTATAGTTAGGTGGCTAGTAAATGGACAGAATCAATGTAAGTATATGGGATTTATTCCGTTAGACACCGAAAATACTTCTTTTCTGGGGCTAAAAGTAGCCACTTAAGTATCAATCCTGCCAAAAATAGCCACATAAGTATACATCCGTGAGAACGTCTGTCCGCCCGTCCGTCTCTCCTTAAACCATTATCTTTCGTCAAAGATTTCTCAAGAACCATATAAGCTAGAAGCCTCAAACCTGGTTTACTATGCAATCATGATGACTTGTATTGTGTAAGAGACAATGGGCAATGGCGGCTTATCTGTTCATCTTTTCTTACATTCTACTCTCTGTCTTTGTTTGAACCGGCGTAAATTTTTCCGTCAAAGCTTTCTCAGAGAGAATGGCTTTCTCGGCTTATTTATCCATCAGTTCTTTCATTCTTCTTTCTCTCCATATAAGCCAATGTTAAATTTTTCGTCCATTACGCAAACACGCCTATACAAATACATTGCCACCATTATCGCTGAAAAAATTAAAAATTTATGATGAAAAATTGTGATATTTTTCTTATTTCTGCTCAAAATATAGATTGTGGGCACTCATATCCACAATGTATATTTTAGAGCAGAAATAAGAAAAATAAGGTATACCCCCGGAAACCCCAGTTTTACTATATAAAAGTTGGGCTCAAGGGGGTCAAAATTATATAGGCGTGTTTTTGTGATGGATTACTCAGGAGCTATAAAAGCTAGACGCCTCAAACTTGGTATATTATGCAATAATGATGAGAGACAAGAGGCTTTTGTGGATTAATACAACTTGGTATGTAGTGCAATAATGGTGGCTTACATCGTGCTTTCTAGGCGTAATTGTTAAGTTGTTCTTTCATTCTTCTTTCACTCCATATAAGCCAATGTAGCCGGCCTCGGTAGCTCCGTCGGATGCGCGTCTGACTGATGTGAAGGAGGACGCGGGTTCGATACCTGCCGGGCTCGGCAACATTTTTTTCGTGGAGATTGATCATGGAATCTTTTCTACGGTCATTCTCTCCCTTCCGCTGATTCAAGAAGGGCAGTTGTCAGTTTCTGGCGAAAGAATGGCCACTCTACTAATTAACCGCTTACGTATAAGCCTGTCCAGGAAGCTGTGGATAGGTAAACTGACCAGCTCAAAAATGACCTAAAATAATGTTGACTGGACCGTTTAACGCCAATACAAACAATTCATTCATCTCGCCTTGTTTAGGCCAATGCAAAAATCTTTCGACAAAGATTTGTCGGGAGCTGCAAAAGCTAGATGCCTCAAACTTGGTATCCAGGGCAATGATGATGATTTATATTGTTTAAGAGACAACGGGCTTTCTCTGCTAATTTGTTTTTCTGTTCTTTCGTTCTTCTTTCTCTCCATATTAGCCAATGTTTAATATTCCGTCTAACATTACGAAAACACGCCTATACAAATACATTGCAACCTTTATCGCCGAAAAAATGAAAATTTAAGATGAAAAATTGTGATATTTTTCTTATTTCTGCTCAAAATATTGATTGTGGGTACTCGTTAGAACCGCTTCATTGAGGCGTTCTAACGAGTACCCACAATCTATATTTTAGAGCAGAAATAAGAAAAATAAGGTTCACCCCTGCAAACCCCAGTTTTACTATATAAAAGTGGGGTTCAAGGGGGTCAAAATTATATAGGCGTGTTTTCGTGATGGATTTCTCAGGAGCTATATAAGCTAGACGCCTCAAACTTGGTATGCAATGCAATAATGATAACTTACATCGTGTGGGAGACAGTGGGCTTTTGAGGCACACTTGTTCTTTCGTTCCTCTTTCTCTCCATGTATGCCTATATTATTTTTGTGAAAGGGTTCTCATCTATAAAAGCTAGACGCCTCAAACTTGGTATGCAATGCAAAAATGATAACTTACATCGTGTGGGAGACAGTGGGCTTTTGAGGCACACTTGTTATTTCGTTCTTCTTTCTCTCCATGTATGCCTATATTATTTTTTGTGAAAGGGTTCTCATCTATAAAAGCTAGACGCCTCAAACTTGGTATGCAATGCAATAATGATAACTTACATCGTGTGGGAGGCAGTGGGCTTTTGAGGCACACTTGTTCTTTCGTTCTTCTTTCTCTCCATGTATGCCTATATTATTTTTGTGACAGGGTCCTCATCTATAAAAAGCTAGAAGCATCAGACTTGGTATGCAATGCAGTAATGATGACTTATATCGTTTTCATTACGATAACACACCCGTGCGACATTGTGCATTTTTCACATCTCCAAAAAGGCTACTTTTCCGTGATATTTTTCATACTTAATACAGTAGAACTTCGATGGCTCGAACACTGATGGCTCGTGTACCAAGGATGGGTCGAACCCATTCTTGAGCCCCTAGCGAAATCCTCTACGTTAGGAATAGTGGGGATAATTAAGGAGATTTTAGTCTTTCGTCTTGCAAATGTATGCTGTGTGTACTCATTAGAATCGCCTCGATGAGGCGAATCTAATGAGTACACACAGCATACGTTTTCATTATAGAACACCGAAAAGATGACTAAAAGTATCTCGTTATGCCTCCTGGCAGTAACCCTCGGTGGCTCGAACTACCCCTGTCTTTAACAGATTTTCGACGTCCCAAAGGTGTTCGAGCCATTGAATTTCGACTGTAATACTGCAAACATAGGTTGTTGGTACTCGTTAGCACCGCCTCATTGTGTCGGTTCTATCGAGTACCCACAACCTATGTTTTGGAACAGAAATAAGAAAAAATAATGTATACCCCCGTACACCCCAGTTTTCTCTATATCTATATAAAGTGGGGTGTACGGGGGTGTTTACTTCATAGACTTGTTCACGTGATATAGAAACAACGGGCTTTCTTAGCTGATTTGTTCATCTGTTCTTTCATTCTTCTTTCTCTTCATATAGGTAAATGTTAAATTTTTCGTCAAAGATTTCTCAAGACCAAAAACACTACAACTCTCAAACTTGGTATACTAGGCAATGATAATATAAGAATCTGATATGGGGTTCTGTTGTAGATGAGCGTTTCCAACCCGAGGGATGACCGTGCTTAGCGGAACCGAGGCTACGCCGAGGTTCCGCTCAGCACGGTCATCCCGAGGGTTGGAAACGCCCATGTACAACAGAACCCCATATTGGATTCTTTTTCTTGCACAACACCTCCGGCTAGTTTTGACAGCTCGCACATGTAAATTGTTTACAAAATAAAAGTAGTGCGGAAGTAGTTCCGGCAGTTGAATAGAATTGAAGCGCATAATGTTAGTTGCCTGGGTCGGAACACCAGGGTCAGAACATAAATTTCCACCACAGGGTAAAATCATGGATTTCCTAGTCTGGTGTGCAAGAATGACTTGTATTGTGTAAGAGACAATGGGCTTTCTTAGCGTATTTGTTCATCTGTTCTTTCATTCTTTTTTTCTCTCCATATAGGCAAATGTTAAATTTTCCGTCAAAGATTTCTCAAGACCAAAAAAGCTAGAACCCTCAAACTTGGTATAAAAGGCAATGATAATGACTTGTATTGTGTAATAGACAATGGACTTTCTGAGCTTATTTGTTCATTTGTTCTTTCATTATTCTTCCTCTCCATATAAGCTAATATTAATTTTTTCGTTAAAAGATTTCTCAGGAACTATAAAAGCTAGAAGCCTCAGACTTGGTATGCAATGCAGTATTGATGACTTATATCGTCCTTATAACGAAAACAAACCCGTGCGACATAGTGCATTTTATTATTCATAATATCTTGTTTGCACAACTTAATATCTTGTGCGCACAAGATATTATCTTGTTCGCACAACATATTATCTTGTTTGCACAACATAGATCTTGGGAAGTTGTGCGAACAAGATATTATCTTGTGTGGACAAGATATTATCTTGTTCGCACAATATATTATCTTGTGCAGACAAGATATTATCTTGTGCGGACAAGATAATATCTTGTGTGCACAAGATATTAAGTTGTGCAGACAAGATAATAGCTTGTCCGCACAAGATCTATGTTGTGCAGACAAGATATTGTGTGAGGACAAGATAATATCTTGTGCGCACAACTTAATATCTTGTGCGGACAAGATAATATCTTGTCCGCACAAGATAATATGCTGATCGCACAAGATAATATCTCGTGCGCACAAGATAATAAGTTGTGCAAGATCATACCTTGTCCGCACAACTTATAAAATAAAAAAAATCATGTCCCTTCCCGGGTTCCGTATGTTGTTTTTTTTTTTTTTTTTTTAGTTTTTATTGGGGGGTGGGGGGTTGGAGGGGGTGGTTGGAGGTGGGGGGGGGGGGGTGAAACCCCTTTTGCAGAGAATGATGAGGTCTATTTTTCTATAGAGTTTCCTTTGTGTGTTTCAGTTATTTGCTCAAGGCTACCCCACTGTAATGTAGAAAAAAAACCCTCAGGAAGCCCCATCTCGAGGCAACAGTAAGGTTTTATTAGAGTATAGGGGTATGCAATAGGTTTGGGTTCTATACTATAATATTATTAATCAAGTATTTTCGTATTGGCCCAGGTACAGGTCCAAGGTCTGCTGCATTGGCCCGATGCCGAAGGCCGAGGGCTAATGCAGCTGACCGAGGACCTGTAACTAGGTCCTTGGCCCGATGCCGAAGGCCGAGGGCTAATGCAGCTGACCGAGGACCTGTAACTGGGTCAATGCGAAATTACTTGATCAATGACAATTTTATTAATTGACACAATTAAAAATCAAAATTATTGATTTTTTGACCTCACTTGACCTCAGTTAATATTGGTTGACCTTGTGTTAATACTGATGACCTCTGATCAATACAGGATTGTCAATTAATAAAGGGTTTTATTAATTGACTATCCTAGCTCTGTTATGAAATATCCTTGAATGAATCTATTTTCCTTGATTCCACAGAATTCACAGTCCAAAATGAAATATTATATCCTTTGACAATCCAACACAGAATTTAGAAATAACTTTTCATATAAACCCATACTTCAAACTCCAAAGACTGACTCAAAGAGAAAAATCAAGCTCTTTTAGAGACCCCAAGCTTTCTCTAGAACGTTCCAGAGGGCTGTGGAATAAGATTAGGTAATTTTCTAAAAATAATACAACCCCGAACTTTCTGGAAGATTCCAAAGTACTTTTCCTTGTAAACAAGTTGTTTACAAAATATATGACTCATTTCCAGAATTTTCTTTGACAAGATATTAATAGCATTATTGGTCACCCAGTGGGGTGAAAGTGGGGATCAGAGAAACAAATTCTTTCGCATAACACAATTCATCAGATACCCCCTACTGAATTGTGTTCACTCTTATGCAGGTTCTTTTTGTCAGTCAGAAAATCAGATGGAAGCAATTATGAGCCAAGTACTTTACGAGGCTTCATGTCGAGTTATGAAAGACACGACGTTATGACTATCAGTATTCTTTGTCTAGCAGTCCTGAGTTTTCAAAATTGAGAGAAGTACTGAAATCCAGACAAAGGGACTTAAAGCGTCAAGGACTGGGAAATTTAGCGCATAAATCAGAGGCCGTAACGGATGAAGACAGAGAAACTCTGGGGAAGTAATCAGTTTGGTATTTTACCATGTTTTCAGGAAACATATTTGGAGGCACGTTTAACATTAATATTATACATAAAAAATCACCTCCTCCACAGAAATTCCGTAGGATCATTTTTGACTCCGACAGTGATTAGAATTAACGTAACAAGAAAATATCCAAACAACACCAAACTTTTTTTTTTACTGACTGTTTGCTCAAGTGGTGTTGACTTCCACTTGCAAGCACTCTTGTGTAATCTGTAATGTGTATTGATCATCAAAGTCAATGACCTATTGCAGGGGAATCCCCTGATTCATTGATAATAAGGGCCTCGCAAATTTATTTGCGGGTACCCTTTAGTAATCACCCTGTCTGTCTGTCCGTCCACATGTTTTTGTTGTTTTTATTGTTCTTTTTTTTCTCAATAACCTACAAACCGTCACACGCATCAACTTCAACTTTAAATATAAGATCACAATATCATTACACAATTTCATGGCAAGTTACGAAACACTAGCTACAATACTCTCTTTGAAAAACTTAAAAAAAATGTCCACATTTTTCATGTTTTTCTTAATAACTTACAAACCGTTAAACCTATCAACTTCAAACTTTAAATTTAAGGTCACAATATCAATATCCAATTTCTTGGCAAGTTACGTAGCTGCAACTTCAATTCTCTCAAGAGTTATGGACCTATGAAAAACTTGAAAAATCAGCTTATTTTGTCTTTTTTCATCTTTATTTCCCCCGTCTGTCCATCCACATTTTCATGTTTTTTTCTTAATAACTGAAAAAAAAACTTCCGACGCATTATGTCCAATCTTTGAACGTAAGATCAAAACAACATTACACAATTTCATGGCAAGTTACGTAACTCTAGCTACAATACTATGAGAGTTATGGCCCTTTGAAAAACAAAAGAAAAATAGCATTTTTCGTCTTTTTATCTTAATTTCAAAACCAATATAGATATCCAAATGAAACTTGCTGAATTTATTGACAGTTGCCCAATAGTAATACCCTTTCATTTTTTTATTCATGACTTACAAGCCGTCGAACGCATCAGCTTCAAACTTTAGATATACGGTCACAATATCATTACACAATTTCATGGCAAGTAACGTAACTCTTACTACAATACTCTAAGCGTTATTGTTCTTGAAAAAAAAATCCAACTTCTCTGATGGCGCTGCCGGAGCCCTAGTCAGTTTCACTGACAGCTCTAGTTTGCACTTGCGTTGAACGGATTACGAAATCTTGAAATTTTATATAAATACGGTAAAATCAGCTCATGTGATAAATAAATTTCTTTTTGTATCTCTAAATGTCAAGTACAATTTTATTAATTTTCTTCTTTTTTATTATTATTAAATAACATGTTAACTATTTTTGACTGCGTAGTACTATTGAATTCCTTAGGCAGTGAGTTGTTGAATGGCTATGGAAAGCCGTGTTTTTCTTTTCTTGTTTTATGTTATTTTCGCCGGAGAGGTCATGTGATTAAGAGAATCATACACTCGTGGTAAATGACCACTCGTGTAAGATCCTCTATATTCTTGCATACCGGATAAGGAAATCAATAGTTTAGCTTGGGATAGAAATTCTGTTCTAATCCTGGTGTTTTTCCCCAGAGGACAGGGTAAAAATCGAATCTTCTCGCGTGTTTGATAAATGCACTGGTTGATTAGGTCGCCGATATGGTTGACGTCTTATCACGTTACGTGACGTCATTAAACATTTATTTATTTATTTTATTTATTATCAATTTCTTGACCACATATATACATAAAAAGTACATACATATGCATCAAAGGATTGGATGTAGGCTCAGCCTATACGTAGCCTCTCCTTGGTGACCGGTACATTTATGATATACATTCACAAAAAAAAAAAACATTACTTCATAAATATCAGGAACAGCCTTGAAACTATTGAGACAAATATGAATGCCATATTTTTACACGTACGTTGTCATGACTAAACATGATCAGACTTTTATGAGCAGACAAATACAGTTTGAGAGAGAGAGAGAGAACTTGCTTGCTTGATTTGAGGTTTAACGTCCCCGTCAACACTGTATAGGTCATTTTGAAGACCTTGCTTCCAATTTTGTGGCACTTTTACGAGAGAGAGAGAGAGAGAGAGAGAGAGAGAGAGAGAGAGAGAGAGAGAGAGAGAGAGAGGGGGGTGGCACTTGCACTAGGTCAGAATTAAAGCTGCTCAGCTATATTCATTGAACACCTTGGTAGTAGTTTAGGCGGATGACCACCCTAGTAAATATCGTTTGATAAAAGTGCTTTTTTAATGTAAGTAATATCGAATGCTAGAGATTTATTAGACCTGTATTAAATTATTGAAACCTTTCGCGAAGGTAGGTTCGTTACGTCCTTTTTAACAGACCAAGGTCTCCACGAACTACTTGTCACAGTTGCAAGAAAAAAAAAAAAAAAAAACAGTTATCGTCTTAAAATATCAGTAAGTTATAGAAGTTACAGTTACATTTGACAGTTACGCATGTCATGTACAGTTTTAAATTATGGACAAAGGAGCGTGAGAGACATTTAGGCGTATTCTGGTCGGTTGTAATATGGTTACTAGATACATAGATAAGGGAGATAAATCGGTGGAAACCTCATGTAAGTACAGAGAACCCGCGTTATAACGACATTCGTTAAAACGGCAAAACTCGTTATAACGACAATTTCAATGGAATGAATTCTCAGCTCAAGGTTTAGCCTCGATTCCGAGCGGCTTGGGCTTCCCTTGTGTTGGAAATACCCGTTCGCATCCATAGTCTTGAAAGATTATTGTAATTTAATACCCAAGTAACAAATGTTATAGATATTTGTTAGAATCGCCTCATCGAGGCGATTCTAACAAATGTCTATAACATTTGTTTATTGGAGTAATGGTGTGAAAAAGGCCTTTTATAAGCTTTCATACTACTGACTGGGATTCTTTATAACGGCAATTTCATTACAGCGCCACAATAATAGGGAACAAATATTGTCGTTATAACGCGGGTCCTCTGTATTAATAATTTTAATGGTTCATAGCAGCCCTCTTTAATTGCACGCCGGTGGGTCAGGCCTCAGATTCTATGACGGTTCCAACGTAAAGGCTTATTGAGAATTAGAGAGAGCTAATTCAAGGTAATGTTTGTTGGTGCCTGATGCTCTGTCTCTGGTCGGGCCCATCGGAGTCTAACTGTTGGTTTTCTTTTGCTGCAGCATTTCAGTGGTTTTTTTACTGTCGAGTCTCCACCCTTGTCTCACCTCTGTGGTTCTTTGATTATTTGTGTTCACGGAGATGTTGCACTGATGAGTTAGGAGGCCTTCATGCGGACTGAACAAATTATTTGTCTAAATCGCGACGGAAGTAAGGGCGAGGATTGTGGCCACGTAAAATCGATTTAAGCCCCCCAGTGGAATTCTTTCCACTGACCGTTCCAAGGCGGTTCTTCTGTGGCGGTTTATTTATGTTGTAGTTTGCTACTCACAGTGTGTATCACTTGTGTCTTTTTATTTTGGATGGCCATATGGCCATTTTGTGGGAAAGTAACTGTCCTTATGGCCATCCTTTGTTTAGGTTTCCATTATGGTCTGGTCGTTTCATGTTTGTGTTTCTTTCCCTTTGGCGTCTTTGATGGGCGGAGTAAGTTAATTGTATCGATTACAGCTCTTTGTTTTACTTCTTCTCTACTTATTTGTTTGTTTGATTTGAGGTTTAACATCCCCGTCAATACTGTATAGGTCATTTTGGAGACGTTGCTTCAAATTCTAGGGGATCTTTACCCACCATTCAGATGAAATGACATCTCAAGCCCTGTCGTCCAATGAAACCAATGGGGTTTATAATCATGGACGGTCCGACTCACACTGCTTTGCCTAAGCAGGCTTAGATCGTCTACGTGGTTTACTAGTACTCGTGTGCGGTCGGTTTCAGCTCTGCGTGGAAGCAACATGCAGCCAATCTATTTTTTCAAGCCCCGATGGGCGGGGGCCGTGCAGCCCTACTTATGCAAACAGTGTAAATTCAGATTAAACAGCATGCTATCTGATCAGGATCTACACTGTTTGGCTCTCTGTGAACCTGTAGGAGCATCAAGCAATCAACCCAGCTGAATATCAGAAATGGGTTTGGCCAGTTAAACTATTCAGCAGGAAAAGAAGTTTTCTTGTGGGGTGGGGAAGGGGTCTCGGGGCTCAAGTCATAATGAGCTGTTCATTTTGGGTGGACAAAAATTTGAGCACCCAAGCAAAAATTGCCTGACCCTCTGTTGAGAACCTGACGACTGGAGCCAGGCCTGACTGAATCCGCTGCGGTGAGGAGAGACCTTACGATTAGAGTAATCACCCTTATCTCCATAACTAGATCTGTCAGTGAAACTGATTAGGGCCCCGGCAGTGCCATCAGAGGAGTTGGATTTTTTTTTCAAAGGACCATAACTCTTATAGTATTGTAGCTAGAGTTACGTAACTAGACATGTAATTATGTAATGATATTGTGACCTGATATCTAACGTTTGAAGTTGATGCATTTGACGGTTTATAAGTTATGAATAAGAAACGAAAGGGTATTAATATATGGCAACTGTCAATAACTTCAGCTATATCTTTGTTTGATTTGATTTGAGGTTTAACGTCCCCGTCAACACTGTAAAGGTCATTTTGGAGACGTTGCTTCCAATTTTGTGGGACTTTTACCCGACATTGAGATGAAATGACATCTCAAGCCCTGTCATCCAATGAAACCAATAGGGTTTATTAGCATGGACAGTCCGCCTCGCACCGCGGTTCCTGGACAGGCTTAGATCCTCTAAGCGGTTTACCAGTACTAGTGTGCGGGCCGGATTCAGCTCTGCGTGGAAGCATCATGCAGCCCATATATTTCTTCAAGCCCCTATGGGCGGGGGCATTCAGCTATATCTATATTGGTTTTGAATTTAAGATGAAAACAACAGACGAAAAAAAGCTGATTTTTTTTTTTGTTTTTCAAAAGGCAATAACTCTCAGAGTATTATAGCTAGAGTTAAGTAATTAGCAATGAAATTGTTTAAAAATGTTGTGATCTTACGTTTAAAGGTTGAAAATGATGCGTTTGAAGGTTTGTAAGTTATAAAGAAAAAAAAAAAAAAAAAAACATGAAAAATGTTGATGGACAGACGGTCAGATGGACAGACAGATGGACGGACGGATGGAGAGACGGACGGACTGACGGACGGATGGACAGACAGAGTATTACTATAGGGAAACTGTCAATAACTATAGGAAGTTTCATTTGAATATCTATAACGGTTTTAAAATAAAGATAAAAAAGACGAAAAAGCTGAATTTTTAAGTTTTTCAAAGGGCCATAACTCTGTCAGTATTGAAGCTGCAGTTACGTAACTTGCCATACAATTGTGTAATGATAATAAGACCATTTATTTAAAGTTTGTAGTTGATAGATTTGACGGTTTGTAAGTTATTAAGAAAAAACATGAAAAATGTGGACATTTCTAAGTTTTTCAGAGGGCCATAACTCTGCGAGTATTGTAGCTAGAGTTACGGAACCTGCCATATAATTGTGTAATGATATTGTGACCTTATACTTAAAGTTTGAAGTTGATGCGTCTAATTGTTTTTAAGTTATTAATAAAAAAAAACATTAAAAAATGTGGACGGACAGACGGACGGACAGACAGGGTGATTACTAAAGGCACCCGCAAATGGGGCTCTAATTATTAGGTGTTGAATAAGTATATAGATCAACATTAAGATTTAAAAGCAGAAGAGTGCAGGTACCTTGGGTTTGACATCATTGAATGGGGTTACCATATAAGACTGGCAACATTGTTTCAGCATTGGGTAATGCATTTACAATTAGTCAGTTGCTGAGTACACACTTGGGACTACCCAAATCGTCCAGACTGGTGGATAAATGCTATGATAATTTCAATAAGTCTCTCATTTTCCTCCCATGTTATGTCAGTTACTCCACTCAGCAAATTTTTTGCATCAATTTGGGGGATTTTGCTGTAAATTGTAGGAGAAAAAAATGAGAGAATTTATCATTTCAATTCTCTTTAAGTGAAAACTTGTACATTAAAAAAAATGTTGTTGACTTGTTTCATAGGACCCAGAGTTACAATTTGTGCAACTAGGAGATTCTGCAAGGTGATCACAATATTAGTCGTTATTTAGTTAACTTTTGGAGTTTCTTAATTGACATAAAATTATATTTTCTTGGTCCATATGCATAGTGTTCTGGTGGTTTAGGTAATGATTTATTTAGAATCCTTTTAAATGAGTATGGCGAGGTTGCATTAGAAAGCTCGGGAGGGAATTCGTTTCAAAGGTCAATTGTTGAAATAAAATAACAATCTTGGAAAGTTTTAGTTCTTGTCGTGGGATGTTTAAGTTTATTTGACATCATGTTATAAGCAGACTGATGTAGGTTATAATTGACTAGGATATTATCTATGTTTGTAGGGACTTCATTATTAAGGACTTTGCAGAAGTATATTAGTTTATGATGTTTCCTTCTTTCAGACAGTGGACAAAGACCTAGTTCATTATAAAGAATGTCGTGTGATGTGCCCTTTCGAAGACCAGTTATTATTCTACATGCGTCTAGCTGAATGCTTTCATGTAGTTGGGAGTTTTGTTGACTGATGTTGTTCCAGATGGTATCTCCATACTCTAATGTGAGTCTTATGTTTGTAATATAAAATCTAAAAAGAGACTTTCTATCTAAATCATGCTTCAGCATTCTAAGTATGTTTAAGCGAGAAGCTGCTTTACCATATATTGAGTGTACATGTTCGTCCCAAGAGGCATCCGAGGAAAAAGTGAGGCCTAAATATGTATGATATTTTTCATTTTAAAGAACCGTATCATCCATTTTATTGTTTGGCAGATTGGTGTTTCTTTTCCGTGTGAAAGTCGTGGTTGATGTTTTTGTTGGATTTAAGATTATACACCAGTCCTTGGACCATTTTGCTATTTTGTAAACATCTTCATTCAAAAATTTCATTGAGTCATCATTCTCAATAACTGTAAAGGGAGATGTATCATCAGCAAATGACCTAATGTTGGTGTTGATATTGTCAACTATGTCATTAATGTATAGTAAAAACAGATATGGTCCTAGTACAGAGCCTTGTGAGACACCAGCACATGTGTCCAACCATGTAGAATAAAAACCTTCATTTGATACTCGTTGCTTTCTTTCAAGAAGATAGCTTGCGAACCACTTAAAAATTGTATCACATATTCCGTATTTCTTCAGTTTGTATAAACGACCCCTGTGCCAGACTTTATCAAATGCTTTGCTAACATCGAAAAAAAAATGAATTCAAGTTCTTTTCCTTTATCCATATTCTCTAAAATAATGTGATAAATTTCGCGTATCTTGTTAACAGTAGAATCGTTTGGCTTAAAACCGGACTGGAATTTACTTAAGATATTATTTTCTTGAAGATACTTATATAAATATTTGAATATGATTTTTTCGCTAAACATCACTGTAGTGTCATCACAATATATTTGCAAGATCTAATGTAAACCGATAGAAAACAATGTAGTTCATACTTCATTGAATTTCAGTGACGTCAGTCTAAACTATGGTTCTCTACGGGCGTTGATGACGTCAACGCTGTTCCGCCTTTTGTAGAAAAGCAGCGAGTAAATGTTTTTCAGCTTTAAAAGTTTACCCTATAAGCATTTTTTTCGCCCAGTGATGAGGGGCAAAGAATGTAAATATAAAAAATAAACAATTTTCTGCTTTTCATGAAAGTATGAACAACAGCGGGTCGCTAGCAAAGTTTACATGGACCCCGAAATGAACCCCTTCGGGGTCCATTTGCTTTGCACATGATCCACTGCGTTCATCCTTGCATGAACAGCAGAAAAATAAAATTAATTTCTTAAATGGCGGACGTCGGCAACCGTGACTGCAGTATTACAAATCCACGCACCGAAATGGAATGAATGCCTACAAGAAACCTACATGGGTGCGAGGGGTGGATAGAAAAATCCGTCCCTCGGGATCACTGTCCTGCATCACTCAGCAAGCCTCGCGATGCTGGACAATGACACACGGGACTGATTTTTCCATTCGCCCCTCACACCCATTCAAGATTCTTATATTACCACTCAACCGAAGCTTGGGCCGATAAGAGTCGAGGTTTCGCCAACATTCCGAACGGCCCGGACATCCGGACTTTTTGAAAAGCTTCCAATTACGTAAATACAGCCTTTCTTCATGGTGCATTTTTTTTACATCTCCAAATCGGATACTCTCTGATGAAAATTCGTAATATTTTTCTTATTTATACCACAAACGTAGGTTGCGGTGCTCCTTAGAACCGGCTCATTGAGCCAGTTCTAACGAGTACCCAAAACCCATGTCTTAAGGCCTCATTGAGGCGGTTCTAACGATTACTCACAACCTATGTATTGGAGCAGAAATAAGAAAAATAATATATACCCCCGTAAACGCCAGTTTTCCCTATATAAAGTGGGGTTTAGGGTGTATGTGTTCATTTCACGGACTTGTTAACATGGTGTAAAGCTTCTACTGAGTCTGCAAGAATAAAGAATTCCTTTTTTTTTTTGCATGCATGCATGCAAAACATTTCTATAGTTCCTTTTGCGTCTACAATATCCATTCATTTTAAGCTTAGAGAGCAATTTTATCTTTAAAGCACGGTAGAACTTCAGGCTAGAGTGGTTAAAGCAAAATGAATAATAAATTCTTTAAATTCCAGTTTCAACACTCAAACGGGAGCTTCAATTTTCGGTGCATTTATACCGCCGTTTCCGCTAGAGGAAATACATTTACCGCCATCACTTCCCCTCCGAGCCACATTCCTAACTTGCATTTGATGTGTTTGGACTTATACTGGCAAATCGGTTGTCCGCTGTACTCATGTCAACTGGTTGACGTAGTTTGCAACAGTTTCGGAACATAACTTTATAACCTTCTTGCACGACCGGCATGCGCATGGCATAAATGACTGGGTCGCAAAAGGTGTTTAAGGCCATCAGAAAAATAGTAAATAATCTGAATGTCAGATTCGATATTCTCAACTCAAACAAGTATAATGCTATCCAGTACACGCTCACTGGTACCCAGCTAATGAAGAATGTTCCAATTATAAGAAGTGTAGTTATGACCGCCTTTTTGTTGTGCAGATCGTCCTTGCGCAAAGTCTGGCGTCTTGATGTTACGAACTTCTTGTACGCGAGAAAGACGCGCATATATAGATAGATAAGCACAAAGAAAACAAAAATAACAAGTGAGTAGGGAACCATTCTCGCAGGAAAATCATCGGACATCACGTGACGACAAAATCGACTTCCTTTGTCTAGACGTTTCATATATGGATATTCAGGTATGTCTTCGAATAGTGCGGCCACAACATCAAGACTTCCTATAACCACACTTAGAATCCAAATGGACAGGATCATAAGGTTGACACGAAACTTTGTCGCTATCTGGTGGTAATGCAACGGTTTCGTGATGGCAATAAAGTGATCTATGCCAACTGCAAGTAGATTTAGTAGTGTAGCAGACAGTGCGAAGTTCTTTCCAAGTCTGAAAATCATTGTAGCACAATTGTTCATAGTATATTCACGAATATTAGTTTTTAAGGGTTCATAAATAGACATCACGTCTATGAAGAAGTCTGATAATGACAGACTTATTATTAACCTCGAGTGCGCGGTCTGTCCTCCTGGAATGTGTAACAGAGCAGCTACTGTAATTGGGTTCAATACAAGCCCCAGAAATACAACAACAAGTATGGCGTAATTCCAGTGAATGATTAAAGCGTCGCTGTCTTCCCCAAAAATATATTTAAAGGAATTATTTGACATACTAGTATCATTTCCAGTTACATTTTCCATATTGCAATTGTCGATATTCTTCACACTATACTCAAGCTTTTTCCGGAAATTGAACGGGTACGTTAATATTTTTCCGCAAATTTTGCCAATGGGAAACACTTTTCAGGAAATAAAATATTACCAAGGGAAACAATTTTTCATGCATCCCCTTTTTCTTTTCTTTAAACTGAATCCTTACGACAAAGAAGGCATCACTGTAAGGCAAGAATGCGCTGATATGAAGCAGAATGATATGTTCCAGGAATTACCCCTACTCGTTAAATCATGAAACACTCCTATATAAATTTGACCCCCTTAACCCTCACTTTTATAAAGTAAAATTTAGGTTTACAAGGGTGTATATTATTTTTTTCTTATTACTGCTTAAAACATAGATTGTAGGTACTCGGTGAGGCGGTTCTAAAGAGTGCCTCTAATCCATGTTTTGAGCAGAAGTATGAGACATAACAGATATTTCATCTGAAAGTTTTAGTTTTTGATGGTAAAATTTTCAATATATTTGAATAGGCGTGTTTTCGTAATAATCAGTATCTTAACCCTTGTTCTGCTGAATATTCATATATGCCACACCCACTACCGATTATCAACCAATCAGATTACTTAATGCAAATTATTGCAATAAATTCACAATCTGAATGGCAAACAATGTAGATCCTGATCAGATGGCTTCGTCAGAAGCCATCTGATCTGGATCTACATTGTTTCAAAGATAAGGCATATCCGGGATTAGCAGGACAAGGGTTAATTGTTCCATATTATATCCATATTCTCAAAAGCAGGTTCTGTCTTAACAACAATAGCTGTAAAACAGTCTTCCTACACTGAGAAAGGTGCCAAAGAAAACGCTCTTTTGTACATTTTGTATTATATCTGTATGCATTTAGTAAATTAAACAGTCTGATTCCCTTGCCAGTTACCTACTGATGGTTTATTCCATTCATTAAAAATTGATAAGCCGTTCGCTTTTAATCAGCATTTATTGTGCAGGTGAAAAAAGGTTAAAAAAAGAAGTGGAGGCAATGATCAGGAATCGATAAAATTAACCCACAGCTCCCATCAGAGACAGCAAAGGGAAAGAAACACAAACACGAAACAACAGACCCAAATGGAAACATCAACAGCGGAAAGCCAAAAGGAGAGTTACTGTCCCATAAAATGGCCAATAGGCTATCCAAAACAAAACAACATAAGCGACACAATTACCCAAAGATAAACCATAACAAAAATAAACCGCGACAGAAGAAACCCTATTATGTTTTGTGCAGGCCGTGTCAGCGATAGTTCTCATATGTTAATCCATTGCATGCGGGAAACTCCTAAAGGGGTACCTTGGCAAACAATGCAGGCTCAGATCAGACGCCGCAGAACGAGTCGTCTGATCAGGGCCTGCAATATTTGTTAACATAATTTTCCGTCAAAAATAGAATAACAACGAACAAATAGGCCTGACACCCCTTATATGATAAATGGACTTGTCCAATATATAGCAATGGAAGAGTCCATCAGATGGGCTAATGTGTTATGTACATTTGGTCAGTACGTTTCCTTGTGTTTTGTATATATGTCACCATGTAACTAAGTTTAACATATGACGTCGCGTCTGAGGATGTAATAACTCCATTCATTAAATTCGGTAATCTACTGGTGGATCAAATATGCAAATTAGTTAGATGCGCCCCGTACCGTTACACGTCCGACATCCTTAACGGCGCCGAATTTGCTAATGGCGGAATATTCACATCATTATGAAAACACGCCTATACAAATACATTGTAATTTTTTCTGCCGAAAAATTGGAAAGTTTAAGATGAAAAATTGTGACATTTTTCTTATTTCTGCTCAAAATATAGACTGTGGGTAGTCGTCAGAACCGCCTCATCGAGGCGGTTCTAACGAGTAACTACAGTCTATATTTAAGAGCAGAAATAAGAAAAATAATGTTTACCCCCGTAAATCCAGTTATACTGTATAAAAGGGGGGTTCAAAGGGTTAAAACTATATAGGCGTGTTTTTGTGTCGTTTTTGTTAAAAATCGTCATAAAATGCGTTTGCAATATCATATGATAAATAGAATATTGCATCCGTGCTTATGTAGTATTAAATTTATTAAACTTTTGTGGAAAAGGGATAAACTGCTCACCGAAACCTCGCATTTTATAGCTTTTCCTCTTCTCGTTTAATAAATTCAACAATACATGAACACTCATGTAAGAATGGGTCAAACCGTTAAACTATTTTATACGGCAAACTCTAACGCATTACGGAAAACGCCTATCCAAATATATTGAAAATTTTATCACCTAAAATAACGAAAATTTTCAGGTAAAAATTCTGATATTTGTCGTATTTCTGCTCAAAACATAGATTGTGGATACTCTTTAGAATCCCCTTGTTGACCAGGCGGTTCTAACAAGTACCCACCCACAATCTATGTTTTTGAGCAGAATTAAGAAAATATATACCCCCGAAAACCCCAGATTACTATATAAAAGTAGAGTTTTAGGGGGCCGACTTATATAGCCGTGTTTTTTTTTTTTTTTTTTTTTGTGATGGGTTCATTTGCAAAGGGTTCGAGCCTCTGATCAGGGAATAAATTGTTTGCCTAGGTTCAGCAGATTTACAAACAATTTTTACAGGTAACATAGATTGACAATCATAAAGTTTGCAATAGATTCATACGGTATATAAGGTGGAAGATTCCATTAATTAGAAAGTGGGTTAAGGAGCCATTAGAGGTTATGGTACTGCGCAGCTTTTACATAATGAATATTGTTTTCCTCAAGCGAGTAATTGCGTTAGTAATTCCTCACAACATATCAGAATACGTTTATCTAAAGTGATTTATACGCCGAAAGCTAAGTCTATTGAAATTGCAGAAACAAAAGATCAAAGAGCTGCCATCAACCATGAATAATTCACATAGTTAAATATCACGAATCATTACTGCCTCTGCGATTCCCAAAGGACATGTAGGATACAGATTTCCAAAATACAGTACAATTTTCCGCTATTAAGACCGCCTAAAATTAAGATTTATTCTGGTTTAAAAAGCTTATTTAGTAGGTTGCAGTTGTTCTTTCTGTGTGTTTCCTGTATACCATGTCCTCTGGTCAGAAACTACCTTTGAGACTGTTCAAAAGTGGTCTTAAAGACCACCTTTGAACAGTCCAAAAGGTGGTCTTAATATAGGAATTTTACTGTAATTGTCGCACGCCTTTTCATACTCAAATGTCACTGTATTTTTTATAGTTACTTTATATCAACTATGCAGAATTAAATAAAGATTTAACCAACCATTTGTGACTGTGGATGGATGGATGAATGTTTTTAAAGACGTTCGACCCTAAAAGGGAATGTAGCGTCTAATAAGGATAATGCTGATTTGGCTTCTAAATCAGCTAATTCATTTCCACGAATATTAATATGACTGGGAAGCCAACAAAATATGTCTTTTAAAGCTGAAAGATAATAAAATTTCCTAAGAAATAGCTGAATTAATCGTACCCCTATGCTGTAAAATTTAGGAGCTTTCAACACAGAATGAGAATCTTAATAAATGATGAATTGTTTAGTGCCGAAGCTACTAATTATAGATATATTACTTTGACAAGTTAAGTAAAACAACGGAGAGAATGATTTTTGACAGATTGGTTTGGTCTTTAGAATCAAAGAAGCTTAGAACAAAATTTCAAGATGGATTCAGAACAAAAATTGTACAAACGATAATTTGATTCGTTTGGCATCATTTATTCGTGATGCCTTTGTTAAACAGAACATGTCGTATCTGTATTTTTGACCTTGAAAAATTCTATGGAAAGGTAGCAAGAACATAGAACTGAAAACTCTGTCCCAACACGAAAACACGCCAATATAATTTTGACCCCATTTGAACCCCACTTTTATATAGTAAAACTGGGGTTTCCGGGGGTATACCATATTTTCTTATTTCTGATCTAAAATATCTATATTTGGAACAGAAATAAGAAACATTTCACAATTTTTCACAGTAAAAGTTTCGTATTTTCGGTGGTGAGGTTTACAATGCATTTGAATAGGCGTGTTTTCGTAATGTGAAAACTCTGGCCGTTACCTACCAAAGATTTGGTTATATTTTGGTGGTGACCTTGACCTTATTTTTTAAGAGCACCAAGAAAACTCATTTTTTGGCTTGTCTGTACACCTCCAACGTGTTGAGATAAAATTTGGTCAATCTTGGTACAATATATCATTGCAACCTAACAAAGATTTGATAAGATTTTGTTGATGTCGTATTGGGTCACTAAGGTATTTCTTATGGGAACATGATAAAACATTTATTTTTTTTTCTAATTTTCTTCTTTCTATATAATCAGAATTAATATTTGCAGTCACCTAAACGGATATTGTTAATTATGACATAACCATGTATAGTAAAAATGACTGGAAACTCTTCATTTCAGAAGGAAAAAAGCTAAATTTTTCAAACCACCATCGTTTTTTGAAATATTTGGCTGCAAGGGGCAAATGCAAGTATTTCACACTTGACTGTTTGTGAGAGAGTGGCCCACGGGCTTCTTGTTCACAAACGGACCAATCAGGAATAGGCCAGTCGTTTTCATGATGCCCAAACCTCTGACAGTTGCAACACCGCACCGAGGATTTGGAATGTAGACTTCAACTAGTATTATACTGTAAAATATTTTTGTGATTATGGCAAGAAAGTGATGTTGAATGTTAAAAGTAATATGTGTTTGTTTCTATCAGATTTCCATGTTTTCTTACTCTGGAACGTTTACAGGCTGTTTAAGGTACTCTGTGATGCCGTTACGAAAACAGGGCTATACCAAAACAGTGTAAATTTTACCGCGGAAAAATGAACATTTTAAGATGAAAATTGCGATTTTTTTCTTATTTCTCCTCAAAACATATTTTGTGGGTACTCGTTAGAACCGCCTCGATGAGGCGGTTCTAACGAGTACCCACAATCTATGTTTTAGAGCAGAAATAAGAAAATAAGGTTAACCCCTGTAAACCCCAGTTTTACTGTATAAAAGTGGGTTTCATGGGGGTCAAAATTATATAGGCGTATTTTCGTGATTCATGTTTTAGCATTCTGTCACGGATAATGCCTTTCATCAAGAAAACACGCCTATATAATTTTGACCCCCTTGAACCCCACTGTTATATAGTAAAATTGGGGTTTCAGGGGTATACATTATTTTTCTTATTTCTGCTCAGAAACATAGATTGTGGGTACTCGGTAGAACCGGCTCGTCGAGGCGGTTCTATCGAGTCCCCACAATCTATGTTTTGAGCAGAAATAAGAAAACTATCACACTTTTTCATCTTAAAGTTTCTATTTTTTGGCCCAAAAAATTGGCAATGTATTTGTATAGGCGTATTTTCGTAATGGGAAGTAGTCAGGGTTTTATCTTCCGTGACAGTGACGTTTATGTTAAGAATAGTATCACGTTAAGAACTTAGTGAAATGAACGCTCCAATAATTCCCACCTTATATAGAGAAAATTGGAGTTCACGGGGCTATTCGTTTGCACCAGGACATAGATTGTGGTATTTGTTAGAACCTCTCATCGGTTCTAACGAGCACCCACAACCTATGTATGGAGTAAAAATATAAAAAATATCACAGTCATTTTGGAGATATGAAAGAATGCATTTTCTTGCACACCAGACATGGAAATCCGCGATTTTACCCTGGGATAGAAATTTATGTTCTGACCCTGGTGTTACGACCCCAAATCGAATATAATCGCGTGTTTGATAAATGCACTGGTTGATTACGACCTTGTGAGCGTCATCGTTAAGGTTAACGTCATGCACGATCCGTGACGTCACTAAACATTCCTGCAGTGTGATCACAATATGGCGGACGTCGGTAACCGAAGTGACTGCAGCATTAAAAATCCGCGCTAAGAAATGGTAGGTATGCAAGAAAGAATCCTATATGGGTGTGAGGGATGGATAGAAAAATCCGTCCCTCGGGATTACTGTCCGGCATCACTCGGCAAGCCTCGTGGTGCCGGACAGTGTCCCTCGCGACGGATTTTTCAATCCACCCCTCACACCCATATAAGATTCTTATAATATCACACGGGTACACGGGTGTCTTATCGTAATGATTGACTTTTAAATGATTTCCGGTTTGACCCGAGGAGGGAGGGTGGGGGGGGGGGGTGCTTGCTGGTAAACTTGGCACCGATGCTTAAACAAAAAAAAGAGAGAAAGGGTGAGTTTTTCAAGCTGGGTACTGCGCAGCTCTGTCATCATTAGGCTTGGAAAATGATATTTTAGTGGGTGACAGTGCCGTTTATGTTGAGACTTTTATCACGTTAACAACTTAGGGAAATGAAAACTCCCGTAAATCCCTCTTTATATAGAGAAAATTGGAGTTTAAGGGGCTATTAGTTTGCTCCAGGACATAGACTGTGGTATTCATTACGCAAACACGCCTATACAAATACATTGCCACCTTTATCGACGAAAAAAATGAAAATTTTATGATAAAATTGTAATATTTTTATTATTTCTGCTCAAAATATAGATTGTGGGCACTCGTTAGAACCGCCTCATCGAGGCGGTTCTAACGAGTACCTACAATCTATATTTTGGAGCAGAAATAAGAAAAATAAAGTATACCCCCGGAAACTCCAGTTTTACCATTCAAAAGTGGGGTTCAAGGGGGTCAAAATTATATAGGCGTGTTTTCGTGATGTGTTAGAGCCTCTCATCGGTTCTAACGAGCACCCACAACCTATGTTTGGAGTAAAAATATAAAAAATATCACAGCCATTTCGGAGATATGAAAGAATGCATTATATCACACGGGTACACGGGTGTCTTATCGTGATGACTGACATTTAAAGATTTCCGGTTTGACCCGATGAGGGGGGTGGTGCTTGCTGGTCAACTTGGTACCGATGCTTGAACAAAAAAAAAGGAGAAATGGTGAGTTTTTCACATAACGAAAACACGCCCATACAAATACATTGCAACCTTTTTAGCCGAAAAAAAAAATGAAAAATTTATGAAAAATTGGGATATTTTTTCTTATTTCTGCTCAAAATATAGATTGTGGGTACTAGTTAGAACCGCCTCGATGAGGCGGTTCTAACGAGTATCCACATGCTATATTTTAAGCAAAAATAGGAAAAATAAGGTTTACCCCTGTAAACCCCAGTGCTACTATATAAAAGTGGAGTTCAAGGGGGTCAAAATTATATAGGGGTGTTTTCGTAGCTCTGTCATCATTAGGATTTGAAAATGATATTTTAGTGGGTAAAGGGTGTGTTTTCACGAGTCTGCTTAAAACGCTGTGATAAGTGTGTAAAATGAAATCTGGTGATCATTGTATATCGGATGGATTTAGGCCTGAGAATCAGGTAATGAGCTTTAAATCACACTAGTAAAGGCAAGCGCGCAGGGTAAGGAACAAACCCACAGGATAAGGATTTTTTTCCGCTCAGGATAAGGAAGAAAATGGCGGAATCGGCATCACAAGTGCAGGTTTGTTGTTGTTCTAGATCTCGGGTTATAGTTACTCATCAATACGGCTGCTCACATTAGCTTCACGGAGGACACATATTATTCACAAATACAGTCCAAACTGTATTAAGCAAGCACCTATGGGATAATCAAAATGTGCTTGCTTAAGACAGGTGCTTGCTTAATACAGGTGAAATTTAACATATTTGCCTTAATTGGGAATTGAATGCCTGCTTGCTTAAGACAGGTTGCTTGCTTAATAGAGGTGGCCACTATGACAGGTTTGACTGTATATCTTCGATGGTCAGAATGCGACAGTTACAGCCAGTCAAACAGAGAACCGGACACAGTGGAGCTACTCAACCACATAATCTCATTATTTTACATGAAACGCTCTTCTGGGAAGATGACGCGTACTTTTTTGTTGGTTGTAGACATACACATGATAAATCGGACTGTTGCAAATACGATTTAAGGAAAATTGGAAATTGGACGATGTGGCCGGGACGATTTACCTTAGGACAATTCGGCCTAGGACAATTTGGCCAGCAAAAAATAGTGGGGTAGGACAGTTTTGCCAGGTTAATATAACGTCCAGTTCAAATTTACAATTGATTGTTTTGGGTTTGTTTTCAGTAATGCTTGTGGAAGGAGCATTTTTAAAAAGATTTAATCAAAATCTATTAGAAATTTTATTTTGTTTTTAAACTATATCTTTTCGGCCCCCGCCCATCGGGGCTTGAAGAAATAGATGGGCTGCATGATGCTTCCACGCAGAGCTGAAACCGACCGCACACGAGTACTGGAAAACCGCTTAGAGGGTCTAAACCTGCCAAGGCAAGGCAGTGCGAGTCGGCCCGCCCATGCTTATAATCCCTATTGGTTTCATTGGACGACAGGGCTTGAGATGTCATTTCATCTCAATGTCGGGTAAAAGTTCCACAAAATTGGAAGCAACGTCTCGAAAATGACCTATACAGTGTTGACGGGGACGTTAGACCTCAAATCAAACAAAAACTATATATTTAAGCCTATGATATTATAACTATCCAAAATCGTTAGTAGCAAAGACATAATAATTGATAACTATACAAAAAAAAAAAAAAAAAAAAAAAAATAGATAAATTTAATGATTTTGTTTAAACTTGTTGAAAGACAAGATCAATTAGCGCTTGGTTAACTGACTGGCTGATTTGTTGACTGGTCATGTTTCCTTTCTTTCTTAATTACCTGTTCCAAAGATAATTTTGGACAAACTTCCTTATTTCTTGTCAGTAGTATATGTTGTGGCTGCACGTTATAATCGCCTCGGATGAGGCAACAGTTTACTCTGTACCCACAACAATGTTTTGAATAATAACAGTGTGGATCAAGATCACTCTGCACACACGTTTGAATGAAATAGACACAGTTTAGTTTGACTGTACATTAAATGAATTGAAGGTATCAGAGTTTTTTTCTGTTTTATTTTATTATTGTCTCCCCTATCTCTCTAGGCCGGCCTTGGTAGCTCAGTCGGGTGCTCATCGGACTGGTCGTGGTTTCGATACCTACCGGGGTCGGCAACTTTCTTTCGTGGAGATTGATCGAGAATGTGCGCCATTCTGGTTAACCGCATACGTTTAGGTAAACTGACCTGCTCATTTTTGAGTCGGTCAGTTGATCTATCCACATTTTTCTGGGCAAGCGTATGCGTAAGCGGTTAGCCAATACAGTGCACATTCTTTCGCCAGAAATTGACAACTCCCCTTCTTGAATCAGCGGAAGGTAGAGAATGGCCGTAGAAAGGTTTCATGATCAATCTCCGCGAAAGAATGTTGCCGACCCCGGCAGGTATCGAAGCCGCGTTCTCCTGATCACCAGTCAGACGCGTATCCGACTGAGCTACCGAGGCCGGCATAAAAATTCAGTTACCAATACATGTACATACTTTAATATTTGCCCAATACAAAGGGCCTGGTAAGATTTCCCATTATAGCCCCCCCCCCCCCCCCCCACCATGAATATTTGTTTCATACATGTTTTATGGTGATAGCCAAATTAAGTTTAATGAAAAGATGCAACTTCACAGAAATACAAAACACAAATAATGTATGTTTTTACCATGACTTTACACATACCCCAAGCTGATTTTGACCAAAATTTAAAATTTTGCCCATCTTTGTGGTTTTCAAAATATACCAGCCTAGCCATGCTTGTGCATCATTTTATATTTTGCATACAGATAAAGTTTTGATATGTTAACATGTGGTGAAGATAAAAAAATGAAAGGTGGAGTCTGTGTTTATTTTTAATTTTTTCATAACTTAATTTTTTGTCATTCTCAGAAATGTTAACATAGAAATTGCCATAACTCCGTTCATAGTAAAGATAAATATATGTTGTTTTTACTAATTTTCGTAGTAAGAATCCAAGGAATAATTTGGTACCTGTTTCATTTTGATCCTGTAATGTTTCATTTTTCGTATATCTCTATGATGATGTAAGTGGGTGGGGTAACTAGATACGACTCACTGAGTGTACAAATTGTTAGCAGTGCTACCTGATATATTAATGCGCCAATTGAAACCTATATAAGCAGGTGCTTCCACAGGCTTTTTCTGTTGTCTTTTTCTTTCGAAGGGATATACTTTTATCACACTTCTTTTACTATTTTCGCCATAATTTATTAACCTAATACAGACACATCAAAAGTCAATTTATTCTGAATATACATGAAGACGAAACAATTTGTTTCTGTATGTTTCCATTAGCTAAGCCTGTTAGCAAGTGAAACGACGCACACTGAAGAGGATTTGAGTGGGGGCCAAAAAGGAGCCAAATCATATCAGACCCTTTAATGACCATGCAATAGGTATGTCTCACGAATTTGGCGAGGTTATCTACCTTATTTTCAGCCAAAAGAACAAACATACAACTGTACAATTTTCTACCAGAAATACTGCATGGACATATATATCATTTCTCTAATTCATGATCGCGATGAACCCAATCCATCTTTGATTATATTGTTAGAACCAGAGCAATGCGCATGCCAAGACAAGTCACACAAACTTTGAACGTTTCCCAAAGGTCACAATCGGTGCTTTAAACTATGTAGGATTTATTATTAATATCGGAAAACCTAATCTGAGGTGGAAATTTTCTAGAGCTACGACCAAGCAACAACCACTTTCCCCGGAAAATTTTGTGTCTTATCATATGCGTTGTACAAATTTCCTTGCCCGCGGGCGTTTTATTGCAAATTGAACTAGGATTTCTCACTGTGGGCCTTCCAATTTCCAATTTTCTTTAAATCGCATTTGCAACAGAGCGATTAATCATGTGTATGTCTACAACCAACACAAAAATGCATGTCATCTTCCCAGAAGAGCGTTTCATGTCAATTAATGAGATTTCGTGGTTGAGTAGCTCCACTGTGTCCGGTTCTCCGTTTGACTGGCTGTTACCCTCGAATTCGGACCGTCGAAGATAAATTTGTGAATAATATGTGTCTTCCGTGAATCTAATGTGAGCAGCCGTATTGATAAGTAAACATCACACGAGATCTAGGACAACAACACACCTGCACACGTGATGCCGATTCCGCCATTTTCTTCCTTATCCTGAGCGGAAAAATCCTTATCCTGTGGGTTTGTTCCTTATCCTGCGCGCTTGCCTTTACCAGTGTGTTAAATACCCGAACGACTTCGGTAAGTAGTTTTACCTTTTAAAAGTATGTATCTTAACCCTTGTCCTGCTGAACCCATATATGTGTTATCTATCAAACAATAAAGATTCAGATCAGATGGCTTCTGAAGAAGCCATCTGATCAGGATCTTCATTATGCCCCCAACTTCGAAGAAGTTGGAGGGGCATATTGCTTCTGCTTCGTTCTTTCGTCCGTCCGTCCGTTACGTTTTTGGTGCATAGCATAACTTAAGAACAGTGTATGCTAGGGTTTTGAAATTTCATACATGGATTCCTCATGGAAAATTAGGGGACGCGTATTTTTTTTCTCGTCCAAATTATGCCCCTTTCAAGAGTCATTGCTCTTTGAATTGTTTTTGGATAAAATCTTGTCAGCAAAATATCTCAAAAACTATAAGAGCTAGAGCCTTGAAAGTTGGTGAATAGATTGGTGGTGATGAGTAGAAAACCTGATTAACTTTTGACTTCATTCCCAAAAATACTTAATTAGTTATGGCCCTTTGTCACTTTGGGTATTTTTACATTGTACCGCTATGTGCTTTGTGATGCACAGCATAACTTTATAACCGTGCATGCTAGGGTTTTGAAATTTCATATATTGATTCCTCTTGGAAAATTAGGGGGCTGAGTTTTTTTTCTTGTCCGGATTATGCCCCTTTCAAGAGTTATTACCGTTTGAATTTTTTTATAAAATCTTGTCAGCAAAATATCTCAAAAATTATAAGAGCTAGAGCCTTGAAAATTGGTGAATAGATTGGTTGTGACGAGAAGATGACCTGATTAACATTTGACTAAATTCCAAAAAATACTTAATGAGTTGTGGCCCTTTGTCTCTTTGGGATTTTTTACATTGTACCTCTATATGCCATAACTTTATAACCGTATATGCTAGGGTTTTGAAATTTCATATATGTATACCTCATGGAACATTAGGAGACGCATATTTTTTCTCGTTCGGATTATGTCCCTTTTCAATAGTTATTGCCCTTTGAAATTTTTTATTAAATCTTGTCAGCCAAATATCTCAAAAGCTATAAGAGCTTTAATGTTGGTGAAAAGATTGGTGGTGATGAGTACATGACCTGATTAACTTTTGACTAAATTCCGAAAAACACTTAATGCGTTATGGCCCTTTGTCACTTTGGGTATTTTTACATTGTGCCTCTATATGCTTTGTGGTGCATTGCATAACTTTATAACCGTGTACGCTAGGGTTTTGAAATTTCAAGTATGGATTACCCATGGAAAATAAGGAGACGCGTGTTTTTTTTTTTTTTTTTTTTTTTTTCTCGTCCGGACTATGCCCATTTCAAGAGTCATTGCCCTTTGAATTTTTTTTTTTATAAAATCTTGTCAGCAGAATATCTCAAAAATTATAAGAGCTAGAGCCTTGAAAGTTGGTGAATAGATTGGTGGTGATGAGTGGATGACCAGATTAATTTTTGACTAAATTCCAAAAAAAATACTTAATGAGTTATGGCCCTTTGTCACTTTGGGTATTTTTACATTGTACCTCTATATGCTTTGTGATGCATAGCATAGCTTTATAACTGTGTATGCTAGGGTTTTGAAATTACATATATGGATTCCTCATGGAAAATTAGGGGACACATACTTTTTTCTCACCCAGATTGTGCCGCTTTCAAGAATTATTGCCCTCTGAAATTTTTTGATAAAATCTTGTCAGCAAACTATCTAAAAAAATATTAGAGCTACAGCCTTGAAAGTTGATGAATAGATTGGTGGTGATGAGTAGATGACCTGATTAACTTTTGACTTCATTCCAAACAAATTCTTCATGAGTTATGGCCCTTTATCTCAAAACTTATAAGAGCTAGAGCCTTGAAAGTTGGTGAATAGATTTTTGGTGATGAGTAGATGATCTGATTACATTTTGACTAAATTCCAAAAAATACTTAATGAGTTACGGCCCTTTGTCATTGGGTATTTTTACATTGTACCTCTATATGCTTTGTAGATTACTGCATAACTTTATAACCGTGTATGCGAGGGTTTTGAAATTTCATACATGGATTCCTCATGGAAAATTAAGGGACGCATATATTTTTCTCATCCAGATTGTGCCCCTTTCAAGAGTTATTGCCCTTTGAAGTTTTTTTACATAAAATCTTGGCAGCAAATTATCTCAAAAAGTATTAGAGCTAGAGACTTGAAAGTTGCTGAATCGATTGGTGGTGATAAGTAGATAACCTGATTAACTATTGACTAAATTCCGAAAAATACTTCATGAGTTATGGCCCTTTGTCACTTTGGGTATTTGTACATTATATGCTTTGTGAAAGAACCATGTGCCAGTGTAGTGGATTCGAATCAGATTGTGAACTATGAATCAGAGGGGCGTGAGTTCAAACCTCAGTGGAGGAATGGATTTCTTTTTTCTTCTTTTCTTTTTTTCTTCATAAACAAACATAAACAGTTACATACATTCAAGCAATTACGCATGCAAACACACATGCAGGCATGCGCACACACATGCATGCATGCATGCATGCAGACTTACGCATGTATATATATGCATCCATGAATTCAAACATGCACTAATGCATACATGCAAGGATGCACACATGCATGCACACTCACACTGATGCATGCTTGCACCCTTAGCTTGCGTGCATACATACATGCATGTGCATGCACACACATTAATGCATAAATGCACACCACACTCCATATGTATGCATTCGTTCAAGAAAACATGCATGCACACATACACTGATGCATGTATACACACATGCATGTATGTATGCACACACTCATGCAGGCATGCATGCACACATACATGCATGCACCCAAACATGCATGCATACATGTACATTTATACATGCATGTTTACAGGCATGCACACACACTCTTGCATACACATGCATGCATTCATGTGTGCATGCTCAAATGCATGCAGATGTGCATGCGCTCATGTATGCATGCACTCATGTATGCATGCACACACTAATGCATTATGCAAACACTCACACATGCATGCATGCAAGCATTTGAAAAAAACTCTGAAAAACTTTCTTTGGTTATGGCCCTTGGAAAATTGGGCATTTAGGAGCAAGCATTTGGTTGTGGGCATTGTGTTTTACAAACACCATTTCTTGTTGTTTATCATTCACTTTATGGATTTATCGCAATAATTTGCATCAAGTAATCTGATTGGTTGATAATCGGTAGTAATGTGTCATATTTAAGTATTCAGCAGGTCAAGGGTTAAAGATATTATTGTTTATATTTTCATTTTCATGTCAATCAATGATGCTCAGTATCATCAATTGGTCTATTTAAGAAACAGATCAGCTCTAACTGTGATTTGTTGAGTAGCGCACGTGATTTGTCTACTTACAAATGATCGACAAACTGTAATTTATTACTCAACAAATCACAGCCTAGAGCTGATCTATTTCGATTCTAACACGCTGAAAATCGGCAATAATGCTGTTGTTTCCTCATAACTTTTCGCCATTATTACCAGAAATCCCGATAAATTTATCGACTGAAACACATGCATTTATATCCTTTTTGGATACGGGAATATGACGTTACACCGTCTAACGTCAGGGAAATCGACTAGTGACGTCATAAATTGGCATATTTTAATGACGTCACTCGTCACGCTCTTCGTTGCCGTGATTTTTTGTAGAATAAAAAGTTATATCCATTGCCTATATAGGAGCGCTGTGTTAGAAATAACATTTTTTTGCGGAATACCTGTAACCTACTGAACCTTTTGTATACAGAATTATACAAATCTTTTATCACTCATCTTTGTTCATGCAACACAAAAATGTAGCATTTCAACAGAGCGAGTATTTTAAAAGTCTGCGTTGGAAAGGTTTCTTACTTCAAAGAGAAAAAAGGGGCGAATTTTTAAGAGAATACAGTGAAAAGGGTATCAGTTTTAGTATTCCGATCACACTGTTTAGGGTATATTTGAGCCCCGCCAAGCGAATTTGTATCTTCGAGCATTCCGTCATGACAAATTTTAACTGCGCATGCCCTGTCATTCAGAGGGGCCAGGGATATGGCTTTCTGCCTGAAGGTTTCTCTTGATTCACTGCTTGTATGAGCGAGCAGCGAAGGTTCTGGCGAGACTGCGCGAATGCGCAGGCTCGCCTGAACCTTCGCTGCTCGCATAGGCGATAAGTACCAAAATCGCTTGACGGGGCCCATTTCAGCATCGATCCCAGATCCCGGCGTTCCACTGTTTAATTTGTTTGTCAGTTTTCAGAGTTCCATTTAAAGATTCTATTTGCTTTCCGATGGCGAACTGAGATATAGACGTAATAGGTTTATTTCTTCCTTGCTTTGAATCACTAAAATTTTGCAAAATTTTCATTTGTTTTGAAAGTAAATACACTCGGTTGCGTATCATCTTCCGACGTGTCTAAGGCTACGAACATCTTTCTCGCATGAGTAGTTATGTTGAGGGATTAATGATTCGATAGCTTTTCGCCCCACCCTCCATGGTACCCTACCAGGGGACGTCTTATCGGAAATGGATCTCCTATTTCCAACGCCAAGGCAACAGTGCTTTTATGAAGACAAAGCAACAGACTTTGCTTTAGATTTTGTTTGCACTTCTAAAATATAAAAATAATCATATTTTCTGATTCACTTTCGATTTAGACAAATAATTTGTTCAATCCGCATGAAGGCCTCTTCAAGTAACTCATCAGTGCAACATCTCCGTGAACACAAATAATCAAACAACCACAGAGATGAAAAACGGTGAAGACTCGACAGCCAGAAACTACTGAAATGCTGGAGCATAAGAAAACCAACAGTTAGACTCCGATGGGCCCAACCAGAGACAGAGCATCAGGCACCAACCAACATTACATTTAATTAGATTTCTCTAATTCCCAATAAGCCTTTGCGCTGGAACCATAATAGAATCTGAGGCCTGACCCACCGGCGTGCAATTAAAGAGGGAAGCAAAGTTGTCAACCGTGATTGGGTTAACTACCATGCATGCATAAACCTGTTAGATCTATCATTTTTAATTTCAATAAACTTGTTTCTGATCTTGATATTGACACTCCTGATACCTGTGATTGTAAAAAGTCAGTGTATTGCTATCCTGCTGCTGGTCATATTATTACTGCCAATTTAAAAATTATTCCTGATTCTAGGATACGTAATATAATTTCTAAAGGACCGAAATACCGGTTTCCTTCTAAAATTGATTTCAATAAATGTAGAGATGAAATCGCTGCTGCCTTGAATGAATTTGGTAATCGATGGTGTAAACGGGAGTATGCAACGAGAGTTGGGCATAAAGCTCTTAAGGAATGGTAACTTAGCATTCTGAAATTAGTGAACAAACGCATTTCATTTTATTCTCAAAATACGAACTTATTACCTCCTAAACCAAGAAGTCTTTACGTCACCTTAAACTAGATATTCAAGAATTTCATAAGAAGTTTGTTTTGGCTTCAGCAGATATGGCCACTAACAATGTGGTTATCGTTTGACGGCTTCACTATCCTGGGAGGACCGAAGTTCGAAGACGTAAGCGACTTGACCCGTTTATATTTCTATAAATTGCAAGTTTTCAAAAAAGTTGGTAACAAAATAGTCAAACAATATTTGGTGAATAAACTATCAAAAGCTAACATGAAAATTAACGAGCAAACTTCGACAGAGCTTCATATTTATTTAATGACTCCTTTTCTAGCCATTTTCAGATTGGTATTTAAGTTCGAGGATGCAGTTGTCATGAGGATCATTAAGGTGTTGTGCGGGGTAAAAATAAAATGAAGGCATGTAATTGATAACATGATACTTTGATTGTAAATAACATAAATTTTACTTGACATCATTTAGCAATTGATGATTTTTATCATTTCTTCTCCATTTGTGCTCAAAATTTTATTCTTCTTCTATATATCTGTTAAGTTCATTCTGTTCTATTCCATACGAGTCCAAAAATTAAGCTCGCTTTTATAATTTGTTCATTCATATCTACTTCAAACGAGATTAAGATGTCCTAAGAAGATGAACAATTTTCTGAAGTTTTGATTATTAAGGTTTTAATATTTCTTAAGAGCATCACATTCACTACTGCTCTCCGTTTCCCAAAAAATAAGCCTATGAAGTAATAAGGACAGGTATGTTTAGTTAAAGAATTTCTCCACATTGAGCCTCTTACGAAAAAGACCGATAAACAGGTCTGCTGTCATGTGTCAACAATAAACAAATGATACTTCATGTGTCTACCAGAATGTGGGTGAATGAAGAAATCATTGGGTTAAACTTTGGGTTAAAAGTATTAACAATTTTGTTTTTGTAACTTTTTAATGTCTCGAGCAATCTTTACCTCTCTGATCGGCATCGCAAGAATATTATACTGCCAAGGTGTTGGCTTTTATTTGTGGTTTGTTGTTGTTGATTCACGAAAGAATGGCATCAGTACTAATCAATTTATACATACACAAATGACGTCATCGAACTTGTGTCACCCTCGAAGTTGCATGACGTCAATATATGTTAACACACTTCAGCAAGAACTTGGTGGTACTAAGGCCTATGAACTTCAGCCTTTAGCTGTAGAGAGGGCTTTAGTTGATGACCACATTTGTCATTCAGCCACCAAGTTTTATGTCTGTGTTACAGAAGGCCAAGACAAGCTTCTTAAGTTATATTGGTTACGTAAACTTCATAAAAGACCATACAAAGCACGGTTTATTGCAAATTCAAGCTCTTGAACCACACTGAATAAGTTCTGAATAGCTAGATCCTTTGCACCAAATAAACGAAAATAGCAGACTCGGTTTTATTGAGTCGGTTCATGACCAGTACTGAAAGGTGCAACACCGGCCAAGTTCATTCTGTTCTATTCCATACGAGTCCAAAAATTAAGCTCGCTTTTATAATTTGTTCATTCATATCTACTTCAAACGAGAATAAGATGTCCTAAGAAGATGAACAATTTTCTGAAGTTTTGATTATTAAGGTTTTAATATTTCTTAAGAGCATCACATTCACTACTGCTCTCCGTTTCCCAAAAAAATAAGCCTATGAAGGAATAAGGACAGGTATGTTTAGTTAAAGAATTTCTCCACATTGAGCCTCTTACGAAAAAGACCGATAAACAGGTCTGCTGTCATGTGTCAACAATAAACAAATGATACTTCATGTGTCTACCAGAATGTGGGTGAATGAAGAAATCATTGGGTTAAACTTTGGGTTAAAAGTATTAGCAATTTTGTTTTTGTAACTTTTTAATGTCTCGAGCAATATTTACCTCTCTGATCGGCATCGCAAGAATATTATACTGCCAAGGTGTTGGCTTTTATTTGTGGTTTGTTGTTGTTGATTCACGAAAGAATGGCATCAGTACTAATCAATATATACATACACAAATGACGTCATCGAACTTGTGTCACCCTCGAAGTTGCATGACGTCAATATATGTTAACACACTTCAGCAAGAACTTGGTGGTACTAAGGCCTATGAACTTCAGCCTTTAGCTGTAGAGAGGGCTTTAGCTGATGACCACATTTGTCATTCAGCCACCAAGTTTTATGTCTGTGTTACAGAAGGCCAAGACAAGCTTCTTACGTTATATTGGTTACGTAAACTTCATAAAAGACCATACAAAGCACGGTTTATTGCAAATTCAAGCTCTTGAACCACACTGAATAAGTTCTGAATAGCTAGATCCTTTGCACCAAATAAACGAAAATAGCAGACTCGGTTTTATTGAGTCGGTTCATGACCAGTACTGAAAGGTGCAACACCGGCCACGCCCTCAAGCACCGGCTTAAGCAGAACTCTATTTTCAAAATGATTCTAAATGAACCCAATGATCCCAAAGGACCAGAACATCTGCACTATGATGGATGTACGGGGAGACTTTTTACGGCCGCCACAAATTATTAACCTCATGTTTTGCTGCCATCAAAAACATGTGATAAAATATTGCGACAAAGATCAAGTAGAAATATATTTTGGTCAAAAAAGTCTAATGAAGTTTTAAATACATTGAAAACTAGACATTTTCGTGCGTCAAGTCTGTTTACTTATGATTTTTCCACCCTTTTCACTACTCTTCCTCATAAACTTATAAAAGAAAAGTTTAATGATTTAATTGAATGGACATTTCATAGGGAAGACTCCCTCTATCTTGCATGTAATGTAAGAAATGCATGTTTCACTTCTGAAGAGCATTAAAATTATACTTTATACTTTATGGTCAAGTCAGAAAGTGTGTGAAGCTCTCACCTATCTACTTGACAATGTTCACATAAGATTTGGTACTAAGTTATTTAGACAAGTTGTGGGTATTCCGATGGGTACTAATTGCGCACCCCTTGTGGCTGAATTGTTTTTGTTTTGTTAGCTCGATTTCTAGATGTTTTGATGATTTATCAAACATTGGCAATACCCATTTAGATGGTTTGACCGGTCAAATTTACCACCCAGAACTTCAGTTAAATAAAGCAAATTCTTCTGATACCGAGGCCCTTTTTTTTGGATTCACATCTGTCCATTGCAGATGGGTTTGTTTCATGCAAAATTTATGATAAACGCGATGATTTTGATTTTTATATTGTAAATTTTCCTTTTTTGGATGGTGTTGTTCCTTGTGCGCCATCCTTTGGCGTTTATATTTCACAATTAATTCGATTTGCCGGAGTGTGTAGTCATGTAACAGACTTCAACACTCGTAATTAATTTTTAATTGCTAAACTTCTTAATCAGAGTTATCGGTACCATAAACTACCAAAGCCTTTTCAAAAGTTTATAGACGTCATTCTGATTTAATTTCAAAATTCAACATTGGACTTAAATCTCTTCTGCAATAAGGTCTATCGGAACCCGAATTTAATGGTCACTTAGTATATAAATTCAGAAAAATCTATAACCGCAACGACTTTAGCACCAAATTTCGTAAAATCATTATTCGATATAAAAAGATTTGGCACAACATAAATGTTATTCGACAGACTGCATGCATGGTAGTTAACCCAAGAACGTTTGACAACTTTGATTCCCTCTTTAATAACACGCCGGAGGATCAGGCCTCAATTTCTATGAGGGTTCCAGCGTACAGGATTACTGCGAATTAGAGAGAATCTAATTCTATGTAATGTTGGTTGGTGCCTGATGCTCTGTCTCTGGTTGGGCCAATCGGAGTCTAACTGTTGGTTTTCTTTTGCTCCAGCATTTCAGTGGTTTCTTGCTGTCGAGTCCTCACCGTTGTTTCATCTCTGTGGTCGTTAAATATTTTGTGTTCACGGAGATGTTGCACTGATGAGTTCGGAGGCCTTCATGCGGACTGAACAAATTATTTGTTTAAATCGCGACGGAAGAAAGGGCGAGGATTGTGGCCACGTAAAATCGATTTAAGTCCCCCAGTGGAATTCGTTTTCGCTGACCGTTCCAAGGTGGTTCTTCTGTTGTGGATTATTTTATTATGGTTTGTCTTTGAGTTTTTGTAGCGCTTATAGTTTTTTGTTTTGGATAGCCAATTGGCCATTTTGTTGGAATTTGAGTGTTTGTATCGCTTATATTATTTTGTTTTTTTGATAGCCAATTGGCCATTTTGTGGGGGATTAACTGTTCTTTTGGCTTTCCGTTATTGATGTCTCCATTAGGGTCTGTTGTTTCATGTTTGTGTTTCTTTCCCTTTGGTGTCTCTAATTGGAGCTTGGGGTTAATTGTATCGATTCCTCGTCATTGCCTTCACTTCTATTTAGAAATGGAATATGCGCTATTTAAAAGTGGATAATTGTAGTTTAAGATAAGTCTGATCAGACTATGCGCTATATGGGGTAGCAGAACAGAGCAGAACATAACCTAATTGTGTCACGTCAAAACCAGTTTGAGGCATAACTAATTCTGCAGTCAGGTCAGGTTGTATTCTGATTGGCGTAGAAATCCTAAAAGTTCGGACATCTTAAAGACTTGCTGTAATTCTCCTAAACTTCTGACAAATTGTTTCAATGTAAGCGGCTGGAAAATACGTTTCATTAGAAATTGTACGGAGCCTAAACTCAAAAATAAGATTACATGCAAAAAGAAAACGAAAGGACAGTTTAAATGATTATATTTACCTGTTTAGTAATGGTTAAACCCTGTGCATGTTACGGTGTAGGTTGGCCGTTCCAAGGCGGTTCTTCTGTCGTGGTTTATTTTTGCTATGGTTTGTCTTTGGGTGTTTGTGTCGCCTACATTATTTTATTTTTGACCATTTTGGCCATTTTGTGGGAAAGTAACTGTCCTTTTGGCTTTCCGCTGTTTGTGTTTCCGCTGGGGTCTGTTGCTTCATGTTTGTGTTTCTTTCCCTTTGGTGTCTCTGATGGGAGCTGAGGGTTAATTGTATCGATTCCTGATCATTGCCTTTTCGTTTATTTATTATTATAAAAGTGTTCATAAGTTTTAAATTTGGAGGGTTAGCCGCTATTTTAATTCACAAAACTGGAGATATATGTATGTAGTTTTGAGATCTCCTTCATTGTTGATTTTATATAAATACTATCGACATGAGATGTGCGAAAAATTCAAAGAGCTAATTGCAACCCATGGTGATTGATATAGTGATAGATTAAAAGACTTACATCGGTGTGAGGGATGGATGGGAAAAAAATCGTCCCGATGGTCACTGTTTGGCTAACCTGGACCGGCAATGATCCCGAGGGACGACTTTTTATCCACCCCTGACGCCCATGTAGGATTCTTCTTGCATACCGTCCATTTCTGAGCGTGAAGTTTTAATACTGCAGTCACTTTGGTTGCCGACGTCCGCCATATTGTAATGACAGTACAATTTGCTATTTAGCGACGTCACGTAAGGGGCTGTGACGTCAACCTTAACGACGGCGCATGTGAGGTATTCTACCAGTGTATTTATCAAACACGCGAAAATATTCGATTTTGACATGTCCCTGGGTAAAAACACAAGGGTTAGAACAGGACTTCTACACCATGCTAAAACTATGGATTTCCTTATCAGGCGTGCTGATATGATTTCCTAGCATATCCATATACAATTGAGCCATTATCATTAAAGATCTACGCACGTTAATCTCCGCAAATGGAACTGGAGATGACCTTTTAAATATCAAGTGCATTTGGTTTATAAAGCTTTATTTTGAGGTATGAAAGAAAATTTATAGTCGAATAAAAGACCTAGAAATGTTGCTTTAATTGCGACTGGAATCCGAGATCCGTATATAGTAAGGTGGTGATCTAAATTAAGTTTTCGTTACTTAGAAAAATGAACACACTGAGTTTTGGTTTAAGAAAATTTAAGTGTTCTGCAAAAAAACGTAGAAACTAACCAGTATAGGAGTGAAGACAGTGATCAAAAATCGATACAATTACCTCACTAACCTGGGATCGTTTTTTTTTTTCTGTTTTCTTGTGTGTGTCGTGGGGAGTAAACCTGTGTTAAAGACGACACGATCACATGTGAATAAAGGTCACCTAAGTACAAAGACTACTTATGATTCTTACCATCCAAATTGACTATGTAGTGCACCTGTGAATAGAGGCCGCCTGTGTACTAGGACCAGAGAACAGTCAGATCACTCCTAAATGCCTATTAGTACCCAGTACAAAGACCACTTTTGGTTTGAATGGCATTGGTCAAAGTTTTAACTTATGCAATAAATTGTTTGCTGAAATCTGTAAATTAGTTAGATTACACTTTTGAGTCATTTATTAATAAACACTTAACACGGTGTTGCATTTAGTTATGGGTTTGAATAAATTAACTAATCAGGGGTGACTGGGGTTATCCAATAAATGTTTGACTATCTGAATAAGAGATGTTAAGAGGATACACTTTCATGGGAGGCAACTCCTGCAAAAGCAGTTTTGTCCCCAATGTCAACAGAGGTTTATTTATTTATTCAGAAATATTTGATATCATAAACTTATTTATTTAATCACCGGAAATAGAAACTATACACTCATGTTTAAATTATCACTGGCAAAACATTTTAATGAAATTTGAATTCCAATTATATAAAGTATCATCAGTGGCATGTCTGATTTATCGAATAAAATGTTAAATGATAGCTACGATAGCTACGATTTAACGGGTAAAGCCACATGTTCAAAGCAAGGGTCCATATCTTGCTGTTCAAGTTTCCATTTAGTCAAACATTTTGTATCGCGAATGTGATTCCCATTTTTACCAGTTATTACTCATCATCTGACGTTGGCAATATTGTTTACAAAATGGACATTGACATGGACATGGTTGAAAAGTTATCGACCTTTAAATATTGGACCAAACCACCAGAAGTGAGCGAAAAGTATGGCATTTCTGATTGCGGTTTTTGTTTTAATCAATATTTAAGACACATCTGAAGATGCTAAAACGATTAAAGGTACTTTTGGGTCGATTTTTGGATTGCAACATTATTTTGAATATTTCGCTGAAAAAAGCAGTTCTTGAGATTTCAATAAAATGTTTGTTTCTCGATAATTTTTAGATTTCATGTTATTTTTTTATTCCCTGCTCTTAACCTGTTACCTTTACGGAAAAATGTTGAAGTTAAAATTCGATTACAAACAGATTTTGTGAAATATGCACTTTTTTACATTTTCCCCAAATCTTCTCATCTAGCTCAGTGTTGGACAGTCCGTTATATTGTCCTGCATACGATTGTATTCAGACGTCATTCAGGTATACTGGGGTAATCGCCAGCTTAACCGTAAAAACTGGTGCCGTAAGCATGTACCTATATTTATCTGATAGAAAACACTTTTATAAAAAAAATACAAACCTGATCCAACACACAGGAAGATTTTACGGCATTAAAATAGCAATGTCTGTCCTCAAAAACTTCGCTATTTTAGACCACTCAAAATCCGCCATCTTGAAAAATATCAAGCGAATTTCGCCAACTTTTGAAATCCTGGAGAAAGGGGCATCCGAGGGGGGGGGGGTGTTATCAACTATAAACTTGAGTGAGTGAGTGAGTTTTAGTTTTAAATCCCACCAACAGCTAAGGTCATACGGAGACGGGACCTCGGTTTAAAGACTCATCCGAAAGTCTACTATAAACTTGAACAGAATGCTAATGTGTTACATTAGGGTTCCGAGCAACTTTTGTTTGCAAGACGAAAAGAATGTAATAGATAACTACTCATTATTATCAAATTGTGCAAAAATTATCATCATGTTGATATCAATGCAATACCACACACTTTGTTTGCCTAAATTACAAACTTGAAAGCTAAAAACATAATGCCAATAGCTGTTTGCCGACCTCTATATACCTCCCTTATACTGCAATATGAAATGGTGATGACTTATAAGGCTTTGCAGTGAGGACACAGTGATGATGGGCACAATAAAGAGCAAATAATTATATAAACTTCTACAGTCAAGTGTGCAATACCACACGCTTTGTTTGTCTAAAAAACAAACCTGAAAGCTAAAAGAAATAATGTCAATAGCTGTTTGTCGACCTCTATATACATCCCTCATACTGCAATATGAAATGGTGAGGACTTATAAGGCTTTGCAGTGAGGACACAATGTTGATGGGCACAATAAAGAGCAAATAATTAAATACACTCGTACAGTCCCAACTCTTGTGAAACTTTGCAGTGTTCCATCAAACATCGATAAGAACCCCCAAATAGTTGAATCATCAATTTCCCCTTTGAGAGTCCTAATACTAAATTACGGATATGTCAGCTTCATACTGGATAGGACAAAATGTTATCTGACGCCGGTCTCGTGGGAATTAAATAAAAAATGAGATACGAAATGACATAGCAAAATGACGGGAAATACACGTAGGAAATTTTGTATTACCTCTCGGATTCATTTTGACTTGAGTGACAGATAGCGGTAAATTTGACGTAAGGATTCCCTTCATGTCCTGTGATGTCACGCATACGGAAAACAAAACAAAACCATCATATGTACAATTGGCGAAATTTGATTAATGGCGAAATTCGCATACGCTACTAAACATTGTAAATAAGGGAGGTATCGAAGGGTGCAATGTTTTATCTTTGTTTTTCGTGCAAATATGCTATCAATATTTATTCTAGTTGCTATTTAGACAATCAAAATGGTTCTAACACTTAAATATGGGATTGTAAGTATATCACTTATCAGTTTAAGAATTGGGGTAGAAGATGACACTCTGGATTTGGGTGATTCCTCGTGTAGGAGTCGAATGCGACCCAGTGGGCGCGTGGGCAAAGACAAGTGTGACAAAGTTTTTGCTGAACACTTGTTGACCTTATACTATTGGATATATGTGTATTTGGTTGCCAGGGAAGTCTTTTTTATTATGGTAGGTTTTTGATTTGAGGTTGAACGTTCCCGTCAGCACTGTATAGGTCATTTTGGAGACGTTGCTTCCAATTTTGTGGGACTTTTACCCAACATTTAGATGAAATGACATCTCAAGCCCTGTCGCCCAATGAAACCAAAAAGGTTTATTAGCATGGACTGACCGACTCGTACCGCTTGGCCTGGGCAGGCTTAGATCATGTAAGCGGTTTACCAGTACTCGTGTGCGGTCGGTTTCACCTCTGCGTGGAATCATCATGCAGCCCATCTGTTTCTTCAAGCCCCGATGTGCGGGGGCCAAGTATTATGGTTGTTAATATTTGATTTTAAAAGCAAGGTCTAGTACGGCACCTGGGAAGGGACATGATTTTTATCCCCCGACCGAATAGGTTCGGGGGATATAGCGATCAGCCTGGCGTCCGTCTGTCTGTCTGTCCGTCTGTCCGTCCGTCCGTCCGTCCGTCCGTAGACGCAACCTTGTGATGGCCATAACTCCTAAACCCTTTGAGACTCATTGATAGTTCTTGGCACAATTGTTCACAAGGCTGAGACGGTGTGTCATGTGCAAGAACCAGAACTCTGGATGTCATGGTTTTTTAGTTATCTCCCCTTCCAATAAAATAGAGTGACTACCTTGTGATGGCCATAACTCCAATACCCTTTAAGATATATTGATGATACCTGGCACAGTCATTCACAAGGCCGAGAGGGTGTGTCATGCACAAGAACCACAACTCTGGGTGCCATGGTTTTTGAGTTATCTCCCCTTCCAATAAAATAGAGTGACTACCTTGTGATGGCCATAACTCTAATACCCTTTAAGATATATTGATGATACCTGGCACAGTTGTTCACAAGGCCGAGACGGTGTGTCATGCACAAGAACCACAACTCTGAATGCCATGGTTTTTGAGTTATCTCCCGTTCCAATAAAATAGAGTGACTACCTTGTGATGGCCATAACTCCTATACCCTTTAAGATATATTGATGATACCTGGCACAGTTGTTCACAAGGCCGAGAGCGTGTGTCATGCACAAGAACCACAACTCTGGGTGCCATGGTTTTTGAGTTATCTCCCGTTCCAATAAAATAGAGTGACTACCTTGTGATGGCCATAACTCCAATACCCTTTAAGATATTTTGATGATATCTGGCACAGTTGTTCACAAGGCCGAGACGGTGTGTCATGCACAAGAACCACAACTCTGGGTGCCATGGTTTTTGAGTTATCTCCCGTTCCAATAAAATAGAGTGACTACCTTGTGATGGCCATAACTCCTATACCCTTTAAGATATATTGATAATACCTGGCACAGTTGTTCACAAGGCCGAGATGGTGTGTCATGTACAAAAACCACAACTCTGGGTGCTATGGTTTTTTAGTTATCTCCCCTTCCAATAATATAGAATCACTACCTTGTGATGGCCACATCTCCAATACTCTTTGAGATATATTGATGGTACTTGGTACAGTTGTACATGACGTTAAGCAGGTGTGTCACGTGCAAGAACCACAACTCTGGGTGCCCTGGTTTTTTAATTATCTCCCCTGACAATATAACCTTTTGATGGCCATAACTCCAATATCCTTCGAGATATATTGATGGTACTTGGCACAATTGTAAACAAGGTTGAGACGGCGCTTTATGCCTAAGAACCACAATTCTTGGTGCTATGATAAATATTTGAGTTATCTACCCTTCCAATATAACAGTATGACCACCTTGTGATCTCCAACATATCGATGGTACTTTGTACAGAAATGCATGAGCTTAAGCAGGCATGTCATGCGCAAGAACCACAGTTCTGAGTACCCTGGTTTTTTAGTTATCTCTCCTGAAGTATAATCTTGTGATGGCCATAACTACAATACTTTTGTAAAATATTGCTGGTTTTATTCTGGTGCACTTTCTATTGGTGAACAATCTTCTGAAGGCCATATTGGCTTTTGGTCGGGGGATTTGCCATCTCTTCCGATGGCTATTTTTTATTTTTATTATGTTGTGCGAACAAGATATTATCTTGAGTGGACAAGATATTATCTTGTTCGGACAACATATTATCTTGTGTCGACAAGAATTATCTTGTGTGGACAAGATATTATCTTGTGCGGACAAGATATTATCTTTTGTCGGCAAGATATTATCTTGTGCAGACAATATAATATCTTGTTCGCACAACATATTATCTTGTGCGCACAAGATATTAAGTTGTGCGAACAAGATATTATATTGTCTGCACAAGATAAAATCTTGTCCGCACAACATATATTTTGTGCGGACAAGATAATATCTTGTGCGCACAAGATAATATTTTGTCGGCACAAGATATTATCTTGTTCGAACAACTTAATATCTTGTCCGCACAAGATAATCTGTTGTGCGAACAAGATAATATCTTGTCCGCACAAGATAATATCTTGTTCGCACAACTTCCCGAGCTCTATGTTGTGCAAACAAGATAATATCACAAGTTCGCACAACTTAATATCTTGTCCGCACAAGATAATATGTTGTGCGAACAAGATAATATCTTGTCTGCACAAGATAATATCTTGTTCGTATAACTTCCCAAGCTCTATGTTGTGCAAACAAGATACTATCTTGTCCGCACAAGATATTAAGTTGTGCAAACAAGATATTATCTTGTCCGCACAAGATCATATGTTGTCCACACAACATGAATTATGTTGTCCGCACAAGATAATATCTTGTCCGTACAACATATTATCTTGTGCGCACAAGATAATATCTTGTTCGCACAACTTAATATCTTGTCCGCACAACATTTTAAAAAAAATGTATGTCCCTTCCCGGGTTCCGTAGTCTATTGACTATTTGACTATTTCTGTTTTAAATGTACTGTATTGCCAAATTAAAGTTCCGTTCTTTGAGCGTTGCGAAAAATTCAAGAGCAGACGGTACTCTTTTTCACGGAAAGCGGCTGGAAAATACGTTTCATTTGAAATAATTGTACGGAGCCTAAACTCAAAAATTAGATTACATGCAAAATTCATATTTTCAATTCATATTCAATTTTCTTCATATTATTCCGAGGCACGATCGATGTCATAATGTAAAATATTAGCCTAGCAGACGATGTCCATGCACTGACAAGCACTATTTTCACCATGGAGCATTTGTATGTCTGTTCATGTTCATCTGTAATGTAGAGCCTTCTGCTGCTATTGCTCAATGCCAGAGGGGTCTAACAATGTGTCACAGACACAACGACAGTATAATTATAGGTAAAGATTACTGTCCTGGTGACAATGCTATGTGATATAGGCCCAGTCCCTGTTGATCATTATATGCACAATGCTGAGATATTTTATTTGGTTCTGATTTTACGACCCTTTCAAGATTATTTCACTCATATCGAGTCGATTGTTAATCAGCGTTGTATGAAATCCGGATTACCCGAAAACACACACACACACACACACACACACACACACACACACACACACACACACACACACACACACACACACACACACACACACACACACACATGGCCTTCCGTTGCAGAAGTTGGCATCTCACATGTGACCTCAACAGAGCATCTTGTCCAGCCTTGTTCTCTATGTAAGACAGTATGTGAAGTTCCTCTGCGTAATCCAGATATAATCTAGCAGCATCAAGTTGGATCGATACATGAATGTCTGCTTCGCAGGCATTGCAGTTATCCCATACAGTGTTTTCGTATTCCAGGACTGGTCGAACATATGAGATATAAAACAGAGGTCAACTCTTAAAGGAAAGAATTTGCCCCTGAGGAGCAAATTTTTTCCTGTAAGTGTAGACCCCTTTTGCAGTGCGACTGAGCCGCTATAGAAAAGCGAACAGGAAGTCCCGAAAGTTGTCCCCCTTTTAAAAATGGCGGAATAATATGCTAGGTGTTCCCATTCCCCTTTAATAAACCCCTGTCTTCTTGAGGACAAGTAGTGGATACAAAACTGACCGTCTGAATATTAAGACCCCATGTAAACTAAAACCATAATTCTTTTTTTTTTCCATGAGAGGTTTTGAAGTATGTGTGTTATTTGAACCTGCTTTTCAGTTGAAAAGACCACCGGTCGAAGACTCGGAAAACTGGACCCGAGGTTAACATTGCGAAAACAAACCTATACAAATAGTGTAAATACCGCGGAAAAAGAACGAATATTTTAACATGAAAAAATTGCGATATTTTTCTTATTTTTGCTCTAAAACAGATTGTGGGTACTCAGAACCGCCTCGATTCTAACGCGTACCACAATCTATGTTTTAGAGCAGAAATAAGAAAAATGAGGTTTACCCCTGTTATCCCAATTTTACTATATAAAAGTGGGGTTCAGTGTGTGTGTGTTGTGGGGGGGGGGGGTATATAGGTGCGTTTCGTGATGTAAAGTTTTTCTCATGCTCAACCCGCTTGAGCATGAAATTTGAATACTTATAAATATGAAAATACACATGTATTTTTGTCCTGCTCATAAATTTTAAAATGCCAATTTGTCAAACATTTACAAGTTCATACATAGACAGAATACACTAGTACATGCATACAGGATTTGAAAACAAGCATTCATGCTTTTTTTAATCATCTCCTGCAATAAATATACACCATGAATTGAATATATCAATTTGTTTGTTTGATTTGAGGTTTAACGTCCCCGTCAACACTGAAAAGGTCATTTTGGAGACGTTGCTTCCAGTTTTGTGGGACTTTTACCCGACATTGAGATGGAATGACATCTCAAGCCTTGCCGCCCAATGAAACCAATAGGGTTTATAAGCATTGAGGGGCCGACACGCACCGCTTTTCCTGAGCAGGCTTAGCTCCTCTAAGCGGTTTACCACTACTCGTGTGCGGGTGGGTTTCAGCTCTGCGTGGAAGCATGATGCAGCCCATATATTTCTTCAAGCCCCGATGGGCGGGGGCCGATCGAACTAGGTTTAGTCAGTCAAGCAGTACAGCTGTAAATATTTGCCATGTGAAACTCGTTATTAATCAATAAATGGAAGGGAAAAAGAAAAAAAAAGCGAAGAAGGGGATAAAGTAAGAAGGAAAGATGGTGCTTATAGTGAGTAAAGTATTAGTAGTTTTAGCCTGTCTGGTGTCGTAGAACGCCAAGAGATATCGATAAGAGACACATATTAATGTTTTCATAGTTACATACCAAGCACATAAGTGTTTTTAAGCATCATGAGAAAATCATTTAGTTTGACGAATATATTTATTGACTGCCTTAAAATAATAACTTCGTTAATTTCGTCAGATAATGAGCTATCACCGAATACAAGAACAGCTTCAGATGCAACAACGTAATTTCTAACTTTATCTAACAATTCTCTGCGCATGACATTGAACTTTGGACATTTTAATAGGAAGTTACAGTTGGTATCAACAGCTCCACAAGTGCAAAAAGGGTCAGGAATCTAATAATAGTGGCGTAATCACGGGGGTAATACCATTTTCTATACTGTGTTGTCGACCGAGCCGGTACTGTGTAAAGCTGCTGTCGACCGAGAAATACGGGTTTCGACCGAGCAGTACAGATGTCGAAAGAGGAGGGTAGTCGATAAATTCGCTGTAAATGTGTTATTTTTGTGTATGTCTGTCCATTTTCGAGGTGTCAAATATTTTGTGAAATAGTTTGCTGTTGTTTCAAGTGTTTTGGAAGTCTGACTGATAGTCTGTTTTGACGCTGAGCGGAATTAAACGGGAAAATATATAAAATAAGTACTTCCGGGGAAATGCGTGGCTCTTATTCAGTGTCATGGAATATCGAGGACGAAATGATGCAGATACATCTGATACAACGCATAAAGTAGTAATGTAGTAATTTCTTCATTTTGATTTTTTTTACTACATTATGCGTTGGCATAGTCGACGCGAAATGAAGTAAAAAAATTATTTCATTTCGCGTTGATATGCACCATATCGACGCATAATGAAGTAATGATGGTAGAACATAGCTGTCTTCGAAAAGACTTAGGAAGCAATACAGTTAAATTCCTACAATTTAGACCACATTTGAGACGGTTCAAAAGTGGTCTTTAAGACCACAGTTGAACAGTCCAAAAGACGGTCTTCCACAAAAGCACACTGAAGGTCAAAATCACAAAGAAAATGTAGCTTTAACCTTCCAAATATGCTTTAAAAACAAAATTTGTATTAATTTTAGGTGGTCTTAATAGTGGAATTTCATTGTATTTGATTAAGCCAGTAGAATTAAATCTCACTGTCGGGTAAAAGTCCCATGAAATTGGAAGCAACGTCTCCAAAATGACCTAAATAGTGTTGACGGGGACGTTAAACCTCAAATCAAACAAATCAAACAAAAGACAGACAGGCAGACAGACAGACAGACAGACAGACAGAATGGACAAAAACTATATACCCTCTTGCATACTTCGTATGCCGGGGGTATAACTAGATGGGCTGCACGATGCTTCCACGCAGAGCTGATACCGCCCGTACATGAGTCCTCTTAATCTGCTTAGAAGGTCTAAGCCTGTCCAGGAAAACTGCTGCGAGTCGGCCCATACATGCATATAAACCCTATTGCTTTTAATTGGACGGCAGCGATTGAGATGTCATTTCATCTCAATATCGGGTAAAAGTCCCATAAAATTTGAAGCAATGTCTCCAAAATGACCTAAATAGTCTTGACGGGAACGTTAAACCTCAAATCAAACAAACAAACTGTTGACGCATAATGAAGTAAAATTAAGTATGCCACCCATCGCCGCAAAATGAAATAATTCTTTCATTTTGCTCAAACCTCTTAGTATCGACGCATAATGAAGTAAAAACGACATTTTATTTCATTTCGCGTCGACTATGCCAACGCATAATGTAGTAAAAATTTCAAAATGAAGAAATTACTACATTACTACATTATGCGTTGTAACTTACATCATTAACATACGCGATAACCTTTTATTTGTGTGTCGACATGTCTTTATATGCATCTGTGGAACTGTTTATAGTTTCATCGATACGGCTGTCGATGAAGTGAAAGTTTGCGGGGTACAGTTGTCGACGTTACTGGGTACGGATGTCGATGATTCAACGAGAGTGTAAGGGACAGATTTACTGGAAATTATACCCAGTTAAACAATAAAATAACTGTTGCATTCTTCGTCAGGCTTTGTTTGTTTGTTCGAAATGGCTGATTGATAATAAACTATCGTTGCTTTGTTTTGTTTGTTTGATTTAATGTTTAACGTCCCCGTCAACACTGTACAGGTCATTTTCGAGACGTTTCTTCCAATTTTGTGGGCGAAAACCTGAGTACCCGGAGAAAGACCACCTGACCTTCCGTTGCAGAACTTGGCATCTCACATGTGACCCGAGCGAGGCTCGAACCACAGCGGCGAGAGACCAAATGATCAAGAGTCAGCGCTTTTAACCACTAGGCCACGGAGGCCCGTCACCAATGAGATTGGTCATTAGGTTTTTAGCTCACCCTAGCCGCAAGCTCAGCAAGTGAGTATACTCATGCTCCGGCATCCGCCGTCGTCCGTTCACATTCTGCAAACATCTCATCCATCACGAAAACAGGCCCATGTAATATTGACCCCGTAAACCCCACTTTTATATAGTAAAACTAGGGTTTACATGCGTATACATTATTTTTCTAATTTCAGCAAAAACAGATTGTGGGTATTCGTTAGAACCGGTCTCGTCGAGGCTATTCTAACGAGTGCCCTCAATCTATGTTTAGAGCAGAAATAAGCAAAATTCAGTATTTTCATGCGAAAAGTTTCATATTGAGAGGCGTGTTTATGGGGTGCCGTTTTACTATTTATTCCGTATTTATGGATATCCATAATTATTTATGGATACCCATAATTCGAATCATGGATATCCGTAAATCGATGTGAATTAATGATATACATAAATCGAATAATGGATATCCATTATTCGATTTATTGATATCCATAAATCGAATTATGGATATCCATAATTCTCCTCTGCAAATAACCTAATGAATAATTACTGCTCCCTTTGCAAAAAAAAAAAAAAAAAAACTCGACTATTTGCGTCAGATTTCTGATTAAGGTGTGTAATAAAAGCCGGGGTGGAGGTGGAGGTAATGTCGGGTAGGCTTAGTGGTAGCTTATGGTGTGGGAGAGATATGTTTTGTTTGATTTGAGGTTTAACGTCCACTTCAATGTTATTTAGGACATTTTGGAGACGTTGCTTCTAGTTATGTCGGTCATTAAGCCTTCATTGAGATTTAATGAAATCTCAATCCCGCCGGCTTCGGTAGCTCAGTCGGATGCGCGTCTGACTGGTGATGAGGAGGAAGCGGGTTCGATACCTGCCGGGGTCGGCAACATTCTTTCGTGGAGATTGATCATGAAATATTTTCTACAGTCTTTCTCTCCCTTCCGCTGATTCAAGAAGGGCAGCTGTCAGTTTCTGGCGAAAGAATGTGCACAGTACTGGTTAACTGCTTACGTATAAGCCTGCCCAGGAAAAGTGTGGATAGGTAAACTGACCGGCTCAAAAATGACCTAAATTAGTGTTGACTGTGCCGTTAAACTCGAATACAAACAAACATCTCAATCCCAGTCGACCATTGACTCGCACGACTTTGTTTGGACAGACTTAGACCTTCTAAACGATTTACCAGTACCCTCAGCTCATGCAGCCAAATTTATTTCTCCAAGCCCCAATGGGCGGGGGCCAGGAGATATATCTGAATCTGTTTGGTACTCCATACATCTCAAGTAGAGTATTTGTTTGTTTGATGTGAGGTTTAACGTCCCCGTCAACTCTGTAAAGGTCAGTTTGGAGACGTAGCTTCCAATTTTGTGGGACTTTTACCCGACCTTGAGATGAAATTGCATCTAAAGCCCTGCCGCGCAAATGAACCAATAGGGTTTATTAACATGGACGGGTCGACTCGTACGGCTTTGCCTGGGCAGGCTTAGCTCCTCTAAGCGGTTTACCAGTACTCCTGTGCGGGTCGGTTTCAGCTCTGAGTGGAATCATCATGCAGCCCATCTATTTCTTCAAGCCCCGATGGGCAGGGGCGTCAAATAGAGTGTTATATGGATATATGTTAATACTTATATAAAGACCATGTGCATTTTTCTCCAGAAAGCATGCACTGATTGCCTGTTTGTATCATTATAATCTTACGCCCGATTAGGTGCGCAGTCCTCATATAGGTGATTCCAGAGGGACCGGATGGGTTGGCCGGAATTTCATGATCTTACGGCTGATTCCGATATTTAACTGCACACATGGCGGGCGTTCAGCGTATGCCGTCCGTTGCTTTGAAAGCCTTACGGACTGAAAAGGCTGCATGGCAGATAGGTCCCTTTGACCGGCCATCATCTTCCAGCGATGATGAAGACCTTGAAGATTTTGAAGATTTTTACAAAAAACAATCACGTGTTTTAGGGAGATTTATCATTAAACCAAAAGCTTTGGCGGTGATTTATGGATATCCATAATTCGAATTATGGATATACATAATTCGAATTATGGATATCCATTATTCGGCTGATTTATGGATATCCATTAATCGAATTATGGATATCCATAATTCGATTTATGGATATCTTTAAATAGGGATTAAATAGTAAAACGGTGCCCCATACGTGTTTTCGTATTGTCTGAAAACCGATTGGCCAACCAAAGCCAATATGTTTTGAATCTCCTTGGGTAGGGGGAACGCTAGTTTGTTCGCGGAATCTGGGTCACATGACCAAGATGGCTTTCACACCCATAGATGGTTAAACCATTGAAAAAACTTCTCTAGGACCAGTCAAGAACTTTGTATGTAACAGATAGGACTCCAGCACATCATAATTTGTTCAAATTATGATCTTAGGATTACCCCGAACGTTTTTTTTTTTTTAATTTTTCAGAAACTATTACAGCCAGTGAATGTTGGTAGCCAACTAATTGAGATTCTTCACACGTTTGTGGATTTGGTGAGTGAGTGTTTAAGTTTTACGTCCCACCAACAACTAAGGTCATATGGAGACGGGGACCTCGGTTTAAAGACTCATCCGAAAGTCCGGAGAAGCCAGGAATCGATCCTGTGACCCATAGTTTACAAGGCGAGTAGCGTAACCACTACACCACGGAGGCTTCTGTGTGGATTTGGTACCGATCCATCACATGTGTGAAGTATTGGTATCAATTACTCTTGTGTGAGAAATTGGTACCGATTCTTCTCATGTGTGAGGAATCGGTACCAGTTCTTTACATGTAAGTGAGTGAGTGAGTGAGTTTTAGTTTTACGTCCCACCAACAGCTAAGGTCATATGGAGACGGGACCTCGGTTTAAAGACTCATCCGAAAGTCTGGAGAAGCCCGGGATCGATCCTGCGATCCCTGGTTTACAAGGCGAGTAGCGTAACCACTGCACCAAGGAGGCTTCTAACTCTTTACATGTAAGACACGTGTAATAGTAATTGGTACAAATTCTCCACACCCCATAAACACAGGTCACATGTGTGACGAAAACTTACCATCCTGTACACGCCATACATTGTCAACGAATTCTTCACATGTGTGAGGAATTGATACCAATTCTTCACACCCTATAAAAAGTCGCACTAGTTTTTCACAGGTTTGACGAATACTAACCAATTTTTTATACATCAGAAAATTCAGACATCAAAATTTTTCGAAATTGACCATGTGTAAATTTGGGTGTGAATTTACGAAATGAGAAATTTACGGCTCAACAAATTCATCCCTAGACATATTGGAAGTGTTGGTGGTGACAGTGACGCAGGTGTGTGGCAAGGTATACTGTCTTCTTCTTCTTCTTCTTCTTTATTAAATCATATTATGCCGGTTACTAAATTTCGTTTAAATATACACGTGTAGCTTTATAAAAAATCTTAGAAGGCCTTCCGTAGACAAGTTATACATGTAGGATTCAGCGGTCTTGAACAGTTCTGTGTTGTGTTATCCAGGGTCCGACACTGGCTGCAAAACTGCATCTGGTGATGAAATCACGACGACCATACTGACATTGACCACCCGTCAGCATTTGTATACCAACATCTCCAAACAACTTATTAGAAACCATATTACCGCTGATAGGTGACTTTTGTTTCAAATACAGCTAAGCACGGGACATGTCAAGACATTTCCAAGTGAAAACCAACATGTCATCCCCGTTAGGAATGACAAAAAGTCTGTTCTAATATCAACACAGACAACTGATAAACTCTCTTACTAATAACATGTTGGTACAGTTATCTGGTTATGTTTGTTTGTTTGAGGGAGGTTTAACGTTCCCGTCAACACTATTTGGGTCATTTTGGAGACGCTGCTTTCAATATTGACTTTTACCATAAAATGCCATTATATGCACGGTCGGTCCAACTCGAACCACTTTGTCTGGGCATGCTAAGACCCACAAAGCGGTTTACCACTACTCATGTACGGTCGATTTCTGCTCAGCGTTAACCATGTATACCTTCTTTACTTAAATATGAACTTGCGCACACATAACAAACGCAAAATCAAAGCACTAAGAGTACTGGTTGGTCGATTGTCGTTGACTTTAGGTCGGAAAATTCCTGGACTGTGATTTAAACTGCTTAATTTACCCTAGAAATCCGATTTTTAAGTATACAGTGTAGATCTTGATCAGACGCCGCATTCTGTGGCGTCTGGTCTGGGTCTTCACTGTTTGCTAAGCCCAACCTATGATTCCAAGATAACCCTCTTACACAACACTCTGACCTCAGTCACTGCGGCTGTTTTCTATAAAAAAAGTTTTATTCGGACAAGTCTATGATAGTCACGTGGACTGAAGAGCTTTTCTGCTTAGGAATTTTGGGTAGTCGGAAAAGGAGCTCATCACGAAAACACGCCTATATAGTTTTGACGCCCTTGAACCCCACTTTTATATAGTGAAACTGGGGTTTACAGGGGTAAACCTGATTTTTCATATTTCTGCTCATATACATAGATTCTGGGTACTTGTTAGGACCGCGCGTTCACACAATCTATTTTTGAGCAGAAATATAAAATGTATCATATATTTTTTTCTACGGAACCCGGGAAGGGACATCATTTTTTTTTATTTTATAAGTTGTGCGCACAAGATAATATCTTGTGCGGACAACATATTATCTTGTGCGGACAACATATTATCTTGTGCAGACAACATATTATCTTGTGCGGACAAGATAATATCTTGTCCGCACAAGATAATATCTTGTCCGCACAAGATATTATCTTGTGCGGACAACATATTATCTTGTGCAGACAAGATATTATCTTGTCCGCACAAGATATTATCTTGTCCGCACAAGATATTAAGTTGTGCGAACAAGATATTATCTTGTCCGCACAAGATAATATCTTGTCTGCACAACATAGATCTTGTGCGCACAAGATATTATCTTGTCTGCACAAGATATTATCTTGTCCGCACAAGATAATATCTTGTCCGCACAAGATAATATCTTGTCCGCACAACTTCCCAAGATCTATGTTGTGCAAACAAGATAATATGTTGTGCGAACAAGACAATATGTTGTGCGAACAAGATCATATCTTGTCCGCACAAGATAATATCTTGTCCGCACAAGATAATATGTTGTCCGAACAAGATAGTATCTTGTCCGCTCAAGATATTATCTTGTTCGCACAACATATTAAAAATAAAAAACCATGTCCCTTCCCGGGTTCCGTATTTTTCTGAAAATTTTCATTTTTGTTTTTAGGGCAAAATGTTCAATTTATTTTAATAGGCATGTTTTCGTAATGTCTGCTGATCGACCCTATACTGTTTGTCATGGCATTTGTTGAGAAATATTCGTCTCTGCACATGCGCTTGAAGTTCTGAGCTCAAAACCTTAACAACGGGCCTCCGTGGCCTAGTGGTTAAGAGCGCAGACTCTTGATCATTAGGTCTCTCACCGCTGTGGTTCGAGCCTCGCTCGGGTCACATGTGAGACGCCAAGTTCTGCAACGGAAGGTCAGGTGGTTTTTCTCCGGTTAGTCCGGTTTTGCCCACCCCTGATTAACGATCGGCTCGATATGAGTGAAATAATATTGAAAGGGCCGTAAAACCAAAACCAAAAAAAAAAAAAAAAAAAAAAAAAACCTGAACATGAATGTTAATATTGACGTTGTCAATTTCAATTTCGTTATGGCCCTTTCAAACAAATTTGAAATGTTTAAGCATTTAAACTTCAAGCGCCTGTGATCTTTCCGACATCATTCTTCAAGAGCATTTGCACAGGTTTACAACATTTTTTGCAGTTTAATTTCAACCTGATTTGGCATTTACATGTTCAAGAGTTTACATCAGTGACCAGTCTTGTAGCCTGCTGTGTAAACTAAATATGGGAGAGTTAAGGGTGGAGTTATTCTTGGTGATTGTTGCGACTTTAAGACACCAGTTCGCACAAAACCTGCATTTTTCTTCATGGCTCCCAGTGAAATCTGCCTAATACTGCAGATTTCAGTAATAATCATAGAATAAATCATGTATTTTAACAGCCGTATCCATCAGACTGGGATACCATCGACGGTCGTATTTCTAATAATCGACATCCGTATCCCGACATTTTTCAAAGGTCTATAAAAACTCCCAGAGTGCATGAATTATGTCAAACCCACGTTGTTGTTGAAGCGTAAATGGTAGATAAAATATATATGGTGTTTTATTGCTTTCCTACGTTTCATAAAGCATTAGATTAATGATATTCTGTGAAATCTGATTTTTTTCGAAAGAACCGGTATTTTATAGTGTTTTTCAGACTCACGACTCTCTATAAGTGAACAGACAATTCACAGCTCGTCTCTTTAAAACACCGGCATCGTTTGTAAATGTTTAAACTAACGTTTTCGCCTCTCCAAGTGCACCAAAATCGAAGACCCTCCTCTGTCGATATCCGTACTGCTCGGTCGAAAACCTTATTTCTCGGTCGACAGCAGCTTTACACAGTACCGGCTCGGTCGACAACACAGTATAGAAAATGGTATTACCCCGTGGTAATGCACTGCATTCAGTTCTTAGTCTCTTGTGTAATATCTGGCTGAGCCTATCACCAGAAAAGAAATAATTAGGCGTTTTCGGACTATTTCGTTTGAACTTGTATTTAAACGATGCCAATGTCTGGGCAGACTTAATGTCATCTGAAAGATTGTTCCACTCGCGAATCGTAGAAGGAATGAACGCGTCGAAATACAGTCGAGACGACGCATGGACTTGTTAATAATTATCAGCATTACGAAGTCTATAGGGAGCATTGTCACCAACACGGGACGTAACAAGATCAACCAAGTAGTCTGGAGCTAGGCCGTTCAACAGGAATAATTTATGGAGCTTTTTTTCTTTCTGATAACTTAAGCCACCCTAACTCACGATACATTTTATCTATAGCCATCAATTTAGTAGTTCCAGATACAATCCTGCCAGCTTCATTCTGCATTTTCTCCAAGTCATTAATTTTTTGGGGGCACAATTGCCCCATAGAACATCTGCATACTCTAGAACGGGTCTTATGAATGAAAAATAATAATTTGTAGAGATTTTCTATCCATAATAAATTTCATAGATCTTACTAAGTGTATATGAGACCAAGCTTTTTCTTGAATATAGTCTAAATGTGACTGCCGTTTGCATTTGACATATTAATATATTCCCAAATGTTTATGAGCCTGGATTTGAACGATTGGAACATTGTCAAAATATAGTGGGGTGATTAGCTCTGAGTATTCTAAGTGATATCAACAAACCTTCAGTTTTCTTGGCGTTAAAATTTACAAGCCACTTAGAAGCCCCGTTAGCAATTCGTTCAAGATCAATTTTAATAAGGTGAGCAGCTGAATCCGGAAAGTCAACAGTAATGTAAATTGTGGTGTCATCGGCAAGCAGTCATATATTACAATGGATATCACGGACTGTGTCAGTAATATACAATAAGAACAATAATGCTCCATTGAAACAGCCTTGGGGGACATCAGCTTTGATCCCTCCCCACTCAGAACAGCGTCCAGGGATAGTTACCCTCTGGAATATGTGCGAAAGATAATTTTATAACCATGTAAGTAAATTTCCTGAAATCGCGTAGTGCTTTAATTTGGCTGGGAGACCCCAATGCGATGCAATGAGATAACGAATATTTATGAGCAGGACAAATTTCATGCTTAGTTGAGTGGAGCATGAAAAAAGTTGTGCAACTTCTGTGCCGGGCCTTCTCGGCGTTCACTTATATAACTGCTATGCATTACGATAACACCACCCGTGCGACATAGTGCATTTTTTCATATCTCCAAAATAGCTACTTTTCGATGAAAATCTGTGGTACTTTTCTTAATTAAACCGCAAACAATGATTGTTGATGATTGTTAGTACCAACTCTTTAAGGCGGTTCTAACGAGTACAAACAACCTTTGTCTTGGCGCAGAAATAAGAAAAAATATGTATTACCCCGTAAACAACAGTTTTCACTGTATAAATTTGAGTTAAGGGTGTGTTCATTTCACGGACTTGTTAATGTGGTGGTTTTGTGTCTGAAAGGATAAGGAAGGTGCCGACTCAAGGTATTCGGACTCACAACCATCTTTAATATATCTAATCACATATTCCAGATATTCCAGGGGCTTCTGTTCACTCGGTAAATAAAGCCTTTGTAGTTTGTGAGTAGATATGCCAGACTGTCTGGTCATGTAACTGACTTCAACACTCGTAATTAATTATTAACTGCTAAACTTCTTAATCAGGGTTATGGGTATCATAAACTACGCAAAGCCCTTTAAAAATTTTATAGACGTCATTCCCATTTAATTTCAAAATTAAATGCTGTACTTAAATCTTTTCTGCAACAAAGTCTATCGGAACCCGAATTTTATGGTGACTTAGTATTTAAATTCGGAAAATATATATAATTGCAATGACTTCAGCACCCAATTTCGTAAAACCATTCTTCGATATAAAAAGATTGGGTACAACATAGATGTTATACGACAGACTGCATGCATGGTAGTTAACCCGATCACGGTTGACAACTTTGCTTCCATCTTTAATTGCACGCCGGTGGGTCAGGACTCAGATCACATGGCGTATTCGACTACCTGGAACGCAGACGGACGCTAAAATCGCCGAGTGGAGTAGAAAACAGACATTCGTGGTGAGTTGAATAAAAGCGCATTTTACGGGCATATATTAGATAGATGTCCGCAGATGTGGATAGCAATCCGTTTAGCAGTGTTTCGCAATACGTTCCTCGAACTGCAGACGTAAATCCTGTCAATGACCAATTATAACCTATTTTCTTGGGCATAATGTAGATGTTTGATGCAAGTCGACCGTTTTTTTTTTTTTTTTTTTTTTTTTTGCTTTACAGCAATAATTCCTACATAATTTTCAATGTTTCCTGAATAGCATATTTATATGTTATTGCGATTCCAGAGCTTCCAATAATGTATTAGCTAGAGCCACAGTTGTTGTCAATATCCACTGAATCCGAGGATGGTTCAAAACTTGATGGTTGTTATGGTACAACTTACCACGGTTTATGATACACCATAACGCGGTTAATCAGCACCATTTGGGTACAACAAACACGGACTACAACCTTCGTGAAATGAGACAAAACACTTTTATCCGCCTGCGAAGTCCCGATACCTGATGTTAGTTTAAACTCCAAACGATCCATTTGACTGTTACATACACTTTAATGCCTTTCTGATTCATATTATTATGGTTTCTGAACTTATGAGAGTCATTGTTTCCAAATAAACAGTGCACTCGAATTACGAAGTGCTTACTTGTATTTAGGATCAGAATTGTTACTGGTGACACGCCAAATGACATTCATTCACAAGGGCCTATGATGTAGAAAAGTTAGTCCAAAGCTCTCACCAAAGAGGTAAACTTAGCTACCAATCCTGATGAAATGATCGAATTCTGAACGGTATTCCAATCTTTTATGGTTCGAGGGAATAAGGATCCTTTGCAATTGTCAGTTTTTGCTCTAGGTTCTGGAAAACGAATGAATTTTGATTTTAAAAGTGCATAATTTTGGATCTAAGATCATCTGTTGCAATGCTAGCGGTACACTTAAGACCTTCGTACAATAGTATTTTGCCTACTGTCTCTCCTCATTTTCTTGAGTCATTTTATTTAACCAATTTATGCCAAGCGGCATATTGTTTTACGAAAAACAGTTTTGTTTGTTTGTTTGTATTGGAGTTTAACGGCCCAGTCAACACTATTTAGGTCATTTTTGAGCCGGTCAGTTTACCTATCAACAATTTCCTGGGCAATCTTATACGTAAGCGGTTAACCAGTACAGTGCACATTCTTTCGCCAGAAACTGACAACTGCCCTTCTTGAATCAGCGGAAGGGAGAGAATGACCGTAGAAAAGCTTTCATGATCAATCTCCACGAAAGAATGTTGCCGACTCCGGCGGGAGTCGAACCCGCGACCTCCTGATCACCAGTCAGACGCGCATCCGACTGAGCCACCGAGGCCGGCTTTACGAAAAACAGTGTAGATACAGATGAGAAGCCGTGCAAGGTGGCGTCTGATCTGGGCCTACACTGTTTGCATAAAGAACATGCATTTTTGAAAAAAAAAATACCGCAAGCAAAACCAGCACAACACCCCTGTAATTAGAAGCCTCCGTTGTGTAGTGGTCACGCTACTCGCCTTGTAAATCAGGGATCGCAGGATCGATCCCGGGCTTCTCCAGACTTTCGGATGAGTCTTTAAAACCAAGGTCACTTCTCCGTATGACCTTAGTTGTTGGTGGGACGTAAAAACTCAAAAACTCACACCCTCACCCCTGTAACTGGAAATGGACTAATTCCAAACTAATTTAGGGGGAAGATTTCATTGTCAAATTTGGATTAATGAACCCACATTTTTAGCTCACCTATGCCGAATGCTCACAAGTTGAGCTTATACATGTATAGGCAGGCTGCGGCGTCCGTCCGTCGTCCACACCTTTGAACTTCAATATCTCAGTTACTAGCTGGCCAATCGTGATCAAAATTTTATGTGCAGCACCACTGGGTTGGGGGATTAACTGCATTAGGTTTTGGACCAGTTTTGATCAAAACTGTGGTTGCCATTGAAACAAACACCTACCATAGACTTAGTGGTACTAAGGCCTATGAACTTCAGCCTTTAGCTGAAGAGAGAGTTATAGTAGATAAACATATTTGTCATACAGCCACCAAGTTTGCTGTGTGTGTTACCGAAGGCCAAGACAAGCTCCCTACGCTATACTGGTTACCAAAACTTCATAAAAGACTTTATAAAGCACGGTTTATTGCAAATTCTAGCTCTTGTACTACCACTGAACTTTCTAAATTATTGACTTTTTGTCTTACTGCTATTAAAACGCATGTGATTAAATATTGTGATAAAGTCTGTGAAAGATCAGGAAGAAATCTGTTTTGGTCTATAAAAAATTCGAATGAGGTTTTAGATAAATTGAAATCCAGACATTTTCGGGCTTCAAGTCTCTCTACTTACGATTTTTCCACTCTTTACACGACACTTCCTCATAATCTGATATAAGAAAAGCTTAATGATTTAATTGAATGGGCTTTTCACAGAGAAGATTCTCTCTATCTTGCATGTAATGTCAGAAATGCATTTTTCACTTCTAAAGAGCATAAGAATTATAAACTTTGGTCATGTCAGAAAGTGTGTGATGCCCTCACTTTTCTACTTGACAATGTTTATATTAGATTCGGTACTAAGTTATTTAGACAAATTGTTGGCATTCCGATGGGTACGAATTGCGCACCTCTTGTGGTTGATCTGTTCTTGTATTGTTATGAAAGAGACTTCATGTTGTCGCTTTCCATTGATAACCAATCTGAAATTATTGAAGCTTTAAGCTCCACATCTAGATATTTAGATGATTTATTAAATATTGATAATACCTATTGTTTTATCATGATATATCGAGAAGTCAGTATATTTTTACTAGTACTATTTATTTCTATATATTATGGTAATACGATTATATGCTATCAGAGAGAACGTTAAAGAGAGAAAGCGCCCTGCAATGTTTTCAAGGTATTTTTATACTACAGCTTACGAGTATAATCAAATGCGTATCATGTTTCTTAGCTTACCAAATATACAACACCCCCCTTTTATAGTCAATATTATGAGAGTCTATGGTATGCCGAAATTGTTCAACAATGTATCCATGAAAACATTACATGCACTTAATGATAAGAATCATGGTTCACTGAGTGTTTCTTTTATTTGACCCAAGTTCATGAATTATTTCTCAGTTTATCAAAACCTAGTCTGTTCACTGATAAACCAATTTACACTAATTGTTTTGTTGCCCAATTATTTAGTATTCTAATCTCTGGGGCGGTTTAGAGATTCTGCCAGAACGAGTTATGTAGTGCTTATCTTCAGCTTGTTGAGATATAATGTTTTTACTCTGCTCAGTATTGTAGGACAATGGTGTATCAGATTCTTTCTGTGATAAATCTTTCTCATTTTCTGTTTCTTTGATTGCACGTTGTGGCTGGTCTGCGGGCAAATGTACCTTCGGCCGATAGTCGGCTGGATCATATAATTCGACCGGTTTATTCAACTTAACTAAATGCCTCCTGTTACGTGAAATGATACCTCGCGGTGTATCGACAACAAACGATCGCGGACGGTCGGCCGATTTCATTACTTTGCCGTCGACGTTGAAATTTTTGACGTGAACGCTATCGCCATCCCGAAGCGTAGGCAATGTTCGCGCGCGTTTCGACTTGTCATAATTTGCTTTCGAGTATGCACGTGCCGCGCTCTCCTTATCAAAAAGAACTTTTTGTTGAACCTGTCTCGGTTTTAACTTTTCTGGATGTTGCGGAAGGGTAGTTTTCATTTGTCTGCCATATAAAAGCTGACTCGGACTATAGCCGTTACGCAATGGTGTCGCACGATAGTGCATTAGTGCAATGTAAGGATCGTCTGCTTTTTCTAGCAACCGTTTGCATGTTTGCACAGCGCGCTCTGCTTCCGCGTTTCCCAAAGGATATCTTGGACTTGGAGTCAAGTGTTTTATACCGTACTCCTTCTTGAACTTCGCAAACGACTCGCTTGCATAACAAGGACCATTGTCACTGGTTAAAACGTCGCAAACACCAAATCGACTAAACATAGATTTAAGATGATTAATTATTTCTTCTGAAGTTGCAGAATTTAATTTTGCCAACTCTATGAATCTCGAGTAGTAACACACCACTAAAAGATATGTGTGACCTTTCCAAAAGAATAGGTCAGACCCTAGATGTTTCCAAGGCCGGTCATCGAACTCAGTGCTTATCATTGGCTCAGAGTGATCATTTTGCAGCTTTGCACATGTGTCACAAGATTTAATAAGGTTTTCAATATCAGCATTGATGCCTAACCACCACACGGATTCTTTTGCTCTCATTTTGCACTTGGTAATGCCTTGATGAGCTCCATGAATTTTGGACAGTTATCTTGTTTCATTTCTGTGGGAATTATAATTCTATCATCCTTCATTAACAAGCCTCTATTTATCGTTATCTCCCCTCTGAAAGGCCAATACACTTTCCCTATCTTTGTTGCAATCTGTTTTTTCTTAGGCCACCCATTAATACAGTAATTAGATAAAGTTTTACAAATTACATCCTTGTCTTGTTTTTCCCTTGTCTCTTGAAGCCTAAGATCCGTAGCTGGCAAGTGGTAGATAATCATGTCAACATAACTTTCCGTATCTACGGAATGCTTTTGTTCCTCCTCTGTTAATGAATGATTAACAGGGGAACGACTTAAAGCGTCTGAGATAATTTGGGCTTTTCCTCCTACATGGGAAATTGTATACGAAAAGGGCATTAACCGCATTCTGAATCTCATTATACGTAAAGGTAAATCATTTAGGCCTTTACGACCTCCCAACAATGAAATAAGCGGCAGATGATCAGTTTCAATGTGAAACGTTTTGCCGATCAAAAAATCTCTGTTTTTCTCACAACCAAATGTTATCGCTAAAGCCTCTTTTTCTATGGTAGAGTAGCGCTGCTCAGTAGGTGACAGGGCTCTAGATGCGTTACTAACAGGTTTCATATCTCCGTTTTCTTGCTCTTGAAATAACGCACAGCCTAGTCCGTAGCTACTTGCGTCAGTTTTCAAGACTGTTTTACGATTTGGGTCGTAGAGGGCAAGTACAGGTGTATTTGTGAGTAATTGCTTAATTAACTCAAAATATTTCTGCTGATCTGGACCCCAGTAGAATTGATTTTTGTTACTCAGCAGATCCCTGATTGGTTTAGAGTATTCAGCCAGCAAAGGAGTAAATTTTTGCAGCTGATTAACCCTCCCAAGAAACCTACGAACGCCATGTACGTCAGTAGGGGCGTTCATACCTGTGATGCCTTTGACCCTCTCTGGGTCTGCAGTAATCCCACTAGAGCTTATGATATGCCCCACATACTTGATAGAAGTTTTCTTAAACTCGCACTTTGACGGATTAATAGTCAAGTTTGCGCCATGCAGTCGCGAAAGTACTATATGTAACCTTTCGTCATGCTCTGTCTCTGTGCGTCCGTACACGAGAACGTCATCTGTCTGGCATATTACGCCGTCTATCCCTTCCAAAAGCTGCGTCATGCGCTTCTGTAGGTACTCGCTCGAGCTATTCAGCCCCATTGGAAGACGATTAAAAACGTAACGTCCAAATGGCGTTATGAACGTAGTAAGCATTTTGCAGCGGCTAGACAATAAAATCTGCCAAAACGCAAAATTCAGATCAATTTTACTGAAATATTTCGCACCGGATAGAAGACCTAAACTTTGATCAATTGCAGGTAACGGAAAATTTTCACGTTTGACGTTTTCATTGAGATGTGTTAGGTCAACGCAAATACGGATTTTTCCGGCTTCTGTCTTAGGTACGACAACCAAGCCTGCGCACCAGTCTGAGGGTTGGTCTACACGTGAAATAACTCCGTTCTTTTCCATATTATCAAGTTCCTGACGGACTTTTGGAAGCAAAGGAATCGGAACTCTACATGGTACTGAAAGTGCGTGCGGTTTTGCACCTTCTTTGAGTGTGATGTCATATTCACCACTCATCATGCCTAGCTCTTTAAACAGGTTAGGATATCGTTCTTTAACCGTTTCTTTTGAAATAACCTCGTTTACACTGGCGTTCTGACATTTTATCTCAAGCAAATTCAGCTTGGATATAGCTGGTCGGCCTAATAGGCATCTGTCGAGACCCTTAACAACATAGATACACTCGACCGCTGAGCTCGTATTGCTCTCAAGTTTAGCGGAAAATGAACCCATGACTTCCAACGGTACATTACCCGGACCATACAATCTTTTAGAACATCTATCTAAAGGTAATTTGCCTAAGTTTAAATATGTCTTGTCTGAAATGACAGTACAATCGGCACCCGTATCGATTTTGAATCTGATACAAACTGATCCTACCTTAAGGTCGATAGTCCATGGTTCACTTCCTGAATTCACTGACTCCAGTGAAGCACTATCGTCACTACTGTCACGTGATTCGATAGTCCCAAGGTACACTCCAGATTCGTCTGTCCCAAGGTACACATCGGATTCCTCGTCTCGATCGTCAACCTCGTGAACTTTCTTGGATAGGCAAAAACGAACCCAGTGTCCTTTTATGCCGCAACCCCGGCATTTTGAGTCTCTCGCTGGGCAATTATTCCGACCGTGTGTCGGCACAGCTCCGCACCGAGTACACTTTGGCTTTTCCCTATTTTGTTGTTTTAAATTGTCTCTGATCAGGGTCCTCTGTCGTGAATTTTGACCTCGTCTCTGTTTGTATTTCACTGAGTCAAGTTTGTTATCTGATATTTGACTTCTGACAATGGATTGTTGCTGGTGGACTGCCTCTTTTTGCCTGGCCTGATTGACAGCTGTTTCAAGCGTTAAATCTGCATCTAGCTGCAATTTCTCAGAAATTTTAGCGTCCCTCAGTCCAACAACGATTCTGTCCCGGATTAACTCATTCTTTAAATTTCCATAGTTGCAATGCTCTGCAAGTGTGTACAGTGATGTAATAAATTTATCCACTGACTCCCCCTCTTCCTGTCGTCGCATATTAAATCGTGCACGTTCGAATATGGTGTTTCTTCGAATAACAAAGTAATTTCTGAATCGCTCCGTAACAGTACCATACACTGCTAATTGTTCTTCCGTGAGTCCGAACGATCTTAAAATATCATCCGCTTCTTTTCCCATACAGTATACTAGAGCATTCACTTGCTGTTCCTCCGGTTTTTCTGACAACCCACTTGCAGTCTTAAATCGTTCAAACCTAGTAAACCACTTTTCATACTCTGAAGGTCTCTTGAAATCAAATTGTTCTGGAGGGGTCACTTGAAAACAAGCCATATTAGTGTAATTTAGTGTAAGTCGTTAGTCTGTTTAATTTTAGATTTATTTTTTTCACTGCACAAAATTTCCGTTTTATGAATGTTCAAAATTGAAATTTAAATCCTGGGAACCACTTCTGACACCATGTTTTATCATGATATATCGAGAAGTCAATATATTTTAACTAGTACTATTTATTTCTATATACTATGGTAATACGATTATATGCTATCAGAGAGAACGTTAAAGAGAGAAAGCGCCCTGCAATGTTTTCAAGGTATTTTTATACTGCAGCTTACGAGTATAATCAAATGCGTATCATGTTTCTTAGCTTACCAAATATACAAAACCTATTTCGATGGTTTGATCAGTCAGATTTACCCCCAGAACTTCAGTTAAATAAAGCAAATTCTTCTGATACAGAGGCCCCGTTTTTGGATTTACATCCATCTATTGTAGATGGGTTTGTTTCGTGCAAAATTTATGATAAACGCGATGATTTGATTTTGAGATTGTAAATTTTCCTTTTTTGGATGGTGATGTTCCTCGTGCGCCATCCTATGGCGTTTATATTTCGCAATTAATTCGATTTGCTAGAGTGTGTAGTCATGACTTCAACACTCGTAATAATTTATTAACGGCTAAACTTCTTAATCAGGGTTATCGGTACCATAAACTACGCAAAGCCTTTTCAACATTTTATAGACGCCATTCTAATTTAATTTCAAAATTCAATATTGGACTTAAATCTCTTCTGCAACAAGGTCTATAGGAACCCGAATTTTATGGTGACTTAGTATATAAATTCAGAAAAATATATAACCGCAATGACTTCAACACCCAATTTCGTAAAATTATTCTTGATATAAAAAGATTGGGTACAACATGGATGTTATACGACAGACTGCATGCATGGTAGTTAACCTAATCACGGTTGGCAACTTTGCTTCCCTCTTTAATTGCACGCCGGTGAGTCAGGCCTCAGTTTCTATGACGGTCCCAACGTAAAGGCTTATTGAGAATTAGAGAGATCTAATTCAAGGTAATGTTGGTTGGTGCCTGATGCTCTGTCTCTGGTCGGGCCCATTGGAGTCTAACTGCTGGTTTTCTTTTGTTCCAGCATTCCAGTGGTTTCTTGCTGTCGAGTCCTCATCGTTGTCTCACCTCTGTGGTTCTTTGCTTATTTGTGTTCACGGAGATGTTGCACTGATGAGTTAGGAGGCCTTCATGCGGACTGAGCAAATTATTTGTCTCAATCGCGACGGAAGTAAGGGCGAGGATTGTGGTCACGTAAAATCGATTTAAGCCCCCCAGTGAAAATCCTTCCACTGACCGTTCCAAGGCGGTTCTTCTGTGGCGATTTATTTATGTTGTTGTTTGTTACTTACTGTGTGTATCACTTGTGTCTTTTTATTTTGGATTGCCATTTGACCATTTTGTGGGAAAGTAACTGTCCTTATGGCCTTCCTTTGTTTAGGTTTCCATTATGGTCTGGTCGCTTAATGTTAGTGTTTCTTTCCCTTTGGTGTCTTTGGTGGGTGGAGTACGTTAATTGTATCGATTCCTGATCTTTATTTTACTTCTACTTTTTATAATGGGGAAAACGACGTCTCCAACTTTTATCAGCCATTTCTGATTCGATCTTTATCAAAGTTGCAGATAACCAGGAGATGCATACAGTCGACGTCCAGTTCGAATTCGGGTCTCACAGAACCGACTTTGGAGTAACCTGTCATTGAGCTTAAAATAAGCGAAAAATGGTGTCTCCAATTTTTCTCGGTTGTTATTGGCCTGATATTTTTAACCTTTAAGTAAACAAGGACAAGCATAATATCTAAGACGAGTTCGAATTTGGCTCGAATCTGACAATCTATTTCGCAGTTAAGTTCCCTTGAGCGTGAAAATTTTACCATAGGCTTACAATGAAAAAACGTCTTCTCCAACTTGTCTCAGCCATTTCTCATCCGATCTTTATCAAACTTGCAGATGCCCAGGAGAGGCATACAGTCGACGTCCAGTTCGAATTCGGGCCACACAGGACCAACGACTTTGGAGTTACCTGCCCTTGAGAATTAAATAAGCGAAAAATGTGTCCACTTTTTCTCAGCTGTTTTTGTTCTGAATGTTTTGAAACTTTTAGTAAACAAGCACAAGCATAATATCTCAAAGGAATTCGAATTTGGCTCGAATCTGACAACCGGTTTCGCATTTACGCTCCTGCGTCCGTCCGGCGTCCACACCTTTGAACTTCAATATCTCAGTTACCAGCTGGCCAATCTTAATCAAATTTTATGTGCAGAACCACTGGGTAGAGCGAATGACTGCATTTTATTTTGGATCAGTTTGGATCAGAACTGTGGTTGTCATGGTAACAAATACCTTCCACAGATTTGTAATGGTGAAAACGACCTATCCAACTTTCTCAGACATTTCTCATCTGATCTTTATAAAAATTACAGATAACCAGGAGAGGCATACGGACTACGTCGAGTTCGAATCTGGGCCTCAAAGCACCGGCGGCTTTAGAGTTACCTGCTTTTGAGTGTAAATGAAAGCGAAAAATGGTGTCTTCACTTTTTCTCAGCTGTTTTGATGATTATGTTTTCGAGTTTATCGACGCGCCAACCCTGTTTGTGGGTCATAAGCGTCAATCGGTTAATGATCAAAAACTATGTAGAATTATGAGGATGTTAAAAGTTAAGAGAGTGAGAATGATAATGTATAAAAATCTGAAACAAAATTAAATCTTATGAAAAATTCCAATTTCTTTTAAGAATAAAATAATATTATCAACAGATACATATTCAAACAATTGTTGCAAAGTGTCAGCTTTGAAGTACAAGTTACGGGACTGTGAAAAGTCGACACATTCTATTAAGATATGGTTAACAGTGAATTGCTGACCACATCCTACACAAGAAGGCTGATTATCACCATTAAAAATATAAGAATGAGTAACTCTAGTATGGCCAATGCGCAGTCGCATTAATACTACTACATCCTCTTTCCTAGAAAACTGTGGAGGAGAGCATTTTGTTCCAACGACAGGTTTAATGGCATGGAGTTTGTTATTTATTGCACGGTCCGTTTCGTCTTGCCATTCCGACAAGATGTATCTGTTGATAAATGGTTTAAAATTATTAAAAGGAATTTTAAAAACAGACGGATCAAACTTGAGCGATTCCTTTGCTTGTTCCGTTCGACCTGGACGGAATTGAAAAAAAATGGCTCGCTAAAAGAGAAGTTTTTATTTGGATATCTGTTTGGTTTCTTGTCTGATTCATAACAGACAAGCGTAAACCAGCAACATTTTATTGCTGGTTACCCTAGATTGTGATTTATTTGTCTTGTAGATCGAAAAAATTGCTGAAATTCTTTCCCGCCATTACCCAACTAGTGGGTGGGGTAACCTAAAACTGAAATTCTTAGGATCAAATTTAGGTCGCTTGTCACATTCATTTTTCTGGAGAGCCTGTGTGTTGTCAGATATTTGAGTGTGCTGAGCTGTATATAATTGGACCAGTATACTGAATAGTCCTTTGTGGCTGTCAGTGTGCTGGCTGTGACAAACTCGGAATCAGGATTGTTGCTTGACACCCCATAATAAGTCATTAGAAATCATCAAATCACTACCCGGTATATTAAAATGAAGGTCTCCCTGTTTCCCATGGTCTTAATTCTTGGGTTCACTCTTTGGAAAACAACTTATAGAATGCATCCAGATGATGGAAATCAGGAGTGCAAGATTACAATTAAGGAGAGTAGTAGTAGAATTTCCAAGTACTTGGCATTTACAAGGAAGAACGGGAACAGAAGGTGTTCGGAGGGCTTGCGAAACTTCAAGTCCTCCTGCGGTACAAACTTTACTTTACTTCTAATCTTGGCCGGAGACATTGAAACTAACCCCGGCCCAAGGTTTCGCTGCGGACTCTGCAAAAAATATTGCAAAGGTTCCGAGAAATGGATAGAATGTGAGGACTGTAACAAGCGCTTTCACTCCTCATGTTCTGATTTGGATAACAGTCAATTGTTAGAAATTGAATCTAGAGCTGGAACTTGGTATTGCAAAGACTGCAAAGCTGACTGTGGTCTTTGCTGTGGTACTGTCCTTAATGGCCATAAAGCCGTTCAGTGTGATCAATGTGAAATGTGGATACACACTGACTGTTCCTTCATTTCAGATGCAGAATATGGCACTTTGGTAAATTCAAGCTGCCACTGGATATGTCCAAAATGTGAGGTCTGTAACTTTTCAGACTCCTTCTTTGATGAATATGTAGAACTGATTAAGCCAAACAGGTTTGAACCTCTGTCAGAGGATAAGAGAGGCAAATCTTCAACAGCTGATGAAGCTAAGTCAAATTTTGTGAAAGGTTTGAAACTTTGCAGTATAAACATAAATGGAATTAGAGGGAAAATTCTTGAACTTTTTGCTTTCCTCGATACATCTCAACCTCATATTGTTGCTATTCAGGAAACAAAGATTGACAGTTCAATTACTACATCTGAGCTTTTCCCTGAAACTTGTGAGTACAGTGTGTACAGAAAAGATAGGAACTCTCATGGCGGTGGGGTGATGTTGCTCATTCATAGAGACATCCCTCACATGCCTTTCATGGAACTTGAAAATGACACCGAATCGGTCTGGGTTAAGGTTTTTGCAAATAAAACTTCCACTTCGTAGCAAGTTGGTATAGACCACCAAATGGTACAATCGAAAACTTCCAGTTGTTTAAAGACCAACTGGATTGCATTAAATCGCAGCATAAGTGTAAAAAACTCCCGGCTGTACATGTTCTAGGTGACCTCAACTTCAGAGACATTGCTTGACCCGACAGGCTCAGCAAACAAGGCACAATGCTGAGTCAGTCGGAAGGACAAATATTGATTGACATTATGAACGATCATGGCCTTGAACAAATTGTTAACTTCCCCATTCGTGATAAGAACACATTGGATCTGATCCTTACGACTTTGCCAGGACAATTCGAAGACATTCATTCCCCAGATAAACTAAGTGACCACGATGTTGTCTCCGGATATTTAAAAATTCACATCCCACCAATAAAGAAACCTCGGAGGAAGGTGCACTCATATCAGAAAGGTGACTATGAAACTATGAGGAAGGATGCACTCAGATTTGCAAAGGAGAATTACTTTAATGGTCATTCAGATGCTCGGTCTATACAGGAGAATTTTGATTTGATAACTTCTTTCATTCATACTTCGGCCGAAAATCATATCCCCTCAAAAACTAGTAGGGCTGTATCTTCTATTCCCTTGATCACTCCAGAGATAAGAAGGAAAATTCGCAGAAGGAATAAGATTCATGCAAAGGCAAAAAAGACGGGAAGTGGTAAACTCCGGACAAAATTTGAAAACTTGAGACGTGAAATCAAGACTGATATAAAAAATCAGCATGATTTGTATGTGAATAACTTGGTAGGTGATGTAAAGGCAAATCCCAGAGACTTCTACAGATATATTAATAGCCAGAAGAAAGACAGGCAAGGTATCCCGCCCCTTAATAAAAGAGGAGGGGACGGGGTTGCTGAATCAGACTCTGAAAGGGCAGAGGAACTAGTTGGTCAATTCAATGATGCATTTAATAAAACTGAGTTCACGGAGGTTCCATTGACTGGAAGATCGGCCCCATTCATGGATAATATTGTTGTGACAGCTGCAGGAGTGATCAAATTACTTCAAGGCTTAAACCCCAGTAAGGCCTTAGGACCCGATGAGCTTCATCCCAGAGTCCTGAAGGAACTAGCAAATGAGTTGGGTCCAGTTTTCGCACACTTGTTTCAACAGTCTCTTGATACGGGTGAAATCCCCAAAGAATGGCTCTTAGCAAACATTTGTCCACTCTTCAAAAAAGGAGATAGGGCTCTTGCCCGTAATTATCGCCCTGTGTCTCTGACTTGTGTTCTGTGTAAATTGCTGGAACATATAGTCTGCTCAAACATCATGGCCCACTTGGACGAGCATAAACTTTTGTCAGACAGGCAACATGCATTTAGGAAAAGGCACAGTTGTGAAACTCAGCTAAGCACAGTTATTAATGACTGGGCAAAAATCTTGGACAAAGGGGGACAGGTGAACACATTTATTCTTGACTTCGAGAAGGCCTTTGACACCCCTCCTCATGAAAATAAATCTAAGTTATTTGGTTATGGAATTGGGGGAAAGACCCTCAAATGGATAGTTTCTTTCTCTGCTACAGAAAACAGCGGGTTGTTGTTAATGGTGAATCTTCGGAGTGGGCTCCAGTTTTGTCTGGAATCCCGCAAGGGACCGTTCTTGGTCCACTTTTGTTCTCCCTGTACATCAATGATATTTCCACTGACATTGACTCAGAAATAAGACTGTTCGCAGATGACTGTGTTTGTTACCGGGAGATTAGAGATACAGATGACTCATTGAAACTTCAGGCTGACATAGATAGATTAGGATGTTGGGCACGTAAATGGGGCATGAGATTTCAGCCAGTTAAATGCAATATTATGCAGATAACTAGGAAGAGATCTAATAAAGTTGAGGCTTCTTACACCTTAGAGGGAACGGTCCTCGAGAATGTGGACTCCATTAAATACCTTGGAGTGACAATCTCACACAACTTGAGATGGAATACTCATATTAGCAACATGTGTACTAAGGCAAATAGAACGCTTGGTTTCCTGAGGCGGAATCTTCATCAGTGCCCTCAGGATGTAAAAGAGGGAGCATATAAAGGTCTTGTTCGCCCAATCTTGGAATATGGTAGTTGTATCTGGGACCCCAGTGGAGTGGTCCTTAATGATGAAATTGAGAAAGTTCAGAATAGAGCTGCTAGATTTATAACAGGCAATTACTGCTTTGAAACTGGGAGCATGACTGGAATACTTGGAAAATTAAAATGGGAGTCTCTCAAGAAAAGGGGAAAAGACAGTAGGCTAATCCTTTTATACAAAGGTCTAAAGGGTGCTGCCAGCATTCCAACAGATGACCTTGTTCCCCCAGCTAGACACTGTAGAAATCACCATTCGTTGGCGTTTCAGACTCTTAGCGCAAGAACTGACATTTATAAAGAGTCGTTCTTCCCCAGAACCATTAGAGATTGGAATGCCCTTCCCGATTCGATTATTTCGACAGCTGAAGGTGCTGATGATTGTGTAGCTAAATTTACCTCTTTGGTTAGAGCTAGGGACCACATCACAGGTCCTGGTGTATGAATGTCATTTGACGTGTCACCAGTAACAATTCTGATTCTGATTCTGATTGTCAGCTTATCCATTGCAGACAATGCCAATATGGCTTGGAAGCCAACAAAACAAGATTTGGTGTGTTTTAAAAATTTCATGATGTTTTTCGATCAATTTTTGTATTTGAGGATTTTTAGATGATGAATGGACTAAAGCCTTATGCACAGAAAGTGAATCAGAAAATATAATTGCTTTTTGAATTGTTGAAGAACTGATAAAATCTAAAGCTAGGTCCAATGCTTTGGCTTCAGCTGTAAAAATAGATTAACAATCTGGAAGGCGCAAGGTTTGGTGCGTATCTTTAGAAACATACGCACAACCAACTTTTTCTCCTTCTTTGGAACCATCAGTATAGACTTGCTGGTAATTATCATAACGTGACTGCAGTATCTGAAAGTTTTGTTTTAGTAGTATTGGATTTTATTCGGATTTTTGCCAAAATAGAAGGTTTTTAATACACCGAAATGGAACTTCTGCAATTTTATGTTTTTGAATAGTTTTAAGCTCGATACCTGAATTTTCTAGAAGTTGGAACATACATAATCCAAAAGGTCTGATTGCTGTGGGTTTAATTTCATACTAGTCTACAAATTCAGGTGGAAATGAAATTTTGAAAGTCGTTTAGATGGATTAGCAGCATGTCTGATAGCATACTGAAGAGAAAATGTTCCTCTGCGCGAAGTTAAAGATAGTCCACCTGCTTCCACATTAAGGCTAAATACGGCGAAGTACGAAAGGCTCCCATAGCCAGACGAAGGTCTTGGTGATGAAAAGTATCCAAAGATTTTAAATAGGACTTTCTGACAGAACCATAAACAGCAGACCCATAATGTAATTTAGATCTTATTAAAGACCAATAAAGATGTAGTAAGGTATACATATCTGCTCCCCAACTTGTATGAGCCAAAACCTTCAAAAGAGTCAAAGCTTATAAGCATTTCGCTTTAAGATATTCGATATGGGGAATAAAGGATAATTTTGATCAAATATGACCCCAAGAAATTTTGGCTTCTTCAACAACAAAATTTTGTATAAAAACAAGGAAGGATGTTCGTGTATTTTCCGTAGCTTACAAAAATGAACACACTGCGTTTTCGACTTGGAGAACTTGAAACCATTTTTATCAGTCCATTCTTCTATTCTTTTTAGATTTTGTTGTAACTTTCGTTCACTTGGTTTCATATTTTTTAACGGTAACATACACAAAAATCATCAACATACAATGAACAGTCGGTTTTGTCGTCCAAACATTGTACAATATTATTTATTTTGATGTTAAATAGCGTAGTTAAGAGAATACTGCCTTGTGATACACCCTGCACTTGTTCATAGAGATCTGACAGGGTAGATCCCACACGCACCTGAAATGCGCGCTGACCTAAAAAGCTTTGAATAAAACCCTTAAGCCGAAGTTATGGAGATCTTTCAATATTCCATAACGCCATGTGGTACCATAAGCTTTCTCAAAGTCGAAAAAGATAGCTACTACGTGTTTATAAAAGCATTACGTATAACTGCTTCTAGTCTTATTAAATTGTCATTGTTACTACATACCGAACGAAAACCTGACTGATATTCTGAAATGAGGTTGTTGGACTCTAAATACAAAATTTGAACTAATCTCTTGTTTATCATTCTCTCCATAGTTTTACACAAACAACTTGTCAAAGCTATCGAAAGGTTCTGCATGATCTTTCCCGTGTTTTGGAATTGGTACAACTGTAGCTAAACGCCAGTTCTCAGGACAGACCCCTGTTTCCCAAGTATTACTAAGATATCTGAAAGTGTTGAAAGAGAACCTTTTGGTAGATGCTTAAGCATCTGATAGTGGATTTCATCGGGGCCGGTTGCCGTATCATGTGATTTTTCAATGGCTTCAACTAGTTCGGAAAAGTTAAAAGGTATGTTGTATTCTTCGTGATTGAGGGGTTTTAAGTTTAGATTTCATTTCTCTTGGTCCTTTTTGGAATTTCAAAAAGTGTCAGAATAATTTCGCGGTGATGAATTTCTTAAGAATGCGCTACCAAGAGTATCTGAAATATCTTTTTTAGTTGAAATGTTTGTGTCAAAACCAGTATTTAAATGTGTAAAACTAGGGGACTTCGTTTTTCCTGAAATTTTTCGTACCATATCCAAAACCTTTTTAATGGGGGTTTTGTACTTCAATTTTTAAACATATTCTCTCCATGACTTTCGATTTGAAGCTCGGATTGTTCGTCGAGCTTTAGCGCTAAAAACCTTAACGTCGTTTGGTTTTTCTGATGTTGGACTTTTTAACAACTTATTTAAATAAAAATCAAAAATGAGTTCCTTTAAGAGCAATGAAAACATTCATAAGAAAGAAGATGGGTCATACTGCGTAGTTTCGGCTAATAAAACCTCATCAGTGACCCTGTAATGATCCGGCAAAGAAAGCCAGACGAAACATACTGCAATTTTGCGAATTTCGAATAGGCAGTCGATTCAAAGACTGGTATAATTCAAAATGGGGTCCAAATAATTAAAAACCTGTCTAGAATATGAGTCTAAACCAATAATATATTTCCGATTTCTCAGAATATTCACGCTGATCTCAAAGGACCAAAAGTAAAATATAAACTGCACTATGGTTGATGTACGGGGAGACGTTTTACGGCCGCCACACGGCACAACACCAGCTGCAGTGAAGGCAAATAAAAATCAAAAATGAGTTCCTTTAAGAGCAATGAAAACATTCATAAGAAAGAAGATGGGTCATACTATGTAGTTTCGGCTAATAAAACCTCATCAGTGACCCTGTAATGATCCGGCAAAGAAAGCCAGACGAAACATACTGCAATTTTGCGAATTTCGAATAGGCAGTCGATTCAAAGACTGGTATAATTTAAAATGGGGTCCAAATAATTAAAAACCTGTCTAGAATATGAGTCTAAACCAATAATATATTTCCGATTTCTCAGAATATTCACGCTGATCTCAAAGGACCAAAAGTAAAATATAAACTGCACTATGGTTGATGTACGGGGAGACGTTTTACGGCCGCCACACGGCACAACACCAGCTGCAGTGAAGGCAAATAAAAATCAAAAATGAGTTCCTGTTTACGTTTTTTTTTGATAGTTTCTTTACAGTCATTATTAAACCAGGGTTTGTTTCTCTTAGGATTTGTGCAGGTCTTTGGAATGCATTGTTATGATATATCTTAATTAGCGAATCTGTGAAATCAGAAACAATGTCAGCTGATACATTAAAGTGATCAATTGATAACTTTTCTTCACATAAAGTATTGAATAATTCCCAGTCGGCTTTATTCATTTTCCATTTCTGGTTAAAGTCCTCATCTGGTTCGTTTACAGGGAAGTGACCACTTCCGCACTGATCGTCATAGACAGACCATTCATAGTCTAAGAAGAGAGATGGGTGACATAAAGAGAGGTCTAAAGAAGACAGATGACTTTTCGCAGGGTGAAGGTAAGTGTAAGACTGATCATTCATCAAGCAAAGATCGTTCTTTGCACAAAATCTTCAATAAATGCCCCTCTGTTGTTGTCATCTTCACAGCCCCAAAGAATCGTGTGACCATTGAAGTCGCCAACTAAAAGATATGGCGATGGAAGTTGACCCAGCAATGAATCAAGATGTTCGGGCTTTAAACAAAATGAGGGTGGAATATATAGAGAGCAAATTGTAGTTTCTTTATCCAGAGAAACCGACACTGCTACAGCTTGTAGTTCTGATTTCAATTTGACCTCTCTTTGTGGTAAACAAGATTTAACAATAATCGAACTGCCACTATGTGGTCTATTACCATCAGAATAGATATAGTTATATGCATTGAAACACCTATTATCGATGTCTTTTATTTTTTTTATTTTATTTATTTTTTTTTAAAGTTTCTTGCAAACAAAGAACCGATGGGATTAATATAGACAGAAGTAATAAAAGTTCATTATAATTTGATTTAAGATCTGTACAATTCCATTGTATTATTTTATGTTCTAGATCCATTGAGAGATATTTACATGACTAGAAACTAATGCGACGTTATCAACGAAATTACCTTATTTATATATAAGGTATCCTTTTAATTCTGTTACCCCTGCGAGGACTGGTTGGAGCATCGTCATCATCCACTGATTCTTCATTGTCCTCGTCAGGCGGTGGCCCTACTTGCGAATAATGAAGTCGGATCGGATCTTCCGATCCCGTACTGGTTCGACCTGAGTCGAACGTCTGTTTTACATGCGGCGCTGGCTCCGGCTCGGTCGCGGTTGACCGATCGGGAGCAACCTGGATTGCGCTCTTTAACAAATTGGTTGAACTTTGTGGTGCTAGAGTGGACTAACTCCATACACAAGATTTTTTTTCAGTTCAGCAATGTACGATTCAGCAGTCTGCGTCCCATTGTGCGTAACTTTAACAACAACACCCTTTGTGATGCTGGCATAACTGACGCTTGGTGTTGTATTTCGCTCTTCAACAATTTTTCTCGGCTCCGGGAACGTAATGAACCTTTGGAATTTGTTAGAGAGTATTTCTTTTTCTTTTTTCCATGCCGGACATTCCCGAGAGAAAACAGCATGTTTGCCACTACAATTGACGCACTTGACCTCATTCCGACAACCCGGGTGATTACTGACATGTTTCTCTTCACCACAGCTAGGACAGAGAGATGTCTTCTGACAAAGTTTGCTTTCATGATGGCCAAAAACCTGACAATTGTAGCATCTGAGAGGGTTTTGAATATATACCTCTACGTTTACAGAAAGATATGCTACTTTAATTTTCTAGGGCAGAATTGGTGTATTAAAGGTTAAAACGTAAGTGCTCGTTGGCTTTAATACACCACTTCTACGAACTTGGATGTTACGAACACCAATTACGCCTTCGTCTCTCAAGTTCTCGATGATCTCTGCATCGCTGCAAGGACGTAATTCCGGGCTGCGAATGACACCTTTACATGAATTGAGTGTATAGTGCAGAGACACCTTTACGTTGAGATCGAACAACTTTCTGGTACGAAGAAGGCTTTTAACCTGCTGTTCTCTCTCGACTTCTATAAGAAGATCACCTGACTTGATTTTTTATATATTTGTGGATGTCCGGCTATGGACACTAAACTGTTTTCGATAACAAAAGTTGAAAAGTTCGAAACGGTGCGTTTATTTTCAATTGACGTCATAAAAACAAACAGCGAGAAAAATTTAAGATCTTTGGTGCTGCAGACTGCTGACTAGACTCCTGGCTAGACTGCTGATTGATTCATCCGATTCGGATGTATCCTCGTCTTTTTACGTTTGATTGCGTTGCGGTTATTAGATCTGTGTTTCCCTATGAAGAAAGCTTTAAGGTTCGTCACAAGTGCTCTCCGCCCTCCTTGGAGCCCAACAAGGGAACACCATAATGGAGTGGTTATCCGATTCGCAGGTGTTAGAGATACACGTGAGAGATACTCGCATAAGCAAAATGCCTACACGGTTCGCCTTCTAGAGATAAAAAGACAAAAAGTATAAGGTAAATGGACATATGGTTGGTATCAGGAAAGATACAAAAAGAATAGAAAAGAAAGCAAAGAGGTATCTCTAGGGCTTTGTGCGACCAGCCGATTGACCCTGCCGGACCGCACGGCCACCCGTCTACACCGAAAAACCAGGCCAAAGAGGCGTGTAGGGTACCTGAAGCACCGCAACCTCAGGTAACCCTCAACCTCCAGAATCCCTTCATCCGGCTTACAGGACGCCGTCCACGACAAACGGGTGGTGCTTCCTTTAGCTCTTCCCAGTGGGCACAGGGACGACCAGTGAGAAACGAGCCCCCAGGGCCACGACAAGGCAGGAAGTCTAATACCTGGGGGACGGATGTTTTTGATCTGATCTTTTTGAAACTTTAAGTAAACAAGGACAAGCACATTGTTTCATACAAATTCGAATTTAGCTCGAATCTGACAATCGGTTTAGCAGTTACCTTCCCTTGAGCGTGAAAAAAATTTACCATAGGTTTACACTGGAAAAACGACATCTCCAAATTTTTCTCAGCTATTTCTCATCTGATCTTTATCAAACTTGCACATAACCGTGTGAGGCATACAGTCTACGTCGAGTTCGGATTGTGGCCCCGCAGGACAACAGCTTTGGAGTTACCTGTCCTTGAGAATAAATATGAGCGAAAAATGGTGTCCACTTTTTTCTTAGCTGTTTTCGATCGGATCTTTTTGAAACTTTAAGTAAACAAAGACAAGCATAATATCTCAGATGAGTTTGAATTTGCCTTGAATCTGACAACCTGTGCTTGCGGACTGCCTTTAGACCAGTCGATAGTCGATACCGAGGCAGGACATGTTCATCAGCTCTTCGTAGCTTTCTGCATCGCCAGCAGTCCAGGCAACATAGGATCCCAAGCGCACAATGAGAGCTGAAAAGATATAATGAGTATTGTCTTCGAATAATCCATATGTTCATATGAAATGACATCTCAAGCCCTGTCGCCCAATGAAACCAGTAGGGTTTATAAGCATGGACGGTCCGACCCGCAACACTTTGCCTGGACAGGCTTAGATCCTCTAAGCGGTTTACCATTGTGCGGTCGGTTTCAGTTCTGTGTAGAAGCCTCTTCGTCAAGTCCCGATGGGCGGGGCCGTTGCTCTGGTGCTAGAATGGCCGCTAGAGCTGAAAATAAAAAAAAAACTTTAAACGACCCTCGGATCAATTTCATTTACACTTCATAGGAATTTGGCTTAGGTGACCCTCTACTAAAACAGCTAAAATGTTTCCTCTCAGATGAAAAAGATGGTAACCAGAGCTAAAAAAAAAATAATAAACTACAACTCCTACTATACCCTTGTGCTAATTTCATTCAAACTTCATAGGACTGTTGCTTAGGTGATCTTCTACCAAAAAAAGTAAAAATGGGTTCTGCTCCAAAGAACAAAATGACCAACAGAGCTAAATATAGAAAAAAAAACAATAAAAAAACTGCTTATAAAAAAAAAACTCCTCCTCCTTAACCATTGGGCAAGTTTCATTTATACTTCACAGGATTTTTGCCAAGCAGGCTCTTTACCAGTATAGCTAAACGTGTTCCACTTCGATGAACAAAATAGCCGCCAGAACTAAAAATAGAAAAAAAGTCTTAAAAAAAAAAACTACTCCTCCCATACACTGGGCTAATTTTATCCAATCACCATAGGACTGTTGCGTTGGTGACCCTACCAAACTAGCTAACATTTTTAGCTCGGATGAACAAGATGGCTGTCAGAGCTAAAAATAGAAAAAAATAACGACGACTCCTCTTATACCCATTGACAAATCACATGCAAACTTCAAAGGAATGTTGCTTAGGTGATCTTCTAACAAACTGACTAAACATGATCCACTCCAATGAGAAAAATAGCAGTCAGAGCTAAAAACAAAACAACTTGCTTTTAATGCAAACTCTTCCTAAACCCATGAGCCAATTCGATTCAAATTTCACAGATATGTTGTCAGGGTGACCACCTATCAAAATGCAACATTTATTCTTCATGGAATAAACTGGCCATTAGTTAACCATAAAATATTATGAGTCTCAGAAGCAATGTGACATTTCGAAATCAAGTGAGCGGTTCAGGACCATCTCCGCCCTCTTGTTAAACTTCTTAATTACTTTGTTACGCTGCTTCGACTAGATTAGAAACAAACGTAGCATTCAAAGTTTTTTTTTTGTGGAGACGTAACTGTTCTTTTGGCTTTCAGCTTGTTGTGCTTTCATTATGGTGAAGTTACGTATGTTGTTTTTAGCACACCTGTCACGTAGTGACAAGGTGAGTTTTTGTAATCACATTTTGTCCGTCGTCCGTCGTGCGTGCGTGCGTGCATCCATAAACAATTTCAAATAAATATATCTCTAATACCCCATGGCCAATCAAATTTCACGAGAAGCATCATCAGGTAGCGGAAAGGCTGCATAAGGTTTTGGGCTGATCAGATTGGAATTCTGGTTGCCATGGCAACATATAGCTCCCATAGACTTACAGTGGGATTTTTTTAGCTCACCTGAGCACAAAAAGTGATCAGGGTGAGCTATTGTGATCGGTCAATGTCCGTCGTGCGTCGTGTGTCGTGCGGCGTCAACAATTTGCTTTAAATGCTAACTCCTCCTAAATCCTTGAGCCAATTTCAATAAAACTTCATAGGAATATTGCTGAGGTGCCCCTCTACAAAAATAGCTAAAATTGTTCCGCTCCACTAAACAAGATGGCTGCCAGAGCTAAAAATAGAAAAATCTTTAAACCACAACTTCTCCTGTACCTTAAGGCCAATTTCATTCAAACTTTATAGGAATGTTGCTTAAGTGACCCTCTACCAAAATAGCTAAAACGGTTCCGCTCCGGTGAACAAAATGGCCGCCAGAGCTAAAAATAGAAAAGTCTTTAAACGACAACTCCTCTTGTTCCCTTTGGCCAAATTTATTCAAACTTCATAGGTATGTTGCTTAGGTGACCCTCTACTAAAATAGCTAAAACGGTATTGCTCTAATGAGCAAAATGGCCGCCATAGCTAAAAAAAGAAAAACGTCGTAAATTTGCTTCAAACACAAACTCCTCCTCAACCCTTGGGCCAATTTGATTCAAACTTCACAGGAATGTTGCCCAAATGACTCCCTACAAAAATAGCTAAAATTGTTGTGCTCCGACAAACAAGATGGCCGCCAGAGCTAAAAATAGAAAAGAAACTTTAAATGACAATTCCTCCTGTATCCTTGGGCCAATTTTATTCAAACTTTATAGGAATGTTGCTTAGGTGACCATCTACCAAAATAGCTTAAAAGATTCTGCGATGATGAGCAAAATGGCCACCATAGCTAAAAATAGAAAACTTCGTAAATTTGCTTCAAACACGAACTCCTCCTTAACCCTTTGGCCGATTTGATTCAAACTTCACAGGAATGTTATGTAGGTGATTCCCTAAAGAAATAGCTAAAATCATTCCGCTCTGACTAACAAGATGGCCGCCAGAGCTAAAAATAGAAAAAATCTTCAAACGACTACTCCTCCTTTACCCTTGGGCCAATTTCATTCAAACTTCACAGGAATGTTGCCCAAATGACTCCCTACAAAAATAGCTAAAATTGTTGTGCTCTGACAAACAAGATGGCCGCCAGAGCTAAAAATAGAAAAAAAAAAAACTTTAAATGACAATTCCTCCTGTACCCTTGGGCCAATTTTATTCAAACTTTATAGGAATGTTGCTTAGGTGACCATCTACCAAAATAGCTTAAAAGATTCTGCGATGATGAGCAAAATGGCCACCATAGCTAAAAATAGAAAAACTTCTTAAATTTGCTTCAAACACGAACTCCTCCTTAACCCTTTGGCCAATTTGATTCAAACTTCACAGGAATGTTATGTAGGTGATTCCCTAAAGAAATAGCTAAAATCATTCCGCTCTGACTAACAAGATGGCCGCCAGAGCTAAAAATAGAAAAAATCTTCAAACGACTACTCCTCCTTTACCCTTGGGCCAATTTCATTCAAACTTCATAGGAATGTTGCTTAGATGACCCACTACTAAAATGGCTAAAACGTTTTCGCTCTGATGAGCAGAATGGCCACCATAGCTAAAAACAGAAAAACTTTGTAACTTTACGTCAAAATGCGAACTCCTCCTCAACCCTTGGGCCAATTTGATTCAAACTTGACAGGGATGTTAGTTAGGTGACTCCCTACCAAAATAGCTAAAATCGTTCAATGCGGCGAACAAGATGGCCGCCAGAGCTAAAAATTGAGAAAAATCTTCAAACGACAACTCCTCCTTACCCCTTGGGTCAAAATGATTCAAACTTCACAGGACTATTATTTGGTTGACTCCCTACAAAAATAGCTAAAATTGTTCCGCTCTGACTAACAAGATGGCTGCCAGAGCTAAAAATAGAAAAATTCTTCAAACGACAATTCCTCCTTACCCCTTGGGCCAATTTGATTCAAACTTCACAGGAATATTATGTCGTTGACCCTCTACCATATCAGCTAAACTGATCCCGCTCTGATGAACAAAATGGCCACCAGAGCTAAAAATAGAAAAACAATGTAAATTTGCTTCCAACTTCACAGGAATGTTGCCCAGGTGACTCCCTACCAAAATAGTTAAAAGCATTCCAATCCGATAAACAAGATGGCCACCAGGGCTAAAAATAGAAAAAATCTTCAAACGACAACTCCTCCTGTATCCTTGGGCCAATTGCATTCAAACTTTATAGGAATGTTGCTTAGATGACTCTCTACCAAAATAGCTAAAATGGTCTCTCTCCGATGAACAATATGGCCACCAGAGCTAAAAATAAAAAAAACATGGTAAATTTGTTTAAAATGCGAACTCTTCCTAAACCCTTGGGTCAATTTGATTCAAACTTCAAAGGAATGTTGCCTAGGTGACACCCTACCAAAATAGCTAAGATCGTTCCACTCTGATCAACAGGATGGCCACCAGAGCTAAAAATAGAATGTACTAGAGACAGTGACATTCAGGTGAGCGAATCAGGGCCCTCTGGGCCCTCTTGTTTTAAATCTTCTTCTCTGAAACTACAGGGCCAAGAGCTTAGGTATTCAGCTTGTAACAATGGCAAGTGGTCACCTACATAAATCCTGCCAATCATGCCCCCTGGGGTCCAAATTGGCCACACCCTGGGGCCCCTTAGCTCCAATAGACTTATAATGGAAAAAAACTTCAAAAATCTTCTTCTCTGAAACCACAGGGCCTAGAGCTTAGATATTTAGCATGTAGCAACGGCAAGTGGTCACCTACATAAATCCTGCCAATCATGCCCTTGGGGTCCTAATGGGCCTCGCCCCGGGTCATCTTAGCTCCGATAGACCTATAATGGGATAAAGCTTCAAAATCTTCTTCTCTGAAACCACAGGGCCCAGAGCTTATATATTTAGCATGTTGCAACGGCAAGTGGTCACCTACATAAATCCTGCCAATCATGCCCCTGGGGTCCAAATGGGCCTAGCCCCGGCCCCCTTAGCTCCCATTGACTCATAATGGAAAAAAAAAAGCTTCAAAAATTTTCTCTGTTACCACAGGGCCCAGAGCTTAGATATTTAGCATGCAGCAACGGCAAGTTGTCACCTACATTAATCCTGCCAACCATGCCTCTGACGTCCAATTGGGCCACGCCCCGGGGCCCCTTATTCCCATAGACGCATAATGGAGAAAAGCTTCTCTGTAACTGTGAATCACAGAGCTTAGGTAGATATTTAGTATCAAGCAACATAAAATAGTCACCTACATAAATCCTGCTAACCCTGCCCCTTGGGTCCAAATGGGCCACACCCCGGGGCCCCTTAGTTCCTATAGACTTATAATGGGAAAAAAACCATAAAAAATAAATCTTCTTCTCTGAAACCATAATGCCCAGAGCTTAGATATTTAGTATGTAGCAACATCAAGTGGTCAACGACACAAATCCTGCCAATTATGACCATGGGATCCAATTTGGCCACATCCCAGGGCTCTTTAGCTCCAATTGCCATACAACTGGAAAAACTTAAAAAAAAATCTTCTCTGAAACTACAGGGCCCAGAGTTTAAATATATAGCATGTAGCTACGTCAATTGGTCGACTACATAAAAACTAAATTGGTGATCAAGAGAATAAGTTGATGTATCTGTATTCTGTGGATTGAAGTGGCTCGTATTATTTTAGGTGTTCTATATATAAGATTTTGTGCTTCTAAAGACACCTTTTTGGCACAGATCACCACATAGATTATACACATATTTATTTGTCATAGTTTATGCCTTATTCTCATAAGTATGTCCACTGTAACAGAATTAATTCTTTGTGGGTTGAAGATAAGATATAACAACCAAAATATTTATGATAGAATGGTAACTTTATAATGTGAGCCTTATAGATCAGTGTGTCTGAATAAAGTCAAATATACAGTGTGTAGAAAACGAAGGAGACTTTGGTCTCTCACTTCTGATATGTTAGCAGCTGTTTAAGATCACCCATGTTTCTTCTGTAAATTTTGTCATACCATGCAATAGTGCTGTTAACCACTGCGTCCAAAGGAAAATGTAGCTACAGATATTGATTTCTTTGTCAAATTATGACTATGACATGTACAAAAACTAACTGCATAGATTCAAGAAGTCTTGTATATATCCTACACTATGCCTTTCAAGATTACATGCTGAAGAGATCAACCCGTTCAATTGATGTGCGTATATATTGACAACCTTGGATCTAGAAGATATCTGAACCGAAAAAGATTTTCATGCAACCATCAGGTTGACTGAAAAATCATTTTGCGATTTACTTTCATACTTTTTAAACTTTCTTATGCAGAAAACATTTGGGCGATATCTGTTCAGTTTAACGCTCCACATGGCAATTCTTTGTTCTCAACATTTCTCCGTACAGTACATTAAATGTATACAGTAACCTCATCATATTGGTATATTGTGTTTCCAGGAGTTTAGGTTTCAAAGGTCCGGTAAAATTTCTCTACGGAATAGGATACGTTTGACGCAAGATCAACGTAACGGAGTGGTCCAAATGCTTCTACGTGAGACGTCTCAGGCTGTCATCGCCAGGAACTTCCAAGTGAGTAAATCGACGATAACTCGCTTGTACCAGCATCTACGTCAAACGGGACCGACAAATGACATGCCCAGAAGTGGACGTCCACGCGTCACGACCCGTCAACACCACCGATACATCCGTCTAACCCACTTCGTAATCGGTTCCGTACAGCCGTCGAGACGTCTCAGGTGACACCAGGAACGCACAACAATCAAATAAGTGCAGATTCTGTCAGGAATCGCCTTCGAGAGTTTGGCTTACGTCCTTGTCGTCCGTAGTTTGGTATGCCATTAACACCACGACGACGTCAGGTTAGAATGGCATGGCTCACACAACATAGGCCAAACCTGTTTCCCCTTCGTCAGTGGCGTAACGTAATGTTTTCTGACGAGTCCATGTACTTTTTGTTCGGAGCTGACGGCCGTCAACGTGTGTATAGGCGTGACGGAGAGCGTTATCGTGACAATTGTTTGGTTGAACGTGATCGATTTGGTGGCGATGGGTTGGTTGTGTGGGCTGGCATGTCTTATGGTCATAGAACGCCTCTCTACACGTACAACGTTCGGTTTCAACAGGATAACGCACGGACGCATGTAGCAAGGCTCAGCATGGCGTTTCTTCAGCAAAACAACGTTGACGTGATGCACTTGCCTCCGTATAGTCCAGATCTCTTTCCTATAGAACATTTGTGGGACGTCTTGGATAGGCGCGTACGTAACTACCCCAAGCCGCCAACAACGCGTCAAGCCTTGCGTCTCGCGCCCATACAGGAGCAGAATGCTATTCCCAAGGCGAATATCAATCGTTTAATCATCTCCATGACCAGGCGTGTGCGTGCAGGACTGAATGCAAACGGAGGACATACTCGCTATTAACTGCTTATGTTTTGAACTTGTGAAATGACTACCTCTATACATTCCCACTAGAAATTGATCTCTCTATGGTAGTTACACTCAGAATTGATTATATTATTGCGTCATTAAATCGATTTTCTGCAAACATGATTATTTCTGCAAATACTCGCATTTATATTTGGAGTTTCGTTTCTTTTTCGGTTCAGTATATATCAATCAGGTAAACAAACATGTCTCACCATTCTTTACAGTTTCTTTTTTTCTAAACATCACTTATGATTATCTGGTACCCAGACGAGCGATATAGGGCCATTTTGCCCTCTTGTTTCAATAATATAATTCAAAATAGCAATGAGGTTTTGTTTTATTTGTTTGATTTGAGGTTTAACGACCCCGTCAACACTGTATAGGTCATTTTGGAGACGTTGCTTGCAATTTTGTGGGACTTTTACCCGACATTGAGATGCAATGACATCTCAAGCCCTGTCGCCCAATGGAACCAATAGGGTTTATAAGCATGGACGGTCCGACTCGCGCAGCTTTACCTGGGCAGGCTTAGATCCTTTAAGTAGTTTACCAGTACTCGTGTGCGGTCGGTTTCAGCTCTGCGTGTAAGCAACATACAGCCCATTTATTTCTTCAAGCCCCAATGGGCGGGGGCCGAACAATGAGGTACTTCGTTGCATGTCTTGTTTGTTTGAGTTGATGTTTTACGTCCCCGTCAACACTATTAAGGTCACTTTGGAGACGTTGCTACCGATTTTGTGGGACTTTTATCCGACATTGAGATGAAATGACATCTCAAGCCCTATCGCCCATAGAAACCACTAGGGTTTAAGGAGCGGTCCGACTCGCATCACTTGTCATGGGCAGGCTTAGACCTAAGCTGTTTACCAGTATCAAGTTCGGTCGGTTTCAGCTCTGCGCGGAAGCACCGTGCAGACCAATCTATTTCTCCAGGCCCCGATGGGCGGGGCGCTCGTTGTATGTCACAGCAGTTGTCATCACGACAATACACCTATTTAATTTAACCCCCTTAAACCCAACTTTTATCAAGTAAAACTGGGGTTTGCAGGGGTATATATTATTTTCCTTGATTATGCTCAAAAACATAGATTGTGGGTACTCGTTCAAATCGCCTCGTAGAGCGGGTTCATACGAATACCCACAATCTATATTTTGAGCAGAAATTAGAAAAATAACTACAAAGCGGTTCAAACGAGCACCCACAATCTATATTTTGATCAAAAATAAGAAAATATCACAGTTTTTACATGTTAAGATTTTTATTTTTTCGGCGATAAAGGTTAAAATGTATTTGTATAGGCATGTTTTCGTAATGGCAAAGCAGCAAGGTAGTTACTTTTATCATATGACGTCAAGTCTGAGAGTGTTATAACGCAATTTAATAAATTCAATCCACTGGAGGATTAATTTTAGTCCACCAAATTTGTTAGATACACTCCGTAACGTTACATGTACGACGTCCTTAACGACGTCGCGTTTACTATTGGCGGAATAATGACATTTTTATTAATCAATCGTGAATAAATGCGTTATAAATGTCATTATTTTTATGATAAATAGAATCTTGCATTCGTGCACATGTATTATTGAATTTATTAAACGCCGAGCATTTTATCCCTTTTCCTCAACTCATTTAATGAATTCAATAATACATGAACAGTCATGTGAGATCCACTATGTACAGGTATGCCGTTGCAGTTGTGCTGTCTAACCTGATATTGAGACTTCTGTGAAGTGGAAGAGACGGGGCATACCCATGATGAACCCCGGTTGGTGTCATTGGATGCGTCTAATAATAAGCAACAAACATTTATATGATCTGGGCCCAGGATTACAATCGATACTCAAGTTAAGGTGGACTTAACGATTTAAGGAGGAATTAATATCTTAGTAAAGTATTTCCTTAAAAAGCGCATTCGAAAGCCACCTATTTCATTTACTTAGCTAAGTATTTAACTTCGGATAAAGTCGTAGTTTTGACGGAAATTTTCACGACGATCAGCACGTAAGTTTTAATTACACATTGATGTAGGCGGCCCACAATTTTCCCGCGATCTGTCAAAAAACACTTCTTGTTTCATTGAATGGAGACAATAGAAAATATGATGGTTTAGTTTCCATTTCACCACATAAACCATGAAAAATGTTTTATACACTATAAAACGTGTTTCATTGAGGTTCACACTCGATCACGATTTGTGCGGACAAACATTGGTCACAATGTAGCACCACGCCATATTCAAAACGCTGTTTCTACGGGGTCCCTTTAGAAACAAAAAATCATACAATATTTGAATATACAAACCAAAAGGCTTATATGCAGTGGACGGTCTGACTCACATCACTTTGCCTGGGTAGGCTTAGTCCTTTTAAGCTGTTTACCAGTGCTCGTGCCAGTGTGGTCAGTTTCAGCTCTACATGGAAGCATCATGCAGCCAAATCTGAAGCCCCGAGGGGTGGGGGCGGAATCGGTTTTATAGAGTCTGTCCATGATTCAACCCTTCTCATGCCGTTAGGCGTATTGCATAATATTCAGTACAATCTGGTACAGTAATAAATATATTCTGCACTATGGTGAAGAACAGGGAAGACTCCGCAGAAACCACCCCAAACTTAACCCCGGCTACAATATTGTTTTCGGATGTCATTATTATACATGTATGTAGTTGATATAGTCATTAACGACTAGATCAAACATCGTGCAGACAAACACGGCGAAAAACCGTAGCTCCAGTCGGAGTAAAACAAAGGAAAAAAAAGTGATATAAAATCTCTGTACATTCCATCTCGGATTGCCCCGTCTTTTTATGAATATGGTCCTTATCTGCGTATTATCTTTCAGTTGAGTGAGTGAGTGAGTGAGTTTTAGTTTTACGTCCCACCAACAGCTAAGGTCATACGGAGACGGGACCTCGGTTTAAAGACTCATCCGAAAGTCTGGAGAAGCCCGGGATCGATCCTGCGATCCCTGTTTTACAAGGCGAGTAGCGTAACCACTGCACCACGGAGGCTTCTATCTTATCTTACAGTTGATGAGGCATAAAGCGCTCACTCACTCACCTCACAAACACACTCAATCACTCACATGCACAAGCTTGCAAGGGGTGGAAGGCCCCCGCCCATCGAGGCTTAAAGAAATAGAGGGACTGCTTGATGCTTCCACGCAGAGCTGAAATCGACCCGCACACGAGTACTGGTAATCCGTTTAGAGGATCTAGGTCTGCCCAGGCAAAGCGGTGCGAGAATATAAACCCTATAGGTTTCATTGGGCGGCAGGGCTTGAGATGTCATTTCATCTCGATGTCGGGTAAAAGTCCCACAAAATTGGAAGCAACGTCTCCAAAATGACCTTTACAGTATTGACGGGGACGTTAAACCTCAAATCATACAAAACAAACAAGGGAGGTGGTACGCCTCAAACTTATTTTTATTTAGCATTTCAAGGCAAGGAGTAGACGCTTATGATTGGTTGCGGCCAATATCAGTTGGACACCCCAGTGACGCAAGATACACGTCACCTTGCCTCACCCAACCAGCACAAGCCGACCACACGCGACCTCCAGTAAACCACTTAGAAGGCTTAAGCCTGCCCAGGCAAAGTGGTGCAAGTCGGGCCGTCCATGCATATACGAGTTTGATTGGGCGACAGGGCTTGAGATGTAATTTCATCTCAATGTCGGGTAAAAGTCCGACAAAATTGAAAGCAACACTTCCGAAATCAAACCTAAATAGTGTTGCGAGGACGAATCTCAAATCAACCAAAAAAAAAACTTCTTTGTATTTAATAAATTTTGATATCGCGAATCTTACACAAATGGTTCTTTCATATGAAAGTTACGAAACGGGCCTTCGAATTGGATTTTAAATTGGATTTTATTGCCTTTACTATGACCATTTGCCCTGCAAATGTACATCGCTGACATACGTTACAGTTGTTCCCGCCAAAATAGAAATTATTTACATTTCAAGTGAAAATACTAATGTAAACCTATAGAAAACAATGCAGTTCATACTTCCATGAACGCACCAAGTCATATGATTTTCCATGACGTCAAGTGACGCCAATCTAAACCATGGTTCTCTATCATCTCATTGGTCGTTCCGCTCTTTATAGAAAACTGCGTGTAAATGTTTTTCAGCTTTAACAGTTTGCCTTATAAGTGAGGAAAAAAGAATGTAAATATAAGAAATATTTTTTCGATGTTCATGAAGGTATGAACGACAGCGGGTCGCTAGCAAAGTTTATATGAACCCCTTCGGAGTTCATTTATTTTGCAGGCGAACCTGTTCGTTCATACTTTCATGAACAGCAGAAAAATAAAAGTCATTTCTTAAATGCACGTGGCGTCATACTTTTTCATGATACTGAATATAAAGACGGCATATGATGGTTGTGAACATTGTATGCGTAAAAGTAGCGGAACATGCATAAGCGTAGGAACATGGACCCGCTGTGCCACAGGATCAGTTTTTAAATAACAGACACAAGTGATATGCGCCAGCCTCCCTCCCCAAACACCCCCATCCCCCGACACACAAACCTGTCGGCCCCACCCACCCATCGGGGCATGAAGAAATAAATTGGCTGCATGACGCTTCTACGCAGAGCTGAATCCGACCGCACACGAGTACTGGTTACCCACTTAGAGGATCTAAGCCTGCCCATAGGGGCTTGAATCTGTTTTTTTTTTTTTTTTTTTTTTTTTTATGATTCAAGCCCCTATGGCATGCCCAGGAAAAGCGGCGCGAGTCGGACCGTCCATGCTTATAAACCCTATTGGTTTCATTGGGCGACAGGCTTGAGAAGTCATTTCATCTCAATGTCGGGTAAAAGTCCCTCAAAATAGGAGCAACGTCTCCAAAATGACCTGTATATAGTTGAAAGGGACGTTCAACGTCCAATCAATCAAACATACACACACCTACCCTGACAAAAACAACCAAGTCGTTTAAGACCCCCTTTCGCTTGTATTTTGTTTGTTTGAATTGAGGTTTAACGTCCCCGTCAACACTGTAAAGGTCATTTTGGAGACGTTGCTTCCAATTTTGTAGGACTTTTACCCGACATTGAGATGAAATGACATCTCAAGCCCTGTCGCCCAATGAAACCAATATGGTTTATTAGCATGGACGCCCTTTCGCTTGTAAGAACCTTCCAACACCAAACAATAAATTGTTGCCCTGTTACCAGTATTATACAGTATTATGTAAAGGGAAGTTTTTATACAGCTCTATCGGTCGAGAACTGTGACACACCAAGGGAGAAATCCCAGTTGTTTTATACCTCATCGCCAAGTTGACTTGCGCTCCAAGGAGGAAAAAAAAGTGGCTCGACCGGGACCCGAACCCAGGGCTCTTGAATATGATGCAAACGCTTTACCGTCTGAGCTACCGAGCATGACCGGTAATTTCGGGCAAATAAAAGCTCTCGTGTTTGCCGTTGTTGATATATACGTTCGTGTGTCAAGGTCAAATCTTAAAAGTTAAGGTACCTAACTGGGTTACCTTAAATATTTAAGGATATTCTCTGGTTAAGTATCGACTTAAACGAAAGAAATTCTTTGTAGTTCACTTTATACGACAGTTAAGTAAATACTTAGTTTAAGTAGGTACTTAAAATTTAAGTACGCATTGTAATCCTGGGCCCTGAACTGTTCTAGTGATCCTAGGTCAACTAGTATGAAGTGGAGTGGAGTGGCATGCCCCAGGGGAAACAGTCTGAGACTCTCTGCTTTATATCCTTATATATCATAACCCATAATTATAGAACAGAAAAATCTGGTCAGATGTTTAGAAGAAGAAGAAGAAGAAGAAGAAGAAGAAGAAGAAGAAGAAGAAGAAGAAGAAGAAGAAGAAGAAGAAGCAAAGGGCCAAAACCAATAAGTCTCCCATGTTAATGACTTTATAAAATCGTTAGATAGTCTTTTGAACAAAACAAACCATGTTTCTCACATGTATATATTTTATGCATAATAGTATTTACCAAATGTGATTAAATGACCCGCTGGGGATGTTTTGGGATATAACGACATGTCAATCCTTGTTTGTCATTTTGTGTCGTCTCCCAGAGAAAGGAAGAAAGGAGATGGAAGAGAAAGTAGAGGAGATCAAAGAGGAAAATGAATTGAAGTGAAGAAACAGGAGAAAATAACAACACTCTCCCTCTATCCTTACCTGCAGCAACGACAACAGGCCTTGTCCAACTGTAAGCCAATTAAGAAATGAAATTTATTTTTTCTGCAGTTCATGGAAGTATGAACGCAGTGGGTCGCGTGCAAAGTAAATGAACCCGTGAGGGGTTCATGTAAACTTTGTTAGCGCCCCACTGTCGTTCATACTTTCATGGCAAGCAGAAAATTAAGTTTATTTTTTATATTTACATTTTTTGGCCCTCATCACTGGGCGAAAAAATGCTTATAGGGCAAACTTTTAAAGCTGAAACACGTTACACGGTGTTTTTCTTCAAAAAGCTGAGCAGCGTTGACGTCATCAACGCCCGTAGAGAACAATGGTTTAGAATGACGTCACTTAACGCCACTGAAAATCATGTGATTCGATGCGTTCATGGAAGTATGAACGCAATTGTTTTCTATAGGTTTACATTAGACATACGGGAAAAGTTAGGCCATATGAAATCAAGGGAGCAAACCTGTACTGGCAGTTTTTCCAGGTAGCTTCCAGAATTACGCTACTTGACACCTGTTTTAAAGCAATTCGGCTATAGTCGGCAGTTTTCGGTGACTATCGGTTGTGACCGTTAATCCTTGTCTCAGACAATTGCTTGAGGGCATTACAGTGGCATATTTGTTTTGACTAAATACGATGATTTATTGGTCCATACACAATACGGATTAAATTGCTTTTCAAATATTATAGTATTTTAAGGGAAAGTGTTTGTTTTATTCCGCATTTATAAATAACCTACTGCCACTTTTATTTTATTTTATTTATTTATTTATTTATTTATTTTAATTGTTTTTTGCGAAGTCGTTAGTAAACGAGTCGTTAAATTTTTTATCATTTTGTACAGCAAAAAAATGCGAATAGGGTTTGCATCAATTTTGCAAAAAGCTCCTCACATTTTCCAGCAGAAATACAAGAGTATTAGGTACCCATTCAAGAATTAACGTTTTGACCAGTAGCGAGTTCATTAACCCATTCAGCATACCAGAAACCCCTTAAGGGGTACCTTGGCAAACAGTGCAGGCCCAGATCAGATGCCACAGAACGCGGCGTCTGATCAGGGCCTGCACTGTTTGCTTAATGTTCAGTCATTTTCCAAATAGATTTTGATGAAAACACAACCTGACACCCCTAAATTTTGAAATGGAGTCCTGCTGTATATAATGTGGAAGATTCCATTTGGTACCTAAAGGGTTAACTTACGCTGCTTTCAACAACTTGGTCTTGATGCTCAATGTGTGTTAAGTAGAACGCAGTTGACTCAATGTTAAAGTTTTGATAGTTTTGAGACGGATTGACAAACGCTACTAAGTACAGTAGCTTTGCACTGCTGATTTCCACGTGCCTGTCACTGGTTTATTTGAAACCCATCATTGAGACTGCTCTAACGATTACCCAAAATCTATGTATTGGACCGGAAAGAGCAAAATAATGTATGCCCCTGTTAATACAGAGTGTGTTTTGAGGGGTTCTTCAAGGACTTGCTTTACGTGATGGAAAACGGTTATTTAAAGCCGCACGCCAGGGAGCGAAAGAATGTGCACTGCACTGGTTAACCGCTTACGTATAAGCCTGTCCAGGAAAAGATTGGATAGGTAAACTGATCGGCTCAAAAAATGACCTAAAATAGTGTTGACTGGACCGCTAAATTCCAATACAAACAAAAGCTCTGTTGGCCTCGTTAAGCAATAAAGGGGTACACAGTAAGCAAAGTGTTTCATTTTTAATCATTTTATTTGACAACTAATCGGTTTTTAATCCGTTGAACCCATACTGGCCTAACATTACTTAACCCTTTTTTATACCAAGTGGAATCTTCTTCCTATAGCCGTGAAATGAACACCCCATAAACCCCACTTTGTATAGGAGAAAACTTGGGTTTACGGGGTATACACTATTTTGCGCTCACTGAAGCGGTTCTAACGAACACCCATAACCTATGTTTGCAGTATAAATAAGAAAATTATCACGGATTTTCATTAGAAAAATAGCTATTTTGGAGATATGAAAAAATGCACGTTGACGCGCGAGTGTGTTAATTCTTGCTCCAAAACATCGATTGTGGGTACTCATTAGGACCGCTGTAAGAGATATATCTTGGAGAAGAAAATAGGATACTTGATAACTAGCGAATAAGATTATATGACAAACCCCAGACCAACCTGGCATCTGCAAAATCTGATCAGAGTGTTCATTGTGCGTTATATGGATATATTTTGTTATAATTGAAAGACTTGAATTGTGCTCAACCCTTTTACAATTGTCCCACATGCTTAACACTGGAAATATAAATATTTAAGAAATGAAATTTATTTTTCTGCAGTTCATGGAAGTATGAACGCAGTGGGTCGCGTGCAAAGTAAATGAACCCCGAAGGGGTTCATGTAAACTTTGCTCGGGACCCACTGTCGTTCATACTTTCATGAAAAGCAGAAAAATTAATTTTATTTTTTATATTTACATTATTTGCCCCTCATCAATGGGCGAAAAAATGCTTGTAGGGCAAACTTTTAAAGCTGAAAAACATTTACACGCTGTTTTTCTACAGAGAGCGGAGCAGCGTTGACGTCATCAACGCCCGTAGAGAACAATGGTTTAGAATGACGTCACTTAACGTCACTGAAAAACATGTGATTCGATGCGTTCATGGGCGTATGAACGCAATTGTTTTCTATAGGTTTACATTAGACTTTACACTGGAAATGTAAATATTATCAGTTGGACGTCCCAAAGACGCAACATACAATCTGGTCGTAAGAAACATTTGTAATAATATACGTTATGCCAGACGAGCCTCACATCTAAACTCACTGATTCCCTTCATGTATTTAAACCAAGCATCTGTCAGTGTGAGTGTTTTGGTTTTAAGAGGAATTGGAACACCGGGCAGATTTGTCCGCCATTTTTCGAAGGGAGGCATCTTTCGGGACTTCCTGCTCGCTTTTCTATAATCCCTGTCCCACTTCAAAAAAGGGGTCTACCCTTAAAGGAAAGAATTTGCTCCTCAGGAGCAGAAGCAAATTCTTTCCTTGAAGAGTTGACCCGTATTGACATGGGGAGACAAAAGTATTTTTGCAGGACTTGCCTCCCCTGAAGGTGTATCCATTTCTCTTACAAACTACAAATAAAATGCTTAAATGGCTCTTTTTGGACTACTTCCCGAACAGAAAATATACTATATGTCGGTGTAAACATGTTATATTTCTGGTGAAGGACACCAAAAAATTAGATCCAATAAAATGGACTACGTCTAAAGGTAATTTTGTTGACAAATCAAATGTTTATTTTTCCACCAAACAACAAAATACAGTCTTAAGTAAACAGTGAAATTCCTCTGTTAAGACACTACATTGATGTTTAGTGACGTCACTTAACGTGCTAGGACGCCAACCTTAACGACGGCGCATACGAGGTCGTATTCAACCAGTGCAGTTATCAAACACGCGAGAATATTCGATTTTGGGTAAGAACACCAGGGTTATCCCAAGCTAAAACTATGGATTTCCTTATCTGATGTGCAAAAAAAAATATATATATATATATTTATATGTCCAATTCGCAGAGTTCACAACAAGAATCGGTAGAGTGCCTTTCGCATGCTATTTGCAAATGGACCAAATGACCATGTAGGCACCATAGTTTTGTTTATGGTACAATTGAATTCACATTCTTGCATAAATACCTATGCGCATGGCTGTTTGAATCCATTGTCAAAATGGACCGAAAGCCGTGCTCAAACAGCAAAAACCATGTTCAAATCATGAAATTCGCGTGCTGTTTGAACATGGATTTTGAGTTTTTGATATCACCAGACGGGCCTTGCTTTGTTTACGTTACGCTGAGCGATGTAACGTCATTGCCCTGAACGTAGCGTTTAGGGTTCTATGGTGACGTCAGAGTGTTACTGCATAGTAACGTCATTAAAAACAGCATCCTGAACTGGTCGCCATTTTGGTTTGCCTGGCGCATTTGAAGAGTTTATATGGAATTTATATGGAGCTTTTGGGCGTTTTCGTTAAAATTTGCTGTCGGAATCGTAAGTAATGCAAGAACAACGATCATCCATGGTTATTTCATTGCATTAACATTTGCCGGATTCCTCGGAAGATATTTGAATATTCGGCCTAGGGGCCTCATGTTCAAACAGCTTCCTCGGGATCCGGCAAATGTTAATGCATGAAAAACCAAGGTTGATCCCAATTAATCGCTTGCAAAAGCATGTGGAATATTCTCTACTGAATTTTCTTGTGGATTCAGCGGCTTTGACATTTGTGGCAACACCTGTACTGTCCCGCCCTGTCAGTCTTATCCGCGGTTCCTATAGGATCTTATGAAATACCTGAAGAACTGACACTGTTTAAGTTTTTGGATTAATCAACTTCCCTCAGTACTGATTCTGATTTCTGCTCTAAAACAGAAGTTCGTAACCCGACGTCAACATCAAACGTAACTTTTCATTTGCTGGAATTTGGTTTTACGCAGGGAAGATTTCAAAAACCTAACAAAACATATAAAGTGCATTAGAATGAATATATTGTAATCGCAGATGAGATTGGCAATGCGGGGCTATCGTTTGCACTTGTCTTTGGAATGTTCTATTAACAAACCGGTAAAGCTAGTGACTGCAATTGTAACATGCGGATACATGGCCGTTTGGTCCGCTTGCAAAAAGCAAAAGGCATTTGTGGACTCAGCGTATTTGACAACACCTGAACTGCCCAACTCCGCCAATCTTATCTGCGACTACTATATCTGCACTAAAAATGTTCTTGTTAGGGAGAAGATCGGTGGTTTTACGGTAGCATATTGCGTTTTACTCGACCGTAAAACGAAATTTCCGACCGTATAGCCGTCATACACTTCCCCAAATGGCATTTTTGAATACGGTTATTCCCTAACTGGTGTGATTTCAGTCTGTTTGGAACAAGGACAAATTAGAAATTTTATCAAAAAAAAAAAAAAAAAAAAAAGAATAGCCATGAAAGATATAGAGGATCTTACACGAGTGATCATCGGCATTTCATAATACGCTTATCAAACGAACCTTCGGCGAGTATCATACATTTTCATATGAAAGACCAAAAGCGCTTGATCCTGTTTATCTAGTGACGAATTGAACTCAAAATAATTTTAACGGAAAAATATAGGGCGTCATGACGTTACACGCCAGAAAACAATGTGTTATTAGGGGGAATGGGAACACCTGCCAGATTTGTCCGCCATTTTTCAAAGGGAGACAACTTTCGGGACTCCCTGTTCGCTTTTTCATAAGCCCTATCCCACGGAAAAAAGGGTCTACTCTTAAAGGAAAGAATTTGCTCCTCAGGAGCAAATTCTTTCCTTTAAGAGTTGACCCCTTTTGACACAGGAGCAAATTCTTTCCTTTTAGAGTTGACCCCTTTTGACACGGGAGACAAAAATACTTTTGTAGGATTTGCCTCCCCTGAAGGTGTCCCCAATCCCGTTAGATATGTGTTCATATCATTTTTGGCGATGATAGCTATGACGTTAATTGACAACACATCGCACGGGAAATGTTTTCATAGTGCAGATTATATTTTCTGGTCCTTTGGGATCATTGAGTTCATTTGGTATCATTTTGGAAATATAGTTCTGCTTAAGCCGGTGCTAGAGGGCGTGGCCGGTGTTGCACATTTCAGTACTGGTCATGAACAGACTCAATAAAACCGAGTCTGCTTTTTTTTTTTTTTTCGTTTATTTGGTGTATTCCATGCTCCCAAAGGATCTAACTTCAGAACTTAATTAATTCTGGATTACAATTTTGCAGAACGTATTTTGGATATTTGTTTTAACTGTCTCAGTAAGGCGGTTTTAACAAGCACCATTTATTTATGCTTTGGAGTACGCAATAAAACTAGGGCCCCTGCCCATCGAGGCTTGGAGAAATAAATTGGGCTGCATGGCGCTTCCACACAGAGCTAAAACCAATCGCACATGAGTACTGGTAAACCGCTTAGAGAATCTAAGCCTGCCCAGACAAAGTGATGCGAGTCGGACCGTGTATATGGGGTGCCGTTTTACTATTTAATCCATATTTATTAATTGATTATCCTATATTATACAAGGTCAACCAATATTCAAAATCATAAATCATGTTTTTAATTGCTTCAATTAATAAAATTGTCATTAATCAAGTAATTTCGTATTGGCCCAGGTACAGGTCCTCGGTCAGCTGAATTGGCCTCGGCCTTCGGCCTCGTGCCAATACAGCAGACCTCGGACCTGTACCTGGGCCAATACGAAATTACTTGATTAATAACATTATATTATAGATATCCATAATTCGATTTATGGATATCCATTATTCGTCTTGGCAAATAAATACAATATATAATGACTGAAACCAAAGGCTTTTGCGGTGAATTATGAATATATATTCGAAATATGGATATCCATAAATAGTTATTGATATCCATATTATAAATAATTATGAATATGCATAATTCGAATTATGGATACCCGGATATCTATAAATAGGGAATAAATAGTATAAGGGCGCCGCATACCTGTTAAATATAAACCTAATTTGTTTCATTGTGTGGCAGGGCTTGAGGTGTCATTTCCTCTCAATGTCAGGTAGAAGTCCCACAAAACTGGAAGCAACGTCTCCAAAATGACCTAAAGTGTTGACGGGGACGTTAAACCTCAAATTCAAAGCAGACACACGTCGCTATGGCAACGTCAAATCAATGTCGGTGCAACTGTGACGTTGCATAAACGTCATGAGTTTGCACCGACGTTGATGTGACGTCACAATTACGTCATGTGCCTGCTGGGTTCAAACAAACACACGCAATATAATCAAGAGTATAGCCTAGTAAATCAATAGTTATCTTTATCAAGCTGAGTTTGTCAGACTGGGTATTTAACGGATTTTTCGCGCGCAATTATTTTTTAAAGTTAATCTCCTCAGAAGCTGATCTCCCACATAGACCATTAAAGAACTCCTTACACTCCTTTCTGAACCTAGACGCACAAGCAGCGTATATGATTGGATTAATTGCACAGTTCAGAAAATAAGACCTCAAAAAGAATTTGTACACTGCCTTCTCGGTGTCTGTCATATTCTCCACGAAATCATCTTTTAACGCCCTTAATATCATTAGCAACAAATGTGGTAAGTAGCTCAGAACAAATGCTAAAGAAATAATAAACATAAGAAATGCAGTTTTTCTAGCACGTGCTTGTTTCAGGTACTGGGTTTTACCCAACGTGCTTGTGCTGGATTCCGACTGTTTGCTCGTGATGGACGTCATTCTAGTCAGAATGTTTGACATCTGGCTTGTAATAGAAACAAGCCGTCCACCAAGAGACTTCCGTGGCTTATTAAGACTACTCTCACTAGAAATAGGTGAACTACTGTTCGGTGTTGGTATACCATTTTCTTTCTCCAAAACCATATTTGTGTCATCAGGCTGGTTGTCTGGTTTGTTTGTGTCCTTGATGTCTATATTTGGTTTCATGCTTAAATCAATTTCTTCCGGTTTGAATTGATTTATATGAGTTTCATGTTCGTCAGTTTTTCTGTGTTTTGTTTCTACGGCCGAGATTCCCTTTGGTTTATTTTCAGTTTCTATCAGTTCACCTTTATCATTTCTTTCTTCCATTTCAAATTGTTCACCAGGGACTTCGTCACGCTTTTCACTCCAAGATAATTCACTTGCAGACTGATGTTTCCTTTTTAATTTTTTCGTTCGCCTTTGGATTTCCTTATTTTTGGCTTTGGCTTTTTGATACCTAGTTATAGCGTTAATGTCAACCTCACCTTCGACCTTTGACCCTCTGTTGTCAGCCATGGAAGACGAAAGCATTGGAATTGAATTGGTTGACTGAACATATTCCTTGGGCATTCTATTCACATGTTTCTGCACCTCTCTGCCTATAAGACAGTACAGAATTGACATTGAGATTATCCCTGAAAGGAACAACACACCATAAATTGATACGTTTATAAATGGGTATATAGTGCCCACCATCGAATCATCAGTGGAACACTCCGTCCCAACTAGATTGTACTCAGGAATCTGGAATGTCTTCTTGCCGTACACCAGAACCGCTGGCCATGAAAACAATAGACCCAGTAGTACTGCAAGAACACAGAGAATTTTGGCAACTTTTGCGGAGATCTGCTTACTAAACGGTTTGCAGACTTTTCTGTATCTATCAATGGCGATGAACAGTAACAGAAATGAAGATGACAATGTACCCAATGTATTGAAAAATCTGGAGAACTTGCACAGCCATAAATATTGGAATGTGTACTGATTGATAACGGTGCTAATCTCAAAAGGAATTACCACAGAACACGAAAATAAGTCTATTGCACTGACACAGAGAATAAAACACTGAGAATTTGACAGTCTATATCGGGTCCGGTAAATGTGACAAACCAGTCCATTTCCGAAAATCCCCGTCACAGAAATAATTCCAAGGTAGACTATTGTTGGAATGAGTCTCACTATTTCAGCGTCGTTCAGTTCCGACAGCGTTGGTGCAGTTTCTGTAAAATTTACCATGGTTACCGACTCATTCGTCGTTCCACTGGTTATTTCCTTTACTCCAGTAGCGAATGGAGTATTTGGAGTTGTTGTATTTGTCATTGTTGGGGGTTCCTCTCATCTCTTAAATCTGCAAGAACACAAGACTAAGATTGAGCAAAGGCTTCTGATTATCGGTTTACCGTAGATCCAACTGGCACGTACGTTTGAAAGCTCGGTCATTTAAACCATTCTGAGACACTATATGCGGCGGTCTGCAGAGAGGAAACATACATACCAGTGGCGTAACCAGAGCAGAATATTCCACTTTATTACACCATCTTTCCCCGAATTGGAGACTACTCTTAAAGGAAAGACTTTGTTCTCGAGGGAGCAAATTCTTTCTATTAAGAGTAAGCCCCTAGGTCCCCATCCACCGGGGCTTTGAGAAATAAATTGGATTGCGTGATGCTTCCACGCAGCGCTCAAACCGACCGCACATGTGTACTGGTTAACCGCTTAGAGGGTCTGAGCCTTGCCATGCAAAGTAGTGCGAGTCTGACAGTCCCTATATATAATACCCTTCTGGTTTGTTTAGGCAGCAGGACTTGAGACGTCATTTCAACTCAATGTTGGGTAAAAGTCCCACAAAATTGGAAGCAGCGTCTCCAAAATTACCTAAATTGTGTTGACGGGGACATAAAACCTGAATGCAAACAAACAAACAAATTAAGAGTAAGCCTCTATGATATGAAATTGTCAATGCTATTGTTTATCGTTTTTTATTTTATTTTATTTTATTTTTTTTTTTTTTCAAATAATTAAGTTACATTAATTTCATTTACAAATAAGTTACATTACGCATGTGCGATATGTTATATCAAATCAGACTGTACGCAACCTTAGAATCGCCCATCGCGGCTTGAAGAAATAGATGGGCTGCATGTTGCTTCCACACAGAGCTGAAACCGACAGCACACGAGTACTGGTAAACCGCTTAAAAGATTGCAGGTGCAGGTGCGATATGCTATCTCAAATCAGACTGTACGCAACAGAATATAGCCTAGCTCTGTGTCAATGATCATCCCTATAGCGCACGGCGAAGACACAGGTGGGTGCGCAGTCTGATCTGAGTCTTCGTTGTGCGCACATGTCCGAAAACACCTTTTCACCTGGCACGGCCTGTTTGATAGATTCGATACTTGTCATATAAAGGTTTTGCTAACTAATGGTGTGTCATACTGCGCTCTAATAAGGTCAAACAAATATCTTCACACACTTTTACTTCTTAATGAAGCAAACAGTACCACCGCCTATCGGGGCTTGGAGAAATAGATCGGGCTGCATGGTGCTTCGACACAGAACGGCAATCGACCACGCGCGCGCGCGGGTGCGAGAGATAGAGAGATTTGAGGTCTCAAAATTATACAGACCATTTTGGAGACGTTGCTTCCAATTTTGTGGAACTTTTACCCAAAATATTGGTTTCATTGGGCGGAAGGCTTGTGATGTCATTTCATCTCAGTGTTGGGTAAAAGTCCCTAAAAAGTGTAAGCAACGTTTCCGAAATGACCTTAATAGTGTTGGCGGGATCGTTAAACATCAGTTCAAACAAACAACTGAAATTTATTTTCAAAAATTCCCTGCTTCCTGTTCTCCACAATTTGTTTTCTTCCCTTGTATCTGTAATGCCTTTATTATACCTCGCGTGAGGAGGCACAGGTGTCGTGTTTTATTTTGTTTGTTTTGTTTTTTTGTTGTTGTTTTTTTTTTTTTTGGGGGGGGGGGGGGTTGCGCCATTGGGGCGGCAAATTGATAATGACTTACAGTTGGACAATGCCCCTCTATCCGTGCAGCAGGTAAGGGTAGAGGGGGAGTGTTTTTATTTCTTCTGTCTCTTCACTTTCATTCATTTACCTCTTTCTCCATTACTTTCATCTCCTCTACTATCTCGTCTATCTCTTTTCTCCCTTTCTCTGGGAGACGACACAAAATTACAAAATTACAAATTACAATCAAAAACAATCAATCAAATACACCTCACGTGACTTCTCCATTTTCCCATAGGGTAATATTTTGTACTATTTCCTTGCCTAGGGGACAGTCAAACATATTACCCTCAGGGTCATATCCAAAAATATCATCACGGGAACAAGTCCGTGAAGTGAAGACCCCTCTATACCTCACTTTATACAGGAAAATCTGGGGTTTACGGGGGTATACATAATTTTTCTTATTTCTGTTCCAAGGCATAGGTTGTGGGTACTCGTTAGAACCGCCTCAACGAGGCGGTTCTAACGAGCACCCACAACCTATGTTTGAAGTATAAATAAGAAAAACATCACGGATTTACATCCGAAAAGTAGGCATCTGGGGTTTACGGGGGTATACATATTTTTCTTATTTCTGTTCCAAGGCATAGGTTGTGGGTACTCGTTAGAACCGCCTCAACGAGGCGGTTCTAACGAGCACCCACAACCTATGTTTGGAGTATAAATAAGAAAAACATCACGGATTTACATCCGAAAAGTAGCCATTTAGGAGATGTGAAAAAATGCATTATGTCACACGAGTGTGTCACACGAGTGTGCAATCGTAATGTCACATGCGCGGAATTAGGGCTTCGAAGTCGTTTATTTTCGGTATGATAAAATAAATGGATAAAAAAAGTGTTACATTCCAGAGGTGACTGTGAAAATGAAAAATATCAGCCTTCAGCATATGAATATCAACCTCGGCTGCGCCTCGGTTGATATTGATATTCCTCAGGGTGAGTGTCGGGCCGTCCATGCTTATAAACCTTATTGGCTTCATTGGGCGGCAGGGCTTGAGATGTCATTTCATCTCAATATCGGGTAAAAGTCCCACAAAATTGGAAGCAACGTCTCCAAAATGACCTATACAGTGTTGACGGGGACGTTAAACCTCGAATCAAACAAACAAATTACACCGATGTTTCGTTACACTGAAAATTGTTGTGTTCACAGTTACACCGCCCTTCAAAGATGTTACCCTGTAGTATAACTAAAATTACGCTATTTAGTAGCAAACCTTACACCATGAATAGTGTAGTTATTTCAAACACCGATTGATACGCAGCGTAACACTTGTTTTACAGAATAGTTACACCAAACACAAAATTTGCAGTGCTACACCAAATTTTGGGTAAACTATACAAGTTATCAGTGTATTATCCCTCAAAGTTACATTGTACACCCACGGCCCCCGCCCATCGGGGCTTGAAGAAATAGATGGGCTGCAGGATGCTTCCACGCAGAGCTGAAACCGACCCACACACGAGTACTGGTAAACTGCTTAGAGGATCTAAGCCTGCCCAGGCAAAGCGGTGCGAGTCGGCCCGTCCATGCTTATAAACCCTATTGATTTCATTTGGCAGCAGGGCTTGAGATGTCATTTCATCTCAATGTCGGGTAAAAGTCCCACAAAATTGGAAGCAACGTCTCCAAAATGTCCTTTACAGTGTTGACGGGGACGGTAAACCCTAAATCGAACAAACAAACATTGCACACCCAACGTGGTGTATGGTTCAAATCCACATGAGTTTTAGTGTAAACTTTACTCTGCCATTAGGTATAAATAACACTAAGTTTTTACAGTGAACATGTTGTATATTTTTTCACCCTTTATCTTGAATTAAAGAATGTGCTCCCATGTGGTCTCCATTTTGTAAGCGATGTTGTGGAGCTTTCTTTTTTTACGCCACTGAAGAGTCAACGAAACGTGGTCATTGTGTTGCCATTCAACTAGATTTGCTCACAGATTCAGAGTATCTTTTGTCTATGTTTACGTCATTTGTTTGTTTGATTTGATGTTTAACGTCCCCGTCAGCACAATATAGGTCATTTTGGAGAAGTTGCTTCCAATTCTGTGGGACTTTTACCCGACATTGCGATGATTCAGCTCTTCCTCACAGCAGCTTTAGAGTATCTTATGTCGATGTTTTAAAATACGTTGTACGAGATCGATTCTAATTGACGTTGAAGTATGCCGGCTTGCGTGCATGTGGGCGGTAGGCCTACTGGTATTTATAGATAATGCCAGGGTCGAGTTCGTCTATTTAATTAATGGAGACTGTCAATGAATTTCAAATTGACACACGATATCTGATTAAGTGTCATATTTTGTTTACAAGTGAGTTACTGGTTACTACGGTGATAAAACATGTCACCGTTTAGCCAGCGCACGACCAAGGCTTGTGCGACCAGCGAAGACTCTGATCTGCGCAGTCTGACCAGTGTCTTCGCTGGTCGCATTAGCCTTCTTTAGCTCCTGGACTTTTTAAAGAGCAAAAGGCGAATAGTCTAGCTCACTGCTGTTATTGTAGGTTTTTGCTATGCGTTGTCTAATATTTTCATCCAATCATGAATACCATATCGTTCATGAAATCGGTTCCGCAAGCCTAAGTTAATTTTTTACAATAATTACACATTATGAAAATATATGTATGTACGGGCGCCGCCACAAAAGAAAAAGTATTCGGAATCAGCCTCTGCGTCTGTACGCAGGTATTGCGTATTACGCATGTGCGTAATTTAAACTATTTACAATAAAGAACTAATCATGGAAAGAATTTGTTTTTGCATATATTTTCCTCGTTGTGCGAAATATTTTTTCTAGCTTTGCTATTATGTGACCGGCCGCTGCCCTTCTGACTGGCAAGTGGTAATCAGGGTTCGCGGGTTCGATACGTGCCGGGTCGGCAATAATCTGTCGTTTAAATTGATCATAAAATCTTTTTCTACGGTCAGTCTCTTCCTTCCGCTGGTTGTCAGTTTCTGGCGAAAGAGTGTGCTTAATGGTCAAGAAAAAGTATGGTTAGCTCGATACGAACTGAAACTTTTAACTCCACAAGTATAGCTTTTTTCAAAAAGCTAGGTCTACGCTTAGCACATATTATTAAATGTGAATGTCCAGAGTTATATCCCTGAAGTGTGTTTTATACGATTTACTGTCTTTGGGAATATTCTGATTGCCAGTCTGCACCCAGGATCCTGCCGACTGAAGACAATCACGGTTTGAAATGTCAGAGTTGCAAATGCTGTAATTTTGTCAAAAAGTACGTTTTCATTTTTAATAACGCTTGCAACATCTTATGAAATGGAATGCTTGAAAACTGTTGGAGAAGTTAGGTAGACAACTTTCCTACATTTAAAGAAGACTAATTGAAGATAAACCTAAACATTTTGCTAACGGCGAGGCAAGTTTTTTAGCTCACCAGAGCCGAGGGCTCCTTGGCAGCTTAAAGGGTAGGCGGTGGTCCGTCGTGTTCGAGAGTTTGTTGATGGTTATTTTGTATAAAGACTGTAAAATTATGCCAGCAAATATGGGTTTCAACAAATCTGATTGCAATTATGCGCCAGAGCTCTGCCCGTGTGTCTCTTCTTTGTGTGAAAGCATATACTTGTTATGGGTTGTTTTTTTTTTTTTCTTCTTGTGAAAGCTTATACTTGTTGTTGCATAACATAAAAGTCGACCTGCATTGTGTGTGGGTAACTAATGGCTGTACTTCCGTGTTAAATCTAACGTTGGGCCCCGCCCATTGGGGTTTGAAGAAATAGATGGGCTGCATGATGCTTCCACGTAGAGCTGAAACCGACCAGCATACGATTACTGGTAATCCGCTTAGAGGATCTATGCCTGCCCAGGCAAAGCAGTGCGAGTCGGCCCGCCAATGTTCATAAACTCTATTGGTTTCATACGGCGACAGGGCTTGAGATGTAATTTCATCTCAATGTCGGGTAAAAGTCCCAAAAAATTGGAGACGACGTCTCCAGAATGACCTTTACAGTGTTGAGGGGGACGATAAACCTCAAATCAACAAACAACAACCCAACGTCTAGGCCTACTATGTCTACGCCTATGGACGTAGAAAAAAACATACACTGTTGTGTAGAGTCAAATACAAGCTTTTGCTGTCTGTCCCTGAAATAGACCGGTCTGATCAGAGTCTTTCAGTCGCAGTCTGATCAGAGTCTTTTTGGCGGCCCGTTTAAAACCAAAGCACTGAGAGTACTGCTGGACCGATTGTATCTGAGTGTAGGCTGTTTAATCGTTCTGAACGTGGATTCAGACCCTTAAATCATATACTGTAAGCAAACAGTGTATACCCTGATCAGACGCCGCAAATAGCGGCGTCTGATCCGGGTCTACACTGTTTCCCAAACCCAGCACATGATCCCATTCCAGATTCGGTAAACAATCCTCTTACGTAACTCTCTGACCTCACAGCGATAAGAATTGCATGGCTATTTTCTATAAGTAACCGTAAACTAATCAGTGCTAGTCACGTGGACATCAACAACGTAAAGCTACCGTGCTCAGTAACGTTTAGTCGATTGACAAATAATCGATCAAAAACACGAATTGTTTTCCTCATTAAATGGCTAAAATTTAAAAAATGCAATTCTATACTTCCTTTCATTGCTTGAATGGCTGTAAACCGCATTTTCACTAAAAAATCCCATTAGAATCCACTTTTACGACAATCTTAAGTGTGCAGTGTGTAAGAATCCAAGGTGTCGTGCACACATTTCATTAAAGTCCATTGTGACATGCATGAACCCTATAGAAATATATAAGCAGGCATATATTCCACTGGCATCAAAAGTGCCAGACATAGATCTCATGAGCGGTCCCCGCCCATCGGTGCTTGAAGAAATAGATGGGCTGCATGATGCTTCCAAGCACTGCTGAAACTAATCGCACACGAGTACTGGCAAACCGCTTAGACGATCTAAGCCTGCCCAGGTAAAGCGGTGCTAGTTGGACCGTCCATGCTTATAAACCCTATTGGTTTCATTGGGCGACAGGGCTTGAGATGTCATTTCATCTAAATGCCTGGTTAAAGTCCCACAAAATTGGAAGCAACGTCTTCATAATGATCTATACAGTTTTGACGGGGACGTTAAACCTCAAATCAAAAAAAAAAAAAAAGTTTCATTCATAGACAGGCATATACCTCATTAGCATCCAAAGTGCCACATCAGCCGGGGCACATGATTTCCTACAATTTACATGTGCACCCAGCGAAGACTCAGATCAGCCTGTGCATTCGCGCAGTCTGATCAGAGTCTTCGCTGTGCGCTCTAAGGATAGCTAAGGGCCCAATGTTCCTTCATGCAGTAACAGAAGTCTCTGGTTAGACTCTATGGATGCGCAGGCTGATCTGATTCTTCGCTAGGCGCACATGTAAAATATAGGAAATGCTGTGTCCTAGCTATATATATCTCCTTAATATCCAAATTTATGCTTGGACTTTATAAGAATTCTAAGTGCCATCCATGGACAGTATACAAAGTGGCAAACATATACATATACCTCATTACTCATTAGAATAAAAGCGTATAAGAAATAATCCATTTAGTACCAGAAACCCCAAAACGGGTACCCTGGCAAACAGTGCAGGCAAACAGTGCATACATCAACGCGGCGTCTGATCAGGACCTACTCTCTTTGCTAAAAGTACAGTCATTTTCCAAATAAATTTTGATGAAAACACGACCTGACACCCCTTAATTTTTAAATGAAAGAGCGTTTGAGTTTTACGTCTCATCAACAGCTAAGGTCATACTGAGACGGGACCTCGGTTTAAAGACTCATCCGAAAGTCTGGAGAAGCCCGGAATCGATCCTGCGACCCCTGGTTTACTAGGCGAGCACTGCACCACGGAGGCTTCCAAAGGGTCTTATCCTAGTTTCCAAGCATACATCTCATTAGAATTCAAAGTGCCAAATACAGACTTCAACAGTAAGAATCCAAAGTATCATTCATGGATCTTATCGAAAGTTTCGGAAGTATACCAGAGTGTCGTATACACATTTCATACGACTCCACGCTTTCATGCATGGATATTATAAAAATCTGATATGGGGTTCTGTTGTAGATGAGCGTTTCCAACCCGAGGGATGACCGTGCTGAGCGGAACCGAGGCTACGCCGAGGTTCCGCTCAGCACGGTCATCCCGAGGGTTCGAAACGCCCATCTACAACAGGACCCCATCTTGGATTCTTTTTCTTGCACATCACCTTAGTTTTGACAGCTCGCACATGTATATTGTTTACAAAATAAAAGTAGTGCGGAAGTAGTTCCGGCAGTTGAATAGAATTGAAGCGCATTTATGTTAGTTCCCTGGGTCGGTACACCAGGGTCAGAACATAAATTTCTATCCCAGGGTAAAATCACGGATTTCCTTGTCTGGTGTGCAAGAATACTAGAATCCAAAGTGTCAAAGCGTCATTTATATATTTTATTTGAAACTTAAGTGCAATTCACATAGATCACCAGAATCCAAAGTTTCATTCACAGATCTCAATAGAATCCAAAGTTTTACGCATTCATCTAATTAGAATCCAAAGTGCACATGTATATGACATTAGAATCCAAGGAACCCATTTTAATTCAACCATACATAAATCTCATAAGAAACCAAACTTCAATGAATATAACCCATTTGAATCCCAAGTGTCTTGCATGATCCAAAAGGCCATGCATAGACCTTGACAGAATCGCCTTGCAGATGTGTTTGTTTGTTTGTATTGGAGTTTAACGGCCCAGTCAACACTATTGAGATCATTTTTGAGCCGGCCAATTTACATATACACACTTTTACGTAAGCGGTTAACCATAACAGTGCACATACTTTCGTCAGAAACTGCCCTTCTTGAATCTGCGGAAGGGAGAGAATGACCGTAGAAACGATTTCATGATCAATCTCCACGAAATCACCTTGCAGATGAATTTCTGAACAGAACATACATTTTGCTTTCAAAGAGTTCACGGGTTAACAAAACGAAGTGTTTTTCAGCTTTCTGGTATGCATTCTCACACTGAAAACTTTATAAACAGATTTGCTGTGCCGAATGATCCATATTATACAGAAATGTCCCGAACGGGACCCTGGCAAATGGTGTAGGCCAAGATCAGACGCCGCAGACTGGATCCATTTTATACAGAAATGGCCAGAGCGGGACACTGGCAAACGGTGTCGGCCCAGATCAGACGCCGCAGACTGGATCCATTTTATACGGAAGTAGACTGTGGCGTCTGATCTGGGCCTACACTGTTTCCAATGTCCCGTTTTGGGGATGGGTATACAGTATAAGCCTTACGGTCCCTTTTAGGGGATTATCGGTAAGGTCACAGAAATGGAACGCTGTCTGAAAATTGAAAATTAACCACACAAAATTTACCTAAATTTATACAAACTGGTCTAATATCCCTAGATACTCGAAAAATCCAAATAATTAACAAGAAAGTCAAGCTATAAGTCCTCATTACTAACACAAACACTGACTAAACTAAGTTGATGACTTTTGGAGCAATTAAACGACTGACGTTAACATAACTAGACCGTAGCGCAGTATATGACAGTCCTTCATGCGAAAAATATGTTTAGATGTTGGCGCAATGACATCACCTATGCTGGAGCAACCCGATATTATATTTGATTAAATGGTACATTTTCTTTAAACAAGAGTTCCATGAATGGTCGCATTTTATTTGTCTTTAAGGTAACCGCGGAAATACCGCGAAAACCGGAATGTACTTAAGACGCCTTTTCGCGTGAATTTTCGCAAGAGCAACGACATTTTTGTGTTATTTACACATAGAATGAAAACCTTTTCATCGCCAGTACAAGTAATATACGTTTTGCTTTTATTTGATTAATGGATATATATCTGAATGATTGAATCCTTTACAAGACTGAACGGTTTACTTGTAATTAAAGCTGAAGAAATATGAGCCGATTCGCAAGAAATCCAAGTTTATATCATTTGGGGACACCAAAAGCTCTCTGTAACGAAATCAAAGCACTGACAGCACTGGTGGGTCAATTGTCTCTGAGTGTATGCTGGGAAATTGTTCCTGAAGTTTCATTTAACCCTTAAATTCTGTACTATAAGCAAACTGTGTAGACCCTGATCAGACGCCGCGTTCTGCGGCGTCTGATATAGGTCTACACTGTTTGCCAAACACCAGACATAATTCCAGCCCAGATTCTATAGGTAACTCTCGACCGCACAATCATAAGAAAAGCGTGTCTATTTTCTATTGTTTGTTTGATTTGAGGTTGAACGTCCTCGTCAGCACTGTATAGGTCATTTTGGAGACATTGCTTCCAATTTTGTGGGACTTTTACCCGACATTATTAAGATGCAATGACATCTCAAGCCCTGTCGCCCAATGAAACCAATAGAGTTTATAGGCGTGGACGGTCCGACTCGCACCGCTTTGCCTGGGCAGGCTTAGATCTTCTAAGCGGTTTACCAGTACTCGTGCTCTGCGTGGAAGCATCATGTAGCCCATCTATTTCTTCAAGCCCCGATGGCTGGGGGCCTTCATGTACGGACAGCGAATAACCGTTCGCTCCCTTCCGCTGATTCAAGAAGGGCAGTTGTCAGTTTCTGGCGAAAGAATGTGCACTGTACTGGTTAACCGCTTACGTATAAGCCTGCCCAGGAAAGTGTGAATAGGTAAACTGACCGGCTCAAAAATGACCTAAATAGTGTTGACTGGGCCGTTAAACTCCAATATAAACAAACAAACAAATCCTATGGAAAAGACGATTGTCTCTGAGTGAAGGCCGCTGTAAAAAAGGCCCTGAACGGGGAATTAAGACCGTTTTGTTTAAACATTGAACATGTGTACTATAAGCAAATTGTGTAGACCCTGATCAAACGCCGCGTTCTGCGGTGTCTGATCTGTGTCTACACTGTTTACAAAACTCACACATAATTCCAGTCTATATTCTGTAGGTAACTCCCTTATGCAACACTGACCGCACATCCATAAGAAAAGCGTGGCAATTTTCTATAAATAACCATAACCTCGATTTCCTACAAATCAATTATCGTCACGTGGACATCCGCACTGAAGATCTTCTGTGCTTAGTAACGTTGGGTCGACTGACAAACGATCGACCAAAAAGTGGTGATGTTGCATAATATACTGAAAAATCTGTTCGGACAGCCCCGTAAAAAATCGCGGTGACTTTTGATAACTTTTTGAGCCTTTTATTGGGCGGCAGGGCTTGGGATGTCATTTCATCTCAATGTCTAATAAAAGTCCCACAAAATTGGAAGCAACGTCTCCAAAACGACCTATATAGTGTTGAGGGTTGTCGGGGTGAGGATGGGCAATAAGCCTCAACATGATCAAAACAAGCCAAACCATTAATTCATGACGCGGCTACGGTGACGTTATTCCATTGTCAGGTATAAGATCAAAATCTATATCAATTATTATAATTTTGGTAATTTCAACAACAGACTTTGGGATTACATTTCTTGACCACTTTATATAGAAATCTTGTGGTTGAAGCCGAGACCCGGAACCGCCGTGACGGCTAAAGAACGCTACGACATGTATTGACTATTAAAGATAATACCTAAATAATAATAATAATTAACTACTTTTAACCCATTTTGTACCGGAAACCCCAAAACTGGTACTGGGCAAACAATGCAGGCCCAGATCACACGCCGCATAACGCGGCATCTGATCAGGGCCTACACGGTTTGCAAAAAGGTCAGCCATTTTCTAAATAAAATATGAAGAAAACACAACCTGATACCCCTACATTTTGAAATGGACTCCTGCTATATATAAGGAGGAAGATTCCATTTGGTACAAAAATGGTTAATATCCTATTATTCTTAATTTCTTCTTAACAATAATTTGTCACCTCAACTGAAAATATAACTCCTGAATTGGAATGAATTTTAGAATTCATATAATTTTTGCAGTGTCTGTCATCAAAGCTGTTTAACGGTACAGTTAACACTGTTAAGGTCATATCGAGCCGGTTAATTTACATAACCAAACTTTTCGTGAGCAGGCTGCAGTTAACCACTACAGTGCGAGCGGAAGCGAGAGAATGACCGTAGAAAAGTTTCATGACTAATTCCATGAAAAAAAAAAATGTTGCCGTCACGGACGCGTATCCGACGGAGCTACAGAGGCCTGCTTCAAATAAGGAGAAAAGTGACTGAATTTTGAAACTTTGAAACTTCAACCATAGTGCAGTTTATATTTTACTTTTGGTCCTTTGAGATCAGTGTGAATATTCTGAGGAATCAGAAATAAATTAATGGTTTAGACTCATATTCTAGACAGGTTTTTAATCATTTGGACCCCATTTTGATTTATATCTGTCTTTGAATCGGCTGCCTATTCGAAATTCGCAAAATTGCAGTATGTTTCCTCTGGCTTTCTTTGCCGGATCATTACAGGGTCACTGATGAGGCTTTAGTAGCCGAAACTACGTAGTATGGCCCATCTTCATTCCTAAGAATGTTTTCATTGCTCTTAAAGGAACTCATTTTTGATTTTTATTTCCGTACTGTTCAGCAACATTTAAGCATGAGCCGCATCGTGACAATAGGTGCTTATTGGCATTTGCGAACAACAAAGGTGCAGATCAGACTGCGCATGCGCAGTCTGATCTGCACCTTTGTTGTTCGCTGATTGGATAGTATAATAACTGTAGTTTCTATATTTAGAATTTCAAGACTTTTGCTAGTCTGTGTAGCTGAGCAGGCTGGTTTTTGTCTTGCCTGGTCACATGACCTTGAAGTCAGATTTTCTTCTGACGGAGCTCATGTTACCGAAAACATCCTAAAATTCGGACACCTTGAGCACTTGCTGTAATTCTGCTGAAATTATAACTAATTCGTTTTATGATCCAGCAAGGTGTGCAAAAAGATGGTGATGGACTGGCAAAGAGTGTAGACCCTGATCAGACTCCTCCTAGGAGCAGTCTGATCTGGGTCTGCACTGTTTGCAAGGAGCAATCTTATCTGGGTTTGCACTGTTTACTGAGGCCTATTTGTCCCACTACTTAGGATCATTACGGTATGTCGGTCATTTCATATTGCAACATCTTCTAAGCTCCTGTTTTAGTCACTTCATAAAAAGGTTGATCCAACATTGCATTGACTTCGGTTTCTCATGTGTGTGTGGGGCCCATACGTTTGCCATTATTGGGGTCGACTGTTTTTGTTTTGTGTACGCTTTACAAAGATCCTTGCGGGTGTGAGCGCTGACTCTTGATCATTAGGTTTTTCACCGCTGTGGTTCGAGCCTCGTTCGTGTCACATGTGAGACGCAAGTTCTGCAACGAAAGGCCATGTGGTTTTTATCACGGTACTCCGGTATTCGCACATCTCTGATTAACGATCGGCTCGGAATAAGTGCAATAGTCTTGAAAGGGCCGTTAAACCAAAACCAAGTATAAAAAATATGGAAAAATGTGAATGAACCGACTGTGCAGATGCGTAAGCTACTGTGTCATGTAAGGTAAAGTAGGTTAATTTTCCTTAAATTTTAGTCAAACTCCCACTATGTATATAGATTACGCGTTACTCACAAACGTTTGACTTAAATATCAAAGTGCATGTATAAGAAACCCCCTTTTGTTATAAAAATGCTGACATGGCATTTTTTGGTCATTTTGGACTTCACGATAGTCCTCTTAACGGGGTTGCTGCAGTATAAATAGATAGATAGATAGTAGGGGCGGCAAGTGCGGATGAGGGGTTGTGTTTTGTCTTTTTATCTACTCTACCATACCATAGCTATCCTTTTTCTAATGCCCTATCTCTTTGAAGACGACTTGAGATGGATGGCTGTCGGAGAACTATGCCAATGACCAAATGGTTGTTGCTATAGTTACGGTCGGGGAGCGATCTCACTAAGCTTTTGGAGAAGTTGCTTCCAGTTTTGTGGGACTTTACCCGACATTGAGATGAAATGACATCACAAGTCCTGTCGCCCAATGAAACCAATAGGGTTTATAAGCGTGGACGGTCCGACTCGCAACGCTTTGCTTGGGCAGACTTAGATCCTCCAAGCGGTTTACCAGTACTCGTGTGCGGTCCGTTTCTGCTCTGCGTGGAAGCATCATGCAGCCCATCTATTTATTCAAGCCCCGATTGGCGGGGCCGTAATAGAGTAAGAGACCGCCTTTGGAACTGTTAAAGAGTGGTCTTAAAGATTACTTTTGAACAATTCTAAAGGTGGTCTTAATATAATTATTTTACTGTTTTGTTTTTCGCTCGACCATGCCTCATTGACCTGAAAGTCGAACAGACAGAAAACTAGAATAGATTGTATATAGGCCCCGTCAAGCGATTTTGGTACTTATCGCCTGTGCGAGCAGCGAAGGTTCAGGCGAGCCTGCGCATCCGCGCAGTCTCGCCAGAACCTTCGCTGTTCGCTCATACAAGCAGTGAATCAAGAGGAACATTCAGACAGAAAGCCATATCCCTGGCCCCTCCGAATGGCCGGGCATGCGCAGTTAAAATTTGTCATGACGGAATGCTCGAATACACAAATTCGCTTGGCGGGGCTCATATAAAGTTGTGTCTACTAATTACATGTATGTGGTTTCTCATAAGCTACTCGTAACACAATCTATGGGTTGTAGAAAAAAATGTCACAACTTTGCATCTTGGAAGTGCTAGTTCTAAGGTCATATAGTGCATGGGCGTGTTATCGTTATGGTTTGCCCTGCTAAATAAACTAATTTAACCACACCCATTTCTGACTTTCAACCATTCAGATTACTTGATGTAATTTATTCCTATAAATTCACGACCTGAATGTCGAACTGTGTAGCTACTGATCAGATGGCTTCTTCAGAAGACCTAACCGGCCCCGATAGCTCAGTTGGTAGAATGTCCGCTACGGGGAACGGGAGATCACGAGTTCGATCCCGAGCCGCGACATACCAAAGTCGTTAAAAATGATATTAGCTGCTCCTCGCTTGGCACTCAGATTTACGGGTTAGAGCTAGAACTGGTCGACCCAGTGTCAGGCTAATGTGAATGGGTGTGGTATCATGTAATGTGTCCGGGACATGATACTTCAGTGAGGCAGCACTATAAAAGTGAGCATTGAGCTCCCTGTCACAACCAGACAAAGTCGTGATATGACAGAAAAATTCTTGAAAGCTACGTTAAACCCGATTCACACACACACACACTTCAGAAGATCTGTATCTGCACTGTGTTTACAAAAGATAGTGCATATTCGGGTTCAGCAGGACAAGGGTTAATAGTTCTTAACATTATTTTGACTGTTCATGAAGATCAAATGCTGTCTAGTTCAGTGAGCAAGGGCATAAGAGAAAGCGAAAAAGAACAAAAAAGACGGATATCTGACAGATATTATTTAGACAGCGCCACCATTACTCTGAACGAGGTTTTCGCTGATCGTATAGACAATATCTCTTTATGAACTAACTTACATGTGTAAAATCTATTTGCAAGATTTAAACTGAGTCTACCTTGTTCACCACCTTATTGGTGGTATTTTCTTGTGTGGCTTCTTAAGCTGGTGCGACACTCTTAACACCAACATAAGGTGATTAAACAATACTGCAATTATTGTGAAGTGGCTCCTTCCGTAGACTTTGAGAACTCTTAACCCATCGTATACTGGTGGACTCTTCCATTGCCATATGTTGGAAAAGTCCATTTGACATTTAAGGAGTGACAGGCCTATTTTTTTCCGTTTTCATTCTATTTTTGACAGATAATTCTGTTAGCAAATAGTGCAGGCCCTGATCAGACGCCGCGTTCTGCGGCGTCTGATCTGGGCCTGCACTGTTTGCCAAGGTACCCCTTTAGGGGTTTCTCGCATACAATGGGTCAATCTTGTGATTATGACAAAATTACCAGAATATATCACAACAAAGAAACAAAGGCTCTTTAATGGAAAGTAAGACTGAAGCAACGGGCCTCCGTAGCCTAGTGGATAAGAGCGCTGACTCTTAGTCATTAGGTCTCTCACCGCCGTAGGTTCGAGCCTCGGTCGGCCACGTGTGAGACGCCAAGTTCTGCAACGGAAGGTCAGGTGGTTTTTCTCCGGGTACTCCGGTTTTCGTCCACCTCTGATTAACGATCGGCTCGATATGAGTGAAATAATCTTGAAAGGGCCGTAAAACCCAAACCAAAAAAAAAAAAAAAAAAGACTGAAGCAGACACAATTCTAACAGTTTTTCATTGTTAAAATTCTGAGCCGGTGCACGAATATACCTAAATTAAATAAGGCCTGTTTTATTTGTTTGTTTGATTTGAGGTTTAACGTCCCCGTCAAAACTATTAAGGTCATTTTGGAGACATTGCTTCCAATTTTGTGGGACTTTTTCCTGACGCGACTTTGAGATGAAATAACATCTCAAGCCCTATATATGTACCGCCCAGACAAACCTATACGGTTTATTTGAAGGGAGGGTCCGATTAGGATGTATATTCTGAACGAGAACGGAGGCACTTTATTTCTTGCTCACTTCTCACTTTGTGTGGCACAACTTCCAACTTGAACCGGATCAAATTCCCGATGTAAATAGCCAATACCTTCACCGGTCTGAGCTATCAAAGGCGGCCCCCGCCCATCGGAGCTTGAAGAAATAGATGGGCTGCATGATGCTTCCACGCAGAGCTGGATCCGACCGCAAATGAGTACTGATAAACCGCTTAGAGGATCAAAGCCTGCCTAGGCAAAGCGGTGCGAGTCGGACCGTCCATGCTTATAAACCCTATTGGTTTCAATGGGCGACGGGTCTTGAGATGTCATTTCATCTCAGTGCCGGGTAAAAGTCACACAAAACTGGAAGCAACGTCTCCAGAATGACCTATACAGTGTTGACGGGGACGTTAAACCTCAAATCAAACAAACAAACACACAAAACTGGAAGCAACGTCTCCAAAAAGACCTATACAGTGTTGACGGGGACGTTAAATATTAAAAAAAAAAAAAAAAAAAACGAACAGCAAAGGTGCAGATCGGGCTGCGCAACACGGCTTGAAAAGTACAAACAAAAAACTCTAGTTTCTATTTCGAGTCTAGCTAGCCTGTGTAGTTTCAATTTTACCTTGTTGAAACATCCATCAAGAAAAGACGTCTATTTAAGAAATGAGTTTTATATTTCTGCCGTTCATGAAAGTATGAACGCCATAGGTCGCGTGCAAAGCAAATGAACCCCTTCGGGGTTCGTGTTAACTTTGCTAGCGACATGCTGTCATTCATACTTTCATGAAAAGCAGTAAAATTAAGTTTATTTTTATATTTACATGCTTTGCCACCCACTGCCATGAGCAATAAAAAGAGCTAATAGGGGAAAATTTTAAGCTGAAAAACATTTACACGGTGTTTTTCTACAAAGAGCGGACAGTGTTGACGTCACCAACGCACATAGAGAACCATGGTTTAAACCGACGTCAGTTGACGTCACTGAAAATCATGTGACCCGATGCGTTCATGGAAGCATTCAGATTACTTGATGTAATTTATTCCTATAAATTCACGATCTGAATGTCGAACTGTGTAGCTACTGATCAGATGGCTTCTTCAGAAGACCTAACCGGCCCCGATAGCTCAGTTGGTAGAATGTCCGCTACGGGGAACGGGAGATCACGAGTTCGATCCCGGGCCGCGACATACCAAAGTCGTTAAAAATGGTATTAGCTGCTCCTCGCTTGGCACTCAGATTTACGGGTTAGAGCTAGAACTGGTCGACCCAGTGTCAGGCTAATGTGACTGGGTGTGGTATCATGTAATGTGTCCGGGACATGATACTTCAGTGAGGCAGCACTATAAAAGTGAGCATTGAGCTCCCTGTCACAACCAGACAAAGTCGTGATATGACAGAAAAATTCTTGAAAGCTACGTTAAACCCGATTTCACACACACACACACACACACTTCAGAAGATCTGTATCTGCACTGTGTTTACAAAAGATAGTGCATATTCGGGTTCAGCAGGACAAGGGTTAATAGTTCTTAACATTATTTTGACTGTTCATGAAGATCAAATGCTGTCTAGTTCAGTGAGCAAGGGCATAAGAGAAAGCGAAAAAGAACAAAAAAGACGGATATCTGACAGATATTATTTAGACAGCGCCACCATTACTCTGAACGAGATTTTCGCTGATCGTATAGACAATATCTCTTTATGAACTAACTTACATGTGTAAAATCTATTTGCAAGATTTAAACTGAGTCTACCTTGTTCACCACCTTATTGGTGGTATTTTCTTGTGTGGCTCCTTAAGCTGGTGCGACACTCTTAACACCAACATAAGGTGATTAAACAATACTGCAATTATTGTGAAGTGGCTCCTTCCGTAGACTTTGAGAACTCTCAACCCATTGTATACTGGTGGACTCTTCCATTGCCATATGTTGGTCAAGTCCATTTGGCATATAAGGGGTGTCTGGCCTTTTTTCGTTTTCATTCTATTTCTCACAAAAAAAATCTGTAAGCAAATAGTGCAGGCCCTGATCAGACGCCGCGTTCTGCGGCGTCTGATCTGGGCCTGCACTGTTTACTAAGGTACCCTTTTAGGGGTTTCCCGTATACAATGGGTTAGTCTTATGATTATGACAAAAATTAGCAGAATTTATCACAACAAAGAAACAAAGGCTCTTTAATGGAAAGAAAGACTGAAGCAGACAAAATTCTTACATGTTTTTATTGTTAAAATACTGAGCCGGTGCACGAATATACCTAAATTAAATAAGGCCTGTTTTGTTTGTTTTGTTTGATTTGAGTTTTAACGTCCCCGTCAAAACTATTAAGGTCATTTTGGAGACATTGCTTCCAATTTTGTGGGACTTTTTCCTGACGCGACTTTGAGATGAAATAACATCTCAAGCCCTATATATGTACCGCCCAGACAAACCTATACGGTTTATTTGAAGGGAGGGTCCGATTAGGATGTATATTCTGAACGAGAACGGAGGCACTTTATTTCTTGCTCACTTCTCACTTTGTGTGGCACAACTTCCAACTTGAACCGGATCAAATTCCCGATGTAAATAGCCAATACCTTCACCGGTCTGAGCTATCAAAGGCGGCCCCCGCCCATCGGAGCTTGAAGAAATAGATGGGCTGCATGATGCTTCCACGCAGAGCTGGATCCGACCGCAAATGAGTACTGATAAACCGCTTAGAGGATCAAAGCCTGCCTAGGCAAAGCGGTGCGAGTCGGACCGTCCATGCTTATAAACCCTATTGGTTTCAATGGGCGACGGGTCTTGAGATGTCATTTCATCTCAGTGCCGGGTAAAAGTCGCACAAAACTGGAAGCAACGTCTCCAGAATGACCTATACAGTGTTGACGAGGACGTTAAACCTCAAATCAAACAAACAAACACACAAAACTGGAAGCAACGTCTCCAAAAAGACCTTTACAGTGTTGACGGGGACGTTACCCTGCTAGCATTCTACATAAATCTACAGCGGGCCGTTAGCGGCCCGTCAGCTACCCTGACGGGCCGCTAACGGCCCGCTGTAGATTTATGTAGAATGCTTACTGGGTAAATATTAAAAAAAAAAAAAACAAAAAAAAAAACCGAACAGCAAAGGGGCAGATCGGGCTGCGCAACACGGCTTGAAAAGTACAAACAAAAAACTCTAGTTTCTATTTCGAGTCTAGCTAGCCTGTGTAGTTTCAATTTTACCTTGTTGAAACATCCATCAAGAAAAGACGTCTATTTAACCCTTGTTCTGCTGAATATTCAAATCTGCCACACCCACTACTGATTATCAACCAATCAGATTACTTGATGCAAATGATTGCTACAAATTCACAATCTGAATGGCAAACAACGTAGATCCTGATCAGATGGCTTCTTCAAAAGCCATCTGATCTGGATCTACATTGTTTCAAAGATAAGGCATATCCGGGATTAGCAGGACAAGGGTTAAGAAATGAGTTTTATATTTCTGCCGTTCATGAAAGTATGAACGCAATGGGTCGCGTGCAAAGCAAATGAACCCCTTCGGGGTTCGTGTTAACTTTGCTAGCGACATGCTGTCATTCATACTTTCATGAAAAGCAGTAAAATTAAGTTTATTTTTATATTTACATGCTTTGCCACCCACTGCCATGAGCAATAAAAAGAGCTAATAGGGGAAAATTTTAAGCTGAAAAACATTTACACGGTGTTTTTCTACAAAGAGCGGACAGTGTTGACGTCACCAACGCACATAGAGAACCATGGTTTAAACCGACGTCAGTTGACGTCACTGAAAATCATGTGACCCGATGCGTTCATGGAAGCATGAACTACATTGTTAATTTTTCTATAGATTAACATTAGACTTAACACTGGAAATGTAAAAAGTATGTCCCCCTTGAACCCCACTTTTATATAGTAAAACTGGGGTTTATAAGGGTAAACCTTATTTTTCATATTTCTCCTCTAAAATACAGATTGTAGGTACTCGTTAGAACCGCCTCATCGATGCGGTTCTAACGAGTACCCTACCCACAATCTATATTTTGAGCAGAAATAAGAAATACTCGTATATCACAGTTTTTCATCTTAAAATTTTCGATTTTCAGCGAAAAATTTACAATGTATTTGTATAGGCGTGTTTTCGTCATAAACTTCGAAGACAGGTTTTCTCGGAAAGGTGCTCATACGTGATTCATATGAACAAAAAAAAATCGAAGAAAAGTAATCAAAATAATGGAACAAAATCTATGCTTTTAAAGTTATTAAAAGATAACATTTGGAGGGCATGTTGTAAACACACTGAAGAAGAGAATACCGTAGATTTTACGGCAAAATTTTACCAAGTTATAAGAAAGTTAGCGATTGTTTAACCCTTCTCTTGCTGTATATTCAATTTAGCCACACCCATTTCTGACTTTGAACTAATCAGATTAGTTGATGTTATTTATTCCTACAAATTCATAAACGGTTTGCAAAGATAGGGACTGTCGGGAACAGCAGGATAAGAGTTAAGAGGTTTGGTACATTTTCCCGCTTTTTTCACATTGAACAAGGTAGACAAATTTAGGGGTTTCTGTTGGCTTTTCAACATATGTGTCCCCCTGGACGAGGATCAGTGTGACTTAAGAATCTGTCCGCCACTCTTACCCTAACCCTCATCACCTCACCTAACCTAATCCTTACACTAACCCCACCCTAAAAAGCAGTGACCTCCTCCTGACCTTAACCATAAGAGACCTACTTCTAACCCTTACCTAACCCTAACCATCGGTGACCTACTCCTTAGTCTAATCGAACCCTAGCCATCAGTGACCTACTCCTAACCCTAATCGAACCCTTGCCATAAGTGACCTACTCCTAACCATAACCTAACCTTAACCATCAGTGAACCACACCTAACCCTAACCTAACCCTAACCTTAAGTGTCCTACTCCTAGCCCGAACCCTTACCCCTAACCCTAACCACAACCCTACCCTAACCCTCTAACCCTGACCCTAACCCTAGCCCTTAACCTTAACCCCTAACACTAACACTACCCTAACCATAACCCCAACCAATAACCCTTAATCTAACCTTAATCTAACCCTAACCTACCCTAACCTCTAACCCTAACGTTAACCTCTAATCCTAACCTCTAACCCTAACCTCTAACCCTAACCTCTAACCCTAACCCTACCCTAAGCCTAACCCTAACCCTAATCGAAGCCTAACCTTAACCTCTAAACCTAACCATGTGTCCTACTCGTAGCCCTTACCCTAACCTAACCATAGTCCTAACCCTACTCTAGCTCTAACCCTTAACCCTACCATAACCCCTAAACCTAACCCTAACCCTAAGTGTCCTACTCCTAGCCCTAACCCTACCCTAAGCCTAACCTAAGCCCAACCTAACCCTAACCCTAACCTAACCTATCATAACCCTAACCTATAACCCTAACCCTGCCCATGTGTCCTACTCGTAGCCCTATCCTAACCCTAACCTAACCAAACCCTAACCCTCTAGCCCTAACCCTCTAGCCCTAACCCTACCCTAACCTAACCTAACACTAACCTTAATCCATAACCTGAACCCTAACTCTTACCCTACCCTAACCCCTAACCCTAACCTCTAACCCTAACCCTTCATATTATCTAATCTTACCCTAACCCTAATGACCTGACTAACCTGACCTAACCTAGCCCTTATCTTAACCCTAACCATAAGTGACATACTCCTTGCCCTAACCTAACCCTAACCATCATTTACCTTTTCCTGACCCTAACCATAAATGACCTACTCCTTACCCCACCCAACCGTAACAATCAGTGAACTACTCCTGACACTAACCATAAGTGACATACTCCTAACCTTAACCTAACCATAATCATCAGTGACCTACTCCTAACCCTAACCTAGGCCTAATCATCAGTGACCTACTCCTAATTCTAACCTAACCCTAACTATAAGTTGCCTACACCTAACCCTAACCCTAACCCAAACCTAACCATGAGTGAACTACTTCTAACCCTAACCATAAGTGACCTACTCCTAACCCTAACATTACACACCGGTTACCGCGGAACAACGTGACGCGACTGAGTACAACAAACGCTACCGTTTTTTCTTGACGGGAGAAAAGTGGGAGTACGATGTTTCCTTTATTTTGTCGAACATATCACGATTTACGTTTTTCTGTTAGTTTTGCGATGACAACAGATTGTGTTTTTGTTGTTTTGTCCACATTTTAAGTTATGACACGGTCAGAGAAGGGAAATCAAAGCCATAAATTAGACCAAAATAGGTAGAAAAACAAAACTTCAAGTTTTAAGGGTCTATCAATCAAAAACAAATGACATATACACGAGCATTCTTGGATTTTATATGTCTCTAGGCATCGAGGTAAGTATACTATTTTAATAATTCATAAAATTATTTTAAATTAGAATCGTACCGATTTTTCTTGGCCCACTACCTTGAAACACGGGTACACCTTACCACGGATCATGTGTTGTGTTTGGGTACACTAAACACGGAACAAATGGAACAACAAACACGGATATGGAAAGCCGACTCGGGACGTTTTTACCCATTATAAGCGCCATTTTTCAAGAAATAGCCAAGAGGAACGATAAATATTTGTCCTTTAGTTGAAAAAAATACAATATTCCTAAAACAAAAAAGTGTTTTGGGTTGTAATGTGTGTTTATGTCATGGAGACAACTTTTTACAACAGATGCACAATAAACAGTCGCTCCATCAAAAATGTCACATACAAAATAACCTGTTTGTTTGTTTGAATTGAGCTTTTACGTCCCCGTCAACACTATTAAGGTCATTTTGGAATTGTTTCCAATTTTGCAAGTCTTTTTATCCATCATTGATGGTGTATGAATGTCATTTGACGTGTCACCAGTAACAATTCTGATTGAGTTTTTACGACATCTCAAACCTACCGCCCAAGGAGAATAATAGGGTCGACATGTATATGAAGGAAAGGTCGGACTCGTACCACTTTGCCTGGGAAGACTAAAACCTTCTAAGTGGTTACCCAGTAGTCATGTGCGACGGGTTTCAGCTGTGTGGAAGTATCATGCCGCCCATTGATTTCCCCAAGCAGCGGTGGATGGGGCCCAAGAATAACCTGTTCATAAACATGTAAACAATATAAAACTACAGAGTGACAACAATGAGCTACACTGAGCAAATCCAACTTCAATGAGACAAAACTCACAGTGCAACCACAAGAATCTGCAAAATAATTTGCTTGTACAGAAGTTGCGCATGCACATAGCTGAAAGCGATCAAATTCTGAGAGCAACGAAAGACTAGCCCCGTTTTACAATTCTTGCACACCAGACGAGGAAATCCTAGATTTCACCCTGAGATATAAACTTTTATCCTACCCGGGTTTTCTACAAAGGGATGATATTGAAGTCGAGAATTCTGAGGTGTCAAACTCAAAGGGTGTCTGATGTGCGCTACTTGTATAGAAACTTAGAACGTTGTGTACGCTGCCCGTAATGCGACGTCACAACAGACGTTAGCAGTCGAAGTGAACGCATATTCAAAATCTACGTTTTAAGATTTAAGTAATGCAAGAAAAAGAATCTGAAATGGGTGTGCCATGAAATGTTCTCTTTGGTAATCATTCTGTTTTACTCACCTCTTAAACCAGGGATCCTGGGTTCGATATTTGGCTTCTCAAAACTTTCTGACGAGTCGTTAAACTAAGGTCCCCTCTTTGTATAACCTTAGAGGGTTGCTGGGACGTATAACTAAAAATACACACACGGTCATTCTCTCCCTTTCATTGACTGCAGAAGAGCGGTTGTTGAATTCTGGCGTAAGAAAATGCACTTTTCTGGTTTTATAAGCCTTCAAGGTAAACTAAATGGCTCGAAGTGACCTAAATAGTGTTTACTGGGCTGTAAAACTCCCAACCAAGCGAAGAAACAAGCCAGCCAAAGAAATCGGTGTGAGGGATAGATATCATACTCAAGGGCGTAGCTAACTGTACGCAGATACGCACTTGCGTACACATTACAAACGTAAAAATAGACGTAGAAGAAAAAGAAGCGGAAAGAGAAGAAGAAGAAAAATAAGAAAAAAGAAAAAGAAGATAAAGAGGGAGAAGAAGAAGATGAAAAAGAAGAAGGAAGAGGTAGATAAAGAAGAAGAGGAATAAAAAAAAAAGAAACAGAGAGAAGAAGAGGAAGAAGAAAAAGAAGAAAAAGAAGAAGAAAATGATTGTGAAGAAGAAAAAAAAGAAGAAGAAGAAGAAGAAGAAGAAGAAGAAGACTGTATTTGTCTATAATATACACAACACTATTTATTAGCTAGCATAGTTTCCTCCTCTGCCACGGGGACCGCACTTACAGGAGAGTTTGCTCCCTGATGGGAGCAAATTCTTTCCTGTAAGAATGGTTCCCATTTGGTAAACGGAGTTATTATTTTTAGTATTTTCTTTGGTTTGCGTACAAATGATTTTCTTCATTGATGTTGGCTTAGTGGGGGACGCCTATAAGTCCGCGGGTGGGCGTCTCTTGCCTGATGCCTCCAGTTGACTTGTCTCATGAGCTACGTCGGTCGGTGTGTGTGCTCGGAGGGGGATGTGCTGTGTTTGCCGGGTCTTGCCAATCATCCGTTTCGGTTTCATTTACTTTGGGGTTGAGACAAACTGATGAAGATTAAATATCAGAAAGGCCTCTGTGTCACTAAATTTGGTATAGTTACGCCTTAATTTCTTCCAGCTACGCCCCTGATACTGTTACGGCCCACAACTTCTAATCCTGAATTATCTTCCTTGGCCTACAGGTTTATAACCAACGACAACTGCTTCATGGGTACGACTCTTTGGCACAGAGTCGATTACTTTTTTTTTTCAGCTATGCTCCATTCCTTCATTATGGCTGTCATGTCGGAAGATGGTGGCTCGCCCGGGATTTGGCCTCGCGTCAACATACGGACTTGAAGAAAGGGGGTGAGGTGTTACGGCCCGCAGTTCCTAACCTACATTGTGCCTGCCTTGGTTGATTATGCGGAAGACAACTGAGGAAGACAGTTAACCTGGCTTAGTGCTTAGAGCAGTTGATTTTACCCGATCCGATCGTCACAGGTTCGAATCTCACCATATGCGATTTTTTCCTTTTTTACAACTATGCTTCTCTCCATTGTTACGACATTCATGTCGTAAGAATACCCAAGTAAGAGTCTTATATTCTTTATTTCAGAAAGATACATCATGGCTGAGTTTGAGTTTAGCGATGCTGGTCATCCAGATGACCCAAACACCATGTATACTATTGCCGAACCTAACATTGAAACTTAGGATTGGGCTCAAGTTTTGACGGTGTCTCACAAGGTGCCGTTTTCGGTCCAGTTTTGTTCTTCGTGGACATTAATGGCATTTTACTGACATTGTGTAACAGGTGTCAAAAATGCTACACAACTTTGGCCCTGCCGGGGTTCGAACCCGGGCCACCGGATTGATAAGCAACTCTACCACCTTGCTATAAAAGCCTGCTTGTACCGAAAGGCAGTACAAGTGTGCTCTATACCTATACCCTATGACATTCTCCCCCTCCACATTGAAATTCGCTCTCGAATTTCTGGGAGTCCGAGAATAATGTGAAATGATACTCAAGGAGTTCTAATGCACGAATCTTCAATTTTATTGGTTCTCTGCCTAGTTATCTGCTTAATGCATTGCATTAAACGGCCTGAAAACTCATTCCAGTAATACACCCGTGCGACATAGTGTATTTTGTCACATCGGCTGTGGTTGCCCGTTAGACCCGTCTCAAGGAGGCGGTTCTAACGTGTACCCACAACCTATGCCTTATAGCAGAAATAACAAGAAAGTATGTATATCCCCTTAAATCCCAGTTTTCTCTATATAAAGTAAGGGAGGTTCATTTCACGGACTTGTTCGCATAATGCTGTGCCACATTTTCATGCCCAACATCCTACCCAGTCTATCCATTTGGTTCCGAAGTTTAAGTTAGTCCTCTGTAACTCTAATTTCCCGGCAGAACACCCAGTCGTCTTCGAACAGTCTTATTTCTGAGTCAATGTCGGAGGAAATATGATTAAAATATATAGGGAGTATAACAGTGGACTAAGAACAGTCCCATTCGGGACCCAGACAAAACTGAAACACACTCCATATACTCGCCATTAACTCATATTGGGTCCATGCCATTTACAAAAACTTACTATTTTCAGTGGCAAAGAAAGGTATCTATAAATTCAAGAGTCTCCCCTCCCCACCAATGCCGAAACTAAATTGTTGTTTCGTTGTTCATAAGTGGAGGGTGTGGTAAAAACGTTCTGGAAAGCCAGAATAAATGAGTTCACCCGTCCCCTTTGTCCAAGACTTGTACACAACCCTTTAAATTCGTACGTGTATAAGTTCGGAGATCATAGGCATTAAAGAGTATGTAACAGCAAAATGGATCGGCGTTTTGAATTAAAAACAGCATCATGTATCATGCCTTCGCTGGCGGATTAAAGAGTTTTATTTTAATTTATTTCGCCCCTGCCCATCGGGGCTTAGGGAAATAAATTTGGCTGCATGGTGCTTCCACGCAGAGCTGAATCTGATCACAAACGAGTACTGGTAAACCGCTTTTAAGGACTAAGCCTGCCCAGGTAAAGCGATGTGAGCCAGATCGTCCAATGCATATAAGCCTTCTGGTTTCATTGGGCGGCAGGGCTTGAGATGTCATTTCATCTCAATGTCGGGTAAAAGTCCCACAAAATTGGAAGCAACGTCTTCAAAATGACCAAAATAGTATTGACGGGGACGTTAAACCCACATTCAAACAAATATTTCAATTTATGAAGATTAAAATCCGTGTTTGTTGTACACAAATTGTGCTGACTAACCGCGTTATGGTGTATCATAACCCGTGGTAAGGTGTACCCAAACAAAAAATCAACCATTGAACCATCCACGGATTCATTGGGTATTGACATGAACTGGGGCTCAAGCAAATGCACCAATGGAAGCTCTGAAATCGCAATAACATATAAATCACCAAATCATGTTCACAAAAGATGTGCTACTGTCAAAAAACGTTGATCGAAGTATGCTTGGTTTGGTGAAAACACACTAAACGAAGGAAAAATGTTTTTGTTTTCGTTTATAATGAACAGAATTCTCTGCAACTGTATCAGTAAATGGTAATACCATTATTTTGCAGCTCTGCAAAATAACCACCCAAAAAGATAAGGATCTGGGCTAAAATAAACCTTTTTCCTGCCGAAAATACTGCTGTGACGTCATGATTTCTGTAGCATTCGTTGTACTCTGTCGCGTTCGTTGTACTGCGGTAACCGGTGTGCATTATTGACCAACTCCTTACCCTAACCTAACCTTAATCATACTCCTAACCTAACCATAAGTGACCTACACCTAACCCTAACCCAAACCCAACCATAAGTGACCTACTCCTAACCCTATCAATAAGTGACCTACTCCTCACTCTAACCTAACAAACAAAAGTCAGTAAACAGTGGCGGACAGATTCTAAAGTCTAACCAGGATACAAACTGTTTTGAAAGAGTTACCACCCCTGGAGTATTGTTCATTATGCTTAATAGACTGCTACACCGACTTCTATTTTAAAATAGGCTATTCATTAATAGATGGTCTGTGTAGCAGTCTATTTGCTTAATGGAAATTCATACACCTGGTAGATCTTTCCGCCATTTTTGCAAGGGATACAATTTTCGTGACTTCCTGTTCCTTTTTCTATATGCTTTGTCCCACGGATCAAGGGGTCTGCTCTTAAAGGAAAGAATTTGCTCCTCTGGAGCAAATTTTTTGACCCCTATTGACATGGGAGACAAAAACACTTTTGCAGGAGTTGCCAGCCCTGAAAATGTATCCATTCACCCTAGATCATGACTGGCATGTTCTGGAGGGATAAGTTTTGGTTTGTTCAGAAGGGGTCGAAGAGGTCTCACACAACTACCATAGCTCATGATAAGTCCGAGTTGATATGCCAGTTATGGTTGCAAAGTTTAATCACATTTTCTTCCCCACTGTCTTTTCTCCGCCTCCCTCTCTCTCTCTCTCTCTCTCTCTCTCTCTCTCTCTCTCTCTCTCTCTCTCTCTCTCTCTCTCTCTCTCTCTCTCTCTCTCTCTCTCTCTCTTCTCTCTCTCTCTCTCTCTCTCTCTCTCTCTCTCTCTCTCTCTCTCTCTCTGGGTCCAGATTAACTATGAAATCTGACTTGAAGGGATGTTTCTTTCTTTCTCTTTCTTTCTTTCTTTCCTGGGCTTCTCTCTGGGCTTCTTTCTTTCTCTTTCTTTCTTTCTTTCTTTCTTTCCTGGGCTTCTCCAGACTCTCGCATGAGTATTTAAACCGAGGCCCCCTCTCGGTATGACCTTAGCTGTTGGTGGGACGTAAAACTCAAACACTCACTCACTCACTATTTCTTTTTTTCAGCACGTCTCATTTCTCGAGGTGGTGATGAGACAGGAGTTTTCAGACAGATTGTCTTATGAAGACTTAATAATAACGTAAACAAATGTTAGTCGGATGTGAATCGGTATGACATGCATCTTTGACATTAAACGTGTATATTTTCAAATAATTTTGTGAAAGTTTAAAGCAATTTGTATAGCCATTATATCAGCTATTACGCCATGGTTCTCAATTTCATATATACACCCACATTAGGATAAGAGATCCGTGTGACATAACGCATCCTTTCATATCTCAAAAACGGTTATTTTTATTAATGCCCTCAACTTAGGTTGCGGGTGCTCGTTAGAGCCGCCTCAGTGAGGCGGTTCTAACGCGTACTCACAACCTATGTCATGGAGCAGAAAAAGAAAAAAATAATGTGTGTGTAACACTGGAAACCCCAGTTTTCACTGAAAACCCCCGTTTTCTTTATATAAAATGGGGCATTATTTTTTTTGTTGTGTGTGTGTGTGTGTGTGTGGGGGGGGGGGGGTTAACGCACTTTTCAAGATTATTTCACTCATATCGAGCCGATCGTTAGTCAGAGGTAGGCGAAAACCCACTTGACCTTCCGTTGCAGAACTTGGCGTCTCACATGTGACCCGAGCCAGGCTCGAACTCACAGTCATGAGAGACCTAGTGATTATGGGTCAGCGATCCTATCCACAAGGTCACAGAGGTCCGTTGATAAAGTGGGGTATACAGAGTTTTTCATTACAAAGTTTTTAAAATTGACACTGCCATAGGATATAGGTATAACACACTTGCACCTTGCCGTACAAGCAGGCCTTTATAATCAGAATTGTAACTGGTCACACGTCAAACGACATTCATTCGCCAGGAATGGCGACGTGGTAGGGGGTTTGATTGTCAGTCCCGCGGCCCGTGTTCGATCCCGGCCGGGGCAAACATGTGTAGCATTTAACACGAAATCTTAAAAGAATAGAAACAGCCGTCATTTTCCCACCATTATTTTACAAGGAAAACAACTTTCGATGGGAATGGTCGCTGGACTTACAGTTAAATTCCTATTGTAAGACCACCTTTGGGACTGTTCAAAAGTGGTCTTTAAGACCACTTTTGAACATGTAAGACCACCTTTGGGACTGTTCAAAAGTGGTCTTTAAGACCACTTTTGAACAGTCCCAAAGGTGGTCTCTTATTATGAAGCACTGAGTTTAGCAAACACACAGAAAAAGTAATGGAAACTTTCTCAATAAGCTTTTAAAAGCAGATTTAGTCCTAATTTTAGGTGGTCATAATAACGGAATTTTACTGTATAAACCCCCGATTTTGGGTGGTTGGATGAGATGAAGACGTCATGTGTCTTGCGTCACCGGGATGCCCAACTGATACTGGGTTCTACGTCCCCGTCAACACTATTAATGAGCCGGCGCACGACAAAACCTACAATAAGACATGTGCGCCCATCGAAGAATCAGATCAGCCTGCGCATCCATATAGTCTAACCATAGACTTCCCTTGCTGCATGTAGGAGCATTGGGCCCTTAGCTATCCTTAGAGCGCACAATGAAGACTGATCGGACTGCGCACATGTCTTATTGTAGGTTTTGTCATGCGCTGGCTCATTATATCAGTTTGGAGAGCTTGCTACCAATTTTACCCGACCCGACACTGAGATGAAATGACACCTCAAGCCTTACCGCCCAGACAAACCTAAAGGTTTAGGGTTAGGTCTCGCATCACTTCGTCTGGACAGGCTAAGCCTTCTAAGCGGTTTTCCAGTACTCATGTGCGGTCGGTTTTAGCTCTGCGTGGAAGCTCCATGCAGCCTACCGCATCACGAAAACACGCCTATATATTGCTGACCGCCTTGAACCCCACTTTTATATAGTAAAACTTGGGTTTGCATGGGAAAACCTTATTTTTCTTATTTCTGCTCTAAAATACAGATTGTGGGTACTCGTTAAAACCGCCTCGCTGAGGCGGTTCTAACGAGTACCTCGCTGAGGCGGTTCTAACGAGTACCCACAATCTATATTTTGAGCAGAAATAAGAAAAATATCAGAATTTTTCATCTAAAAATTTCAATTTTTCGGCGATAAAGGACTTGTTTTCGTAATTGGTAATCTTTTTCTGCAACCCCCGATGTGTACATGAATCAGGACCAGCTGGGCTCGCCAAGTTATCTGTTTGTCTTATATAGCAAACTTCCGTTATTAATACCAGCCAATATTAAGACTTGTTTATTTGATCCTACGGCCCTTTCAAGAATCGAGCCGGCTGTTGAAAACCGGACTTGACCTTCCGTTGCAGGACTTGGCGTCTCGCATCTCACCTAAACGAGGCTAGAACCCACAGCAGTGAGAGACCTAATGATAAATAGAAGTCCGTGCAACGACACATGTTTTTATTTGTTTCATGCAGTGAAAATGCGCTAAATATAGACCACCTAAAATTCAGACTGAACACGCTTATATAATTTTGACCCGCTTAAGCACCATTTTTATTGTAAAACTGGGCTTTGTAGGGGTATATATTATTTTTCTTACTTCTGTTTCAATTATAGAGTGTGGATACTTGTTAGATAAAATAATAGAAGTGAAGGCAATGATCAGAAACCGATAGAATTCACCCACAGCTCCCGTCAGACACCAAAGGGACAGAAACACAAACATGAATGAAATAACCCGACCATAATGGAAACACCAATAGCGGAAAGCCAAATGGACAGATACTTTCCCACAAAATGGCCAATTGGCTATTCAAATGAAAAGAAGAATTTCACTGGTGCGGAAGAGGGGGGGGGGGGGGGGGGGGAGCTTAAATCGATTTTACGCGGTCGCATTCCTCGTCGCGATTTAGACAAATATTTTGTTCAGTCCGCATGAAGGCCTCCTAACTCATCAGTACAGCATCTCCGGTATCGAAGTGTGTCCTTGGGCAAGACACGTAATGACACTGCCCCCACTCCACCAAGGTGTAACTGGGTAGCATTGGTGTAAAATTCACTGCCTCTCTTTCGCGCGCGTGAAAACACTCGGAATGAATGTTCGAGATCGATTCAATAAGCTTAAAGCTTTCGTCGCAATCGAACTAATCTAATCGGCCCCGCCAATCGGGGCTTGAACAAATATATGGGCTGCATGATGCTTCCACGCAGAGCTGAAACTGACCCGCACAAGAGTACTGGTAAACCGCTTAGAGTATCTAAGCATGCACATGCAAAGCGGTGCGAGTCGGCCCGTCCATGTTTATAAGCCCTATTGGTTTCATTGGGCGGCAGGGCTTGAGATGTCATTTCATCTCAATGTCGGATAAAAGTCCCACAAAATTGTAAACAAGTCTCCAAAATGACATTTACAGTGTTGACGGGGACGTTAAACCTCAAATCAAACAAACATAACAAAAGCAATCGAACTAAAATAATTAAAATAAACTAACATCTCCGAGAACAAAACAATCAAACCACCACAGAGATCAATCAACGGCGAGGACTCGACAGCAAGAGATTTGTAGGGGTATATATTATTTTACCTATTTCTGTTTCAATTAAAGAGTGTGAATACTTGTTAGATAAAATAATAGAAGTGAAGGCAATGATCAGAAACAGATAGAATTAACCCACAGCTCCCATCAGACACCAAAGGGACACAAAAACACAGACATGAATGAAAATAACCCGACCATAATGGAAACACCAATAGCGGAAAGCCAAATGGACAGATACTTACCCACAAAATGGCCAATCGGCTATCCAAATGAAAAGAAGAATTTAACTGGTGGGAAAAGGGGGGGGGGGGGTTGGGGGGAAAGGGCTTTAATGTATTTTACGCGGTCGCAATCCTCGTCCTTACTTTCGTCGCGATTTAGACAAATATTTTGTTCTGTCCGCATGAAGGCCTCCTAACTCATCAGTGCAGCATCTCCGGTATCGAGGTGTGTCCTTGGGCAAGACACGTAATGACACTGCCCGAGTCCACCCAGGTGTAACTGGGTAGCATTGGTGTAAAATTCACTGCCTCTCTTTCGCGCGCGTGAAAACACTCGGAATTAATGTTCGAGATCAATTCAATAAGCTTAAAGCCTTCGTCGCAATCGAACTTAACTAATCGGCCCCGCCCATCGGGGCTTGAAGAAATAGATGGGCTGCATGATGCTTCCACGCAGAGCTGAAACTGACCCGCACACGAGTACTGGTAAACCGCTTAGAGTATCTAAGCATCCACATGCAAGCCAGTGCGAGTCGGCACGTACATGTTTATAAGCCCTATTGGTTTCATTGGGCGACAGGGCTTGAGATGTCATTTCATCTCAATGTCGGATAAAAGTCCCACAAAATTGGAAGCAACGTCTCCAAAATGACATTTACAGTGTTGACGGGGACGTTAAACCTCAAATCAAACAAACATAACAAAAGAACTAAAATAAATTAATATAAACTAACATCTCCGGGAACAAAACAATCAAACAACCACAGAGATGAAAAAACGGCGAGGACTCGAAAGCAAGTGATTTGTAGGGGTATATATTATTTTACCTATTTCTGTTTCAATTAAAGAGTGTGGATACTTGTTAGATAAAATAATAGAAGTGAAAGCAATGATCAGAAACAGATAGAATTAACCCACAGCTCCCATCAGACACCAAAGGGACAGAAACACAAATATTGGTGTTTCCATTATGGTCGGGTTATTTCATTCATGTTTGTGTTTCTGTCCCTTTTGGTGTCTGATGGGAGCTGTGGGTTAATTCTATCTGTTTCTGAGATGTCCCAGCCGCCCGATGAAACCAATAAGGTTTCCATGCATGAACGAGCCGACTCGCACAACTTTGCCTGGCCAGGCTTAGATATTCTAAGCGGTTTACCAGTACTCGTGTGCGGTCGAAGCATCATGCAGCCAATATATTTCTCCAAGCCCCGATGGGGTCCTTAAACCTCAAATTAAAGACACAAAAACAACTAAGGTCTTATGGAGTTGAGATCTCGGTTTAAAGACTCATCAGAAAGTGACATAGTACATTCTTTCATATCTCCAAAACAATTACATTTTCTGAAATTTTCTTATTTGAGCCCCACCAAGCGATTTTGTGTCTTCGAGCATTCCGTCATGACAAATTTTAACTGCGCATGCCCAGCCATTCAGAGGGGCCAGGGATATGGCTTTCGGTCTGAAGGTTCCTCTTGATTCACTGCTTGTATGAGCGAGCAGCGATGGTTCTGGCGAGGCTGCGCGGATGCGCAGGCTCGCCTGAACCTTCGCTGCTCGCATAGGCGATAAGTACCAAAATCGCTTGACGGGGCCATTTGTACTCCAAACACAGGTTGTGGTGCTCGTGAGAACCGCCTCATTAAGGCGGTTCTAACGGGTACACACAACCTATGTCTTAGAGCAGAAATAAGAAAAATAGTGCATGCCCCCGTAAACCCCAGATTTCTCTTTTATATAAAGTTGGCTTTGTTTTGTTTGTTTTGTTTGATTTGATGTTGAACGTCCCCTTCGAAACTGTAAAGGTCATTTTGGAGACGTTGCTTCCAATTTTGTGGGACTTTTACCCGACATTGAGATGAAATGACGTCTCAAGCCCTGACGCACAATTAAACCAATAGGGTTTATAAGCAATGACGGTCTGACTCGCACCGCTTTGCCTGGGCAGGCTTAGATTCTGTAAGCTGTCTACCAGTACTCGTGTGTAGGTCAGTTTCCGCTCTGCGTGGTAGCACCATGCAGCTCATCAAGCCCCGATGGGCGGGGGCCTATAAAGTAGGCTTTAAAGAGGGTGTTTCATACACGAAATAGACGTCATTTTCAAATACAGTAAAATTCCTTCAGCTAGATCACCTGAGCCCCGCCAAGCGATTTTTTTTCTTCGAGCATTCCGTCATGACAAATTTCAACTGCGCATGCCCAGCCATTCAGAGGGGCCAGGGATATAGCTTTCTGTCTGAAGGTTCCTCTTGATTCACTGCTTGTATGAGCGAGCAGCGAAGGTTCTGGCGAGACTGCGCGAATGCGCAGGCTCGCCTGAACCTTCGCTGCTCGCATAGGCGATAAGTACCAAAATCGCTTGACGGGGCCCACCTTTGGAACTGCTCAACAGTGGTCTTATGACCACTTTTGAACACATCAAAATATGGTTTCTTATTACGAGACACAGGGTGTAGGAAACACAGAAAACCTCACAGTAATTGTTTAACCCATAACATGCCAGTCACGACAATTGTCGTCTGCTTTGTCGTCTGCCAAGTACATGAAAACAGTTTGGACCCAGATCAGACTGCTCCTCTAGGAGCAGTCTGATCTAGGTCCACACTATTTGCCTAACTGCAAAAATATTTTTTTTAAATTCAGAAAAAAATTTGCAAAAACCATTCAGCACTCGACATAAGCAGACGACATTTTCAGATTTAGTTTTTCTCGGCGTCTTGAGGGTTAAAATCAGATTAAGTCTTAATTGTAGGTGGTCTTAATAGCAGAATTTGACTGTATCTATTTTTATCATATGACGTCGCGTCTGAGAGTGAAATAACGCCATGTAATATTTTCGATAATCCACTTGTGGATTAATTAAGCAAATTAGCTATATACGTCCCGTAACGTTACATGTACGACGTTCTTAACGACGTCGCGTTTACTAACAGCGAAATATTGACATTTTTGTAAACAATCGTGAATAAAATGCGTTTTAAATGTCATATGATAAATAGAATCTTGCATTCGTGCTCATGTATTATTGAATTTATTAAACTCGTAGAGGAAAAGGGATAAAATGCGAGGCAAAGCCTCGCAATTTATCCCTTTTCCTCGACTCGTTTAATAAATTCAATAATACATGAACACTCATGTAAGATCCTCTATACTTATTTTTGGGATTTCAGAGAATAAAAATAAAGCTTGACAGACAATTCAATGTTAAGACTTCAATATTTGCTCTGAAAAAAGTACAAATTCAAGATGCTGTCTGCTGTTAGTCATTTTTTTTTCTGGCGCTTTAAGGTATGAAACAGAAATGCCAGGGGCACATCATTCAGGTGTTTTATGTCAAAATACATACGTTTCACTATTTATATACTGTTCGAAAAAAACACATGAATTTCAATATTCACCATATTTGTATTATTTGCTGGCTCCCAGCTTGCAAACTGTCAATATTGGAAAAACAGGTAACCAGACCCCCCCCCCCCCTGACCTTTGAAGGTCAGTGTTGGAGGGGGGGGGGTCTGATTACATGTTTTTCAAACACTGATAACCTATAGACTAGGAACCAGCAGATAATGCAAATAAGGTGAATAACAACAATCATTAACATGTAATTAGATCTACTCAAATCAAAGCACTGAGAGTACTAGTTGGTCGACTGTCTCGAGTGTAGGCTGGAAAAATAGTACTGGACTGAGACTTTAACTGTAGACCCTGATCAGACGCTGTGCGTATGATCCTTAAATTCCTTTACTATATGTCCCTGATCAGATCCCGTGTTCAGCGGCGTCTGATCTGAGTTTACACTGTTTACCATGCCCAACGCAGGAGTCCAGCTCAGATTCTATAGAAAAAAAGAACTTAAAGGGCAAAATCAAAGCTGAAAAACATTTACACGCTGTTTTTCAACAAAGCGTGGAGCAACGTTGACGACGTCATCAACGCCCGTAGAGAACCATATTTTAGATTGACGTCAGTTGCCGTCACTGAAAATCATGTGACTCGATGCGTTCATGGAAATATGAACAACATTGTTTTCTAAAGGTTTACATTAGAATTTACACTTGATATATATATATATATATATATATATATATATATATATATATATATATATATATATATATATATATATATATATATATATATATATATATATATATATATATATATATATATATATATATATATATATATAATTATGACCCCCTAGAACCCCACTTTTATAGTAAAACTGGGATTTACAGGGGCTAAACCTAATTTTTCTTATTTTTGCTCTAAAATATAGATTGTATGTACTCGTTAGCACCGCCTCATCGATGAGGCGGTTCTTACGAGTACCAACAATATATATTTTGAGCAGAAAGAAGAAAAAAATATCACAATTGTTCATCTTAAAATTTTCGTTTTTCAGCGAAAGATTTACAATGTATTTGTATAGGGTTGTTTCCGTAATGAGGCTGAAGACAGGTTTTCTCAGAAAGGTGCCCATACGTAAATCATATCGATCAAAAGTAATCAAAATAATGGACAAAATTCTATGCTTTTAAAGTAATTAAAAGATAACATTTGGAGGGCATGTTGTAGAAGAGAACACACTGTAGAAGAGAATACCGTCGATTTTAAGGTACAATTTCACCAAGTCACAAGAAAGCTAGCGATTGTTTAACCCTTCTCTTCCTGAATATTCAATTTAGCCACACCCATTTCTGACGTTGAACCAAACAGATTACTTGATGTAATTTATTCCTACAAATTCATAAAACGAATGTCAAACAGTGTAGATCCTGATCAGATGGCTCAGAAGCCATCTTATCTGGATCTACACTGTTTGCAAAGATAGGGGCTGTCGTGAACAACAGGATAAGAGTTAAGATGTTTTGTACATTTTCCCGCTTTTTTTTCAGACAGAACAAGGTAGACAAATTTAGGGGTTTCTGTTGGCTTTTCAACATATACATGTATGTCCCTCTGTAAAAGGGTCGGTGTGACTTTAAAAGAATCTGTCCGCCACTTCATATTATCTAATCTTACCCTAACCCTAATCGCCTGACTAACCTGACCTAACCTAATTTAACACTAACACTAACCATAAGTGACCTACTCCTTATCCTAACGCAACCGTAACAATCAGTGACCTACTCCTAACCCTAACCTAACCCTAACCATCAGTGACCTACTCTTAACCCTAAACTAACCCAAAACATCAGTGAACTACTCCTAACCGTAACCCTAATCCTAACCCATAACCCATAACCCTAACCCTAACCCTGACCCTAACCATAAGTGACATACTCCTAACCCTACCCCAACCGTAACAAGAAGTGACCTACTCCTAACCCTATCCTTACCCTAACCATCAGTGTTCTTCTCCTAACCCTAATCGAACCCTAACCATCAGTGACCTATTCTTAACCCTAACCTAACACAAAACATCAGTGAACTACTCCTAACCATAATCCTAACCCAGCCGTAACAATAAGTGTTCTACTCCTAACCCTAACCTAACGCTAAACATCAGTGACCTACTCCTACCCTAATAGAACCCTTACCATAAGTGATCTACTCCTAACCCTAACCTAACCATAAGTGTCCTACTCCTAGCCCTAACCCTAACCCTAAACCCTAACCCTACCCTAAGCCTTAGCCTAAGCCTAACCCTTACCTAACCTAACCCTACCACTAACCCTAACACTCTAACCCTAACCATAACCCCTAACTCTAACCGTACCCTAACCTAACCCTAACATAAACCCATAACCTTAACCCCAACCCTAACCCTACCCTAACCCTAACCCTTACCCTAACCCTAACCTAACCCTCATCCTAACCCTTACATCTAACCCTAACCCTAACCATGTTTCCTACTCCTAGCCCTAACCCTAACCCTTAACCCTAATCCTAATCCTAACCCTACCGTAAGCCTAAGCCTAACCCTAAGCCTAACCCGAACCCTAACCTAACCTAACCTAACCTAACCTAACCTAACCTAACCCTAACACTAACCCTAACCCTCTAACCCTAACCCACCCGCCCCCGCCCATAGGGGCTTGAAGAAATATATGGGCTGCACGATGCTTCCTCGCAGAGCTGAATCCGGCCCGCACACTAGTACTGGTAAACCGCTTAGGGGATCTAAGCCTGTCCAGGAACCGCGTGCGAGACGGACCGTCCATGCTAATAAACCTTATTGATTTCATTGGGCGACAGGGCTTGAGATATCATTTCATCTCAATGTCGGGTAAAAGTCCCAAAAAATCGGAAGCAACATCTCCAAAAATGACCTTTGCAGTGTTGACGGGGACGTTAAACCTCAAATCAAACAAACAAAACCCTTACCCTAAACCCTAACCCTAACCTTACCTAACCTAACCCTAACCCCAAACCATAACCATAACCCTAACCTTAACTCTACCCTAACCCCTAACCCTAACCTCAAACCCTAAAAATTCATAATATCTAATCTTACCCTAACCGTAATGACCTAACTGACCTGACCTAACCTAACCCTATTCTTAACCATAACCATAAGTGACATACTCCTTACCCTAACCTAACCCTAACCATCATTTACCTTCTTCTGACCCTAACCATAAATGACCTACTCCTAACCCCCACCCAACCGTAACAATCAGTGACCTACTCCTGACCCTAACCATAAGTGACATACTCCTAACCCTAACCTAACCCTAACCATCAGTGACCTACTCCTAACCGTAATCGAACCCTAACCATAAGTGAACTACTCTTAGCCCTAACCTAGCCCTAACCATCAGTGACCTACTCCTAACCTTAACCTAACCCTAACCATCAGTGACCTACTCCAAACCCTAACCATAAGTGACCTACTCCTAACCCTAACCCGAACCAAACCATCAGTGACCACTCCTAACCCTGACCTAAGTAACCCTATCCATAAGTTACCTACCCCTAACCCTAACCATCAGTGACCCACTCCTAACCCTAACCGAACCCTAACCTTCAGTGACCTACCCCTAACCCTAACCTAACCATAACAATCAGTGATCTACTCCTAATTCTAACCTAACCCTAACCATAAGTGACCTACACCTAACTCTAACCCGAACCCTAACCCTAACCTAACCATGAGTGACCTAACCTAAACTAACTACCATAAGTGACCTACACTAAACCCTAACCCAAACCCAACCATAGGTGACCTACTCCTAACCCTGACCATAAGTGACCTACTCCTCACCCTAACCTACTAAAATACAGTAATATTCCTATATTAAGACCACCTTTGGGACTGTCCAAAAGTGGTCTTAAAGACCACTTTTGAACAGTCCCAAAGGTGGTCCCTAACCAGAGGACATTGTAGGCAAGTAAACACAAAGAAAAATTAAGTGTGTCCTTCAAAATAAGCTTTATAGCAGAATTAGTCCTTATTTTAGGTGGTCTTAATAGCGGAATTTCACTGTAATTTATATGCGCATAAGCACCAGAAAGGTTTCCTATTCTATCTCGTACCAGCGTTCTGCCGTGTGTGATCTCGGACTACAATGTTTGCGGGGTTGCCCTCTGGTATGGGTTAACCAACAAAGAATTCAACTTCCAATCACGACATTTAAAGACATATGTCTTAAAATTTTATTTATGTATTTTTTTATTTTTTTATTATTTTTTTTATATTTATTTATTCATTTTTTTTTTTTTTTTTTGTTTCAGAGAATTTGTTTGTCGGATTATGGTTTAACGTCCCCGACAACACTTTTATGTCATTTTGATGACCCTGCTTCAAATTTTGTGGGACTCATACCCAACATTGAGATGAAATGACGTCTCAAGCCCTGCCGCCCAATGAAACCAAAAGGCTTATATGCATTGGACGGTCTGACTCATACCACTGCCTGGGCATGCTTAGTCCGTCTAAGCAGTTAACCAGTACTCATGTGTGCTCCGTATCAGCTCTGCGTGGAAGCACTATGCAGCCCAATCTATTTCTCCAAGTCCCGATGGGCGGGTCGACGGTTTCAGAGAATACAAAATACTTCCTGTGAATCGAATTCACATAGAATGGCAAACCTTTTTTATCATATGACGTCGCGTCTGAGAGTGTAATAATGCTATGTAGTATTTTCGATAATCCACTAGTGGATTAAATATGCAAATTAGCTAGATACGTCCCGTAACGTTACATTAACGGCATCCTTAACGACGTCGCGTTTACTATCGGCGGAATAGTGATTTATTGTAAACAATCGTGAATAAAATGCGTTTTAAATGTCATATGATAAATAGAATCTTGCGTTCGTGCTCATGTATTATTGAATTTATTAAACTCGTTGAGGAAAAGGGATAAAATGCTCGGCAAAGCCTCGCATTTTATTCCTTTTCCTAAACTCGTTTAATAAATTCAATAATGTAAGATCCTCTATATATTTGCTCTGAAAAAGTACAAAGTCAAATTGCCTTCTGCTCTAAGTCTTTCTGTGGCGCTTTAAGGGATGAAACAAACAAATGCCGGGAGCATGTAATGTCAAAATACACGTGTACTGCCCACAAAAACACATGTATGTCAATACAACATACCACCTACATGTAATTATATAGTCTACTCAAATCAAAGTACTGAGACTACTGGTACGTCAATTGTCTCTGAAGGCTGGGATAACAGTCCTTGACTCAGTTAATTTTTTTTTTTTTTTCAAAGAAAAAAGGGTATACCCTTATCAGACGCTGCATTTGTTGTGGCTGACCCTTATATTTTTATGTTGTGTAAGCAAAGCCGTCGTTTGTTCAAGTTTTTAAGAAAAAAAACAAAAAAAACGCCGTGTTCAGCAGCATCGGATCTGGGTCTACACTGTTTGCCATTCCAGTCCAGATTCTATAGGTAATCCTATTTCGCTACACGATGACCTCACTGCGATGAAATTAACACTGCTTTTTTCATATACAGTCGAACTTCAATGGCTCGAACACCTTTGGGACCCCGAAAAACTGTTCGAGACAGGGGTAGTTCGAGCCACTGAGGTTACTGTCAGGAGGCATAACGAGATACTTTGAGACATTTTTTCGGTGTTCTATAATGGAAATATATGCTGTGTGTACTCATTAGAATCGCCTCATCGAGGCGATTCTAATGAGTACACACAGCATACATTTGCAAGCTTAAAAACAAAAATCTCCTCAATTACCCCCCAATTTTTCTTTTGTAGAGGATTCCGCTAGGGGCTCAAGAATGGGTTCGACTCATCCATGGTGAACGAGCCGTCGGTGTTAAAGCCATCGAAGTTCTACTGTATACATAAATTTCTACAGATCAGTGATAGTCACGTGGACGTCAACATTAAAGAGTTTCTATGCTAAGGAACTTGGGGTCGATTGTTAAACAATCGATCCAAAGTAGCTGAGTCGAATACGCGTCATACTGGTGATCACGAGGTGTTAGTTTGAAATATCTGGTTAGGTAAACTGACTGGTACGATAGGACCTAAAAAGTGTTGACCTGGTCGTAAAACTCCAAACGAACAAACCACGTAAAAAGGTATTTTCAAAATACTGATTTTCGTCAGTTCTGCCAATGATTTAGACTAATCCTGCCTATTTAGAAGAATAGGCGAGTCCAAAAGCAAAGATGGAAGCTGTAACAGAAACTCAAGGGCGAAAGGATCAAGGAAGGTGGAGGGGTGGGGGTGGGGGATGTTGGTGGGGGTATTATATTGCAGCGACATGTTACAATGGAATGTAGTAATCAAAGCACTGTCAGCGCTTTTACTGGGACAATTGTCCCATTATTTTAACCCTTAAGTTCCTGTACTCTAAGCAAACAATTGACCCGGATCAGCCGCCGCATTATGCGGCGTCTGATCTGGTCTACACTGTTTTCAAAAATAAGCCCAGCCGCGAACCCAGCCAAAATTTTACAATGCATTTGTACAGGCGTGTTTTCGTAATGTGAAACTTGTTAGTTCTGCTATTTAAACTCACGATGTGTGTTCATAATGGCGGATTTCCTGTAGCCCCGGTCCATCGGGGCTTGGAGAAATAGATTGGGCTGCATCGTGCTTCCACGCAGAGCCATAAAATCCTCTGAAAATCAGGACTACGGTAATTATGATAAGATTACAACCACATGCCGATAATTTCTACATGCCAAGGCATGTGATTTATTCATATACTCAATCTGAGCAACTTTCAGGCAGTAATACCTAAGACTAAGTACTCTGGTAAGATACAGTAAAATTCCTATATTAAGACCACCTTTGGGACTGTTCAAAAGTGGTCTTTAAGACCACTTTTGAACAGTCTCAAAGGTGGTCCCTGGACAGAGGACACCGTGGACTGCAAAAACAAAGAAAGATTAAGTGCACCCTTCAAAATAAGCTTTGTAAAGCAGAATTAGTCTTAATTTTAGGTGCAGAGCTGAAACCGACCAAGTATGAGTACTGGTAACCGCTTATACGGTCTAAGTCTTCCCAGGCAAATAGGTGCAAGTTGGACCGTCCATATATGTTTGCTTGGGCGGAAGGGCTTGAGATGTCATTACATCTCAATGCCGGGTAAAAGTCCCACAAATTTGAAAGCAACGTCTCCAAACTTTCCAAAATAGTGTTGACACGAGCACAAACAAATCTTATTTCCTGGTCAATCTCGAGGAAATCGATGCCGCGAGCTCTGAATCTGCAGTCACGCTGTTGGCTGTTTTGAGTCCAGTTTTTACTGAGTCCAGTTTTTACAGACAATATTCGGTCATGCTTAACCTATAAATAAATAAATAAATAAATAAATAAATAAATAAATAAATATTTATAACTAAATAAATAAATATCGTCAAGGGATACTACTTACCACCAAAATCGTTTAAGTCCAATCCGACTTCTATGCACAGATACTTGAACAAGTTATGAAATATGCAATTCCTCTAGAGATGATTGTTCTAAGAAACAGTCACTGTTTTCACTTTGTCCCATGACTAAACAACACAGCATGCTTAGCCAGGCACAATACGACACACGAATAAAAGGCCCCATCGTATATGAGACCAGGGAACACTCAAATCATGTAATGCATATGTAAGGCGACTCACTTTGGCAAGGCCTCGCTTTTTGTTTGTAAATACCCCTGACACTCGTGCTCAACCCCACGCCCCTGTCCCCAGTTGGTGTTCGAACAACGAAACCTTTGGTAAGACTCGCTTTAGCCGGCATAGCGCATTTCACGTACCGGTTTATTTTACAAACATGTCTTGTAAATGTCACAGAACAATAGTTAAGCCATCAAATAGCAAAAACTAAAAAATGATAGGAGAAGCGATCAAATATTTAGAGGGCTTTGGCGATCTCTACCGTGAGTCCCGCGCGGATTGAAAAAAAAAAAAAAAAAAGATTATTTCACCGTGAAAGTCCAGTCGACACTCAACATGGAATCAACGCTTAAAGCGTTGTTTTGACGTTGTTTGTGTCAATTTTATGTGGCCGCAGGGTGAGTTAAGGAATGTGTTAAAAGCTAAAGAAAAGATTTAACGATCAATTTTGACGAAACAATGTTATCGATCGAACGGGGCGGGGATCAAACCCAAAACCTCCATATCACGTTTACAGTTTCAGAGCCACAGAATCCGACGGGACTGCGCGAATGAGAGGGCTGGCCTAAGACTTTGTTGTGTACTCAGGTTCATAGACACAGTTCCGCTTGGCGATACTTAAAACATTAACAACTTGAGCCAGAGTACGACTAAACGTTCAATAAGCCTTGCTCAAGCAGCGAAGACTCAGATCAGCCTGCGCATTTGCGCAGGCTGATCTGAGTCTTCGCTGCACACACTAGCCCTCTATTGCCTCTGCGCGGTCCAAAGATCAGCAAGCGCTTGCCTATCCAGATACATTGTCAATTACTATAACCTACCCGCGTCTTACATATCTTTTATCCATATACGTACAGTAGAACTTACCGTGGATGTGTCGAACCCATTCTTGAGCCCCTAGCGAAATCCTCTACATAAGAAATAGTGGGGGGTAATTAAGGAGCTTTTAGTCTTTTATCTTGCAAATGTTTGCTGTGTGTACTCATTAGAATCGCCTCGACGAGGCGATTCTAATGTGTACACACAGCATACATTTTTATTATAGAACACCGAAAAGATGCCCAAAAGTATCTCCTTATGCCTCCTGGCAGGACCCTCAGTGGCTCGAACTACCCTCGCTCGAACAGATTTACCTGGTCCCAAAGGTGTTCGAGCCATTGAAGTTCGACTATACTGAGTCGGTGACATTTGGCCATTACCTCAGACGGGTGGGTGATATCTACAAACACAGGTTGTGGGCGCCTTGATGAGGCGGTTCTAACGAGTAACCACATTCTAATTCTTAGAGCAGATATATATAAAAATAGTGTATACCGCCGCAAACCCCAGTTGTCTGTGTATAAAGTGAGGTTCAAAGGGGCGTTCATTGCACGTACTTGTTAACCTGGTGAAAAACGAAAATTTTCAGATGAAAAAAAAAGTGATTTTTTTTTTCTGATTTCGGCTCAAAATATAGACTGAGGGTACGCTTTAGAAACGCCTCATCGATGCGATTCTAACGAATACTCGCGATCTATATTTTAGAGCAGAAATAAGAAAAATAATGTTTACCCCTGTAAACCCCAGTTTTACTGTATAAAAGTAGGGATCCAGAGGTCAGAATTATATAGGCGTGTTTTCGTGATGCTGATTTGATGTGCAAGTTGATCTGAGTGTTCGTTGACTGCACGTGTCTTTTTGCACGTTTTGTTATGCACTGGCTCAAAGTTTGTATTAAAAAAAAAGACAGTTCCTTATTCATACTTACGAAACCCGGGAAGGGTCATGAATTTTTTTTAATATGTTATGCGAACAAGATATTAAGTTGTGCGAACAAGATATTATCTTGTGCGCACAAGATAATATGTTTTACAGACAAGATATTATCTTGCGCGGACAACATAATTTGTCTTTTGCTGACAAGATATTATTTTGTGCGGACAATATAAGTTGTCTTGTGCGGACAACATATTATATTGTGCGCACAAGTTCATATCTTGTGCGCACAATATATTGTCTTGTTTGCACAACATAGATCTTGGGAAGTTGTGCGAACAAGATATTATCTTCTGCAGACGAGATAAATTCTTGTGCGCATTATTTTTGCAAACAATATATCTTGTGCGGACAAGATGATATCTTGTTCGCACAACTTAATATCTTGTGCGCACAAGATAATATGTTGTGCGAACGAGATAATATCTTGTCCGCACAAGAAATTATCTTGTGCAAACAATATATTAAAAATAATCATGTCCCTTCCTGGTACAGTTTGAACACTCGGAAATGGTCGTACTTACCAATAAGTTTCTACTCTTAACAGTGGAGACTTTGCTTCTTCTCAGCCCTTTAAAAATTCCATGAAAAAGTGGATTTGAAAGTGTCGTCTGCTTATGTCGTCTGCTGCGTCTTTTCAAACATCCCTGCCAACAATGAATGACTGGCCAACGACGGGTCGACAGCGATACGACGTGGCAACGTCGTATCGCTGTTGGCCCGACGTTGGCCCGCTGTTGCGTGCTAGCTGGGATATTTGAGTCGGCGCATGACAAAACCTACAATAAGACCGGTACGATCAGCACAGACTCAAATTAACCTGCGCACCCAACCACTATGACAAAACATTTGGCTTATGTTTCTTTGCATAGGGATTAGCCTGTAATAGGTATATGTGGTCAGCGAAGACTCTGATCAGACTGCGCGACTTTGTTGGCCCGCTGTTGCGTGCTAGCTGGGATATTTGAGCCGGCGCATGATAAAACCTACAATAAGACCGGTACGTCCAGTGCAGACTCAAATCACAATTAAGTCACAAAGTCGCCAGGCTGATCTGAGTCTTCGCTGGTCGCTCAAGACTTCTTGTAGGTTTTGTCATGCGCTGGCTCATTTTTTGCTCACATGTGCACACAAGATATGTTGTGTGCACAAGATATTATGTTGTGCGAAAAAGATAATAAATATGCGCACAAAATATTATGTTGTCCGCACAAGATATATGTTGTGCAAACAAGATATTATCTACAAGTTATGTTCGCACAACATATTTAAATAAATTTCATGTCCCTTCCAGGGGTCCGTTCTACAAGTTATGTTCGCACAACATATTTAAATAAATTTCATGTCCATTCCAGGGGTCCGTGTGTATCAGTAAAGATGAAGAATCAATTTCCAATCGTATTTTCCTCGATTTCATTCCATTCTGCCTGCGTCCGCCTTTTATTTTATTATTATTATTCCGTTCAAGTCATGATATTGCTCCTTATTGCCCAGTGGGTTACGGAACCCTGGAAGGGACATGCAGTTTATTTTAATATGTTGTGCGAACAAGATATCTTGTGTGCACAACATATAATTTTGTGCGAACAACATATTATCTTGGGTGCATAGGTTATTAACTTGTGCACACAAGATAATATCTTGTTTGCACAACTTAATATCTTGTGTGCACAAGATATTATCTTGTTTGCGCAACATAGATCTTGTGCGGTCAACACAATATCTTGTGCGCATAAAAGATATTATCCTGTGCGCACAAGTAATCTTGGTCGCACAACATATTAAAAAAAAAATGCATGTCCCTTCTCAGGTTCCGTCGGTAGATTCTGGTGAGAGAATAAAAATCGGGAGTCTAGTGAAGCTACGGGACCCTGGACGGGATATACATTTTATTTTAATATGTTGTGCGCACAAGATAATATCTTGTCCGTAATATCTTATGCATACAAGTTATTATTTTGTGCACACAAGATAATATCTTGTTTGCAGAACTGAATATCCTGTGCGCACAAAATATTACCTTGTTTGCAAGACATGGATCTTGTGCGGACAACATATTATCTTGCGCTCACAATTTATTATCTTGTTCGCACAACATAATATCTTGTTCGCACAACATATTATCTTGGACACACAATATTATCTTGTTCGCACAACATATTATATTGTTCGCACAACATTATATCTTGTTTGCACAACTTAGATCTTGTGCAGACAACATATCTTGAGCGCAGAAGATAATATCTTGTTCACATAACTTAATATCTTGTACAGACAACATAATATCGTGTGCACACAAGATATCATATTGTACACACAAGATAATATCTTAATATCGTGTTTGCATAACATATTATCTTGTTAACATAATTTAATCAGACGCATAAGATATTATGTTGTCCACACAAGATCTGTGTTGTTCAAACAAGATAATATGTTGTGCGAACGAGATAATATCTTGTGCACGCAAGATATTATATTGTTCGCACAACATATTATCTTGTTTGCACAACATATTATCTTGTACGAAAGCATTTTATTATCTTGTTTGCACAACATAGAACTTGTGCAGACAACATAATATCTCGTTCGCACAAGATAATATTTTGTTCGTATAACTTAATATCTTGTGCGACAACATAATATATTGTGCGCACAAGATAATATTTTGTTCGCATAACTTAATATCTTGTGCGACAACATACTATCTTGGGCGCACAAGATAATCAAGGTAAAAGTTTCGCACAACTTAATAGCTTGTTTGCACAACATATTATCTTGTTAGCACAATTTAATCAGACGCATAAGATATTATGTTGTCCGAAAAAGTTTTATGTTGTGCATACAAGATAATGTGTTGAGCAAACAAGATAATATGTTGTGCCCCCAAGATATTAAGTTGTGCGAACAACATATGATATTGTGCGCACAACATATTATCTTGTTCGCACAGCATATTATCTTGTTTGCACAACATAGAACTAAAGTATGCAGACAACATAACATCTTGTGAGCACAAGATAATATTTTGTTCGCATCACTTAATATTTTGTGCAGACAACATAATATCTTGTGCGCACAAGATAATATCTTCGCACAACTTAATATCTTGTTTGCACAACATTTTATCTTGTTAGCACAATTTAATCAGACGCAAAAGATTTTATGTTGTCCGCACATGATAAATTATGTTGTCCGCACACCGCACAAGATAATATCTTGTTCGCACAACATATTATCTTGTGCGCAAAAGATAATATCTTGTTCACACAATTAACTTATTATCTTGTTCGTACAACATATCAAAAAATATTCATGTCCCTTCCCGGGTTTCGTATGGAGCAAATTATATTGCAGTCAGTCTATTTTAACTTTCTGGAAATAATGATAATAATAATAATAATAATAATAATAATAATAATAATAATAATAATAATAATAAAGAGACATTAAACTAAAAAAACTAAAAACAATCTCAAACCATATCTTACTTAGAGTGGGTTTAAATCTTATTCAAGCGATATTTCATATAAAGTTTATGAAACGAGCCCGGCGAATAATGGCATTAAAGGGCCTGCTCTATCTCCCAATTCAAGAGAGATGCTCTTTATCATGCGTATGTTTTGGTTCCGCACTGTGCACATCGTTTCTGCACCATTATAGTTTATGCAAAGTTTTTGTGGAAAATCTGATAACGTGTGTGTAATACAGAAACGTCAAGGTCATGTTGATTCAAAACTTAATTATACAACCATGTGCCTATTTGTTGCTGCACTTGTTGGGTTAACCCACAAAATGCCAATCACGATAACTGTCGTCTGCTTTGTCGTCTGCCGGTTACCTTAAAAGTATTTTTTTTTTTTTTGCAAACAGTGTGGACCCAGATCAGACTGCTCCTACAGGAGCAGTCTGATCTGGGTCCACACTGTTTGCCTGTATGCAAAAATATTTTTTAAAAAGTTTGCAAAAATTTCAGCAGACGACATAAGCAGATGACATTTTCAGATGTAGTTTTTCTTGGCGTCTTAACGGTTAACCTTAACCAAACAGTGTAAATCAAGATCAGATAGTTTTTGACCAGGATCTACACTGTTTATCATGTAGTTTATGAATTGAATGAATACTTTATATCAAATAATTCGATAGGCGGGGAGTAATTTATTCAGCAGGATAAGGTCTAATATCAGTATAGCGTAGCCAGAACAAATCTATGTAAAACCTACTTTTTATAAGTTGGGGAAAGAATTCTTTCCAGAGGAGAAAATTCGTTCCATTTAGAGCAGGCCATGTGTAACAGGATCTTTATTGCAAATACTTTTTACGTTTAAAACAGTTTTGTTTGTTTGTTTGATTTGAGGTTTAACGTCCCCGTCAACACTGTAAAGGTCAATTTAAGAGACGTTGCTTCCAATTTTGCGGGACTTTTACCCGACATTGAGATGAAATGACTTCTCAAGCCCTGTCGCCCAATGAAACCAATAGGGTTTATTAGCATGGACGGTCCGCCTCACACCGGGGTTCCTGGACAGGCTTAGGTCCTCTAAGCGGTTTACCAGTACTAGTGTGCGGGCCGGATTCAGCTCTGCGTTGAAGCATCATGCAGCCCATATATTTCTTCAAGCCCCTATGGGCGGGGGCCAGTTTAAAACAGTAGAGAAAGCCTTGAAATAGCACACAGTATAATTATTGGTCAGAGATAATCACATGGAAAATAGCTTTATATATAAATAAACCAGACTTCAGGGGTGGCAACTCTTTCAAAACAGTTTGTACCCTTTTTCAAGGGGAGTTTACTTCTAGAGAACCCACTCCTCTGAAGTAAACGCTTCCCTCTATATAATATTAGGCCCCTAAGGAGGAAATTATTTCGGGTTAGACTTTAGAATCTGTCCGCCACTGTTTACTGACTTTTGTTTGTATTGGAGTTTAACGGCCGAGTCAACACTATTTTAGGTCTTATCGAGCCGGTCAGTTTACCTATCCACACTTTTACGGACAGGCTTATACATAAGCAGTTAACCAGTACAGTGCACATTCTTTCGCCAGGAACTGCAACTGACCTTCTTGAATCACCAATAGGCAGAGAATGACCGTAGAAAAGATTTTATGATCAATCCCCATGAAAGAATGTTGCCGACCCCAGCAGGTATCGAACCCGCGTCCTCCTGATCACCAGTCCGACGCGCATCCGACTGAGCTACCGAGGCCGGCTTTTTTGCTGACTTAATAGTTTGGGTTAGGTCAGGGTTAGGAGTAGGTCACGTGTGGTTATGTTTGGGTTAGGGTTAGGTAAGTTATGGTTAGGGTTGGGTTAGGAGTATGGTTAGGGTTAGGTTAGGGTTAGGAGTAGGTCACTTACGGTTGGGTTTGGGTTAGGGTTAGGTGTAGGTCACTTATGGTTAGGATTAGGTTAGGAGTATGATAAGTGTAAGGAGTAGGTTTCTTATGGTTAGGTTTGGGGTAGGGTTAGGTGTAGGTCACTTATGGTTAGGGTTAGGTTGGGCGTACGATTAGGGTTAGGTTAAGGTAAGGAGTAGGTCACTTATGGTCAGGGTTAAGAGTAGGTCACTTATGGTTAGGGTTAGGTTAGGAGTATGATTAGGGTTAGGTTAGGGTAAGGAGTAGGTCACTTATGGTTAGGGTTAGGTTAGGAGTATGATTAGGGTTAGGTTAGGGTAAGGAGTAGGTCACTTATGGTTAGGGTTAGGTTAGGAGTATGATTGGGGTTAGGTTAGGGTAAGGAGTAGGTCACTTATGGTTAGGGTTAGGTTAGGAGTATGATTAGGGTTAGGTTAGGGTAAGGAGTAGGTCACTTATGGTTAGGGTTAGGTTAGGAGTATGATTGGGGTTAGGTTAGGGTAAGGAGTAGGTCACTTATGGTTAGGGTTAAGAGTAGGTCACTTATGGTTAGGGGTAGGTTAGGAGTATGATTAGGCTTAGGTTAGGGTAAGGAGTAGGTCACTTATGGTTAGGGTAAGGAGTAGGTCACTTATGGTTAGGGTTAGGTTAGGAGTATGATTAGGGTTAGGTTAGGGTAAGGAGAAGGTCACATATGGTTGGGGTTAGGAGTAGGTCACTGATGGTTAGGTTTGGGATAGGGTTAGGTGTAGATCACTTATGGTTAGGGTTAGGTTAGAATTAGGGGTAGGTCACTGATGGTTAGGGTTAGGTTATGGTTAGGGGTAGGTCACTGAAGGTTAAGGTGATGAGCAGGTAATTTATGGATAGGGTTACTTAGGTCAGGGTTAGGAGTGGTCACACAGATGGCTATGTAAGGGTTAGGGTTAGAATAGGTCAGTTATAGTTATGGTTAGGTTAGGGTTATCAGTGGTCAATGATGTTTAGGGTTGGGTTAGGGTTAGGAGTAGGTTACTTACAGTTAGGGTTAGGAATAAGTCAGTTATAGTTAGGATAAGGTTAGGGGTGAAGGTTAGGGGTTAGGGTTAGGAGCAGGACACTTAGGCTTAGGGTTAGGAGTACGTCATACATGGTTAGGGTTAGGGTTAGGGCTTGGGTTAGGGTTTGGACACTTAAGGTTAGGTTAGGTTAGGTTAGGGTTAGGCCACATATGGTTAGGGTTAGGTTAGGGTAAGGAGTAGGTCACTTACAGTTAGGGTTCGATTAGGGTTAGGGTTAGGGTTAGGTTAGGGTAAGGTCACTTATTGTTATGGTTTGGTAGGGGTTAGGAGTAGGTCATTTATGGTTAGGGTAAAGAGTAGGTAACTGTTGGTTAGGGTTGGGTTATGGTAAAGAGTAGGTCACTTATGGTTAGAGTTATTAGGTAAGTCAGGCCTTCATGGTTAGGGCTAGGGTTGGGGTTAGGCTAGGGTAAGGGTTAGGGTTAAGTAGGTGCTAGAGTGAGGACAAAGTTTTCTAAAAATAGCCGCTGCACCTGGGACTCTGACAGTCTAACTTGCTGGAGATATTGTCATACCCAACATTTGTGTAAAGTTACGTAAAATGTAGGTGCTAGAGTGAGGGCAAAGTTTTCTGAAAATAGCCGCTGCAACTGGGACCCTGAAGTCTGATTTTCTTACAAATGAAAGACTTGGGCCGTGTGGTTTCAGAGAAGACGTTATTTAAAGGTTGCCGTATATAAAGTAGAAGTAAAACAGAGATCAGGAATCGATACAATTAACGTACTCCACCCATCAAAGACATCAAAGGGAAAGAAACACAAACATGAAGCGACCAGACCATAATGGAGACCTAAACAAAGGAAGGCCATAAGGACAGTTACTTACCCACAAAATGGCCAAATGGCCATCCGAAATAAAAAGACACAAGTGATACACACAGTAAGTAACAAACAACGACATAAATAAACCGCCACAGAAGAACTGCCTTGGAACGGCCAGTGGAAAGAATTCCACTGGGGGGCTTAAATCAATTTCACATGGCCATAATCCTCGCCCTTACCTCTGTCGCGGTATACACTAATTTTGTTTAGTCCGCATGAAGGCTTCCTAACTCATCATTGTAACATCTCCGAGAACATACAAATCAAAAAAACTACAGAGATGAAACAAGGTTGAGGACTCGACAGCATACAACAACAGAATTGCTGGAGCAAAAGAAAACCAACAGTTAGACTCCGAGGGGCCCGACCAAAGAGTCTATGTAAAACCGGAGGCCCTGGGGCGGGGCCAACTTTGGCCCCAGGGCTATAATTTGAACCTTCATAGTAGAAGTCCACCAGATTAAGCTTCATGTCAACTAGAAATGTTTTCAGAGAAAAACAATGTCCCTTCACCATAAATATATTTTAAACACCCAAAAACTTTAATAACTAGATTAATGTCACCAAAATGAAAGCTGCAAACAAGCCATTTTCGGGACATAACTCTCCGGAATATAGGCCGACCTAACCAATTTTTCAACTCAGTTGAGGTTTTATTCTTTACTTACTTACATGTAAGTTTCAAAAAGATCACATGAAATCTGAAGGGGCTACGGTGACTACAAGTCCAAAAATAGGCATTTTCAGCAATCAAGGAGACATATCTCGCTCTTATTCCTGACTTACTTGTTTGTAAGTTTCAAGATCAAAGCTGAAGAGACTACGGCTATGACGAGGTCAAACATAAGCATTTTCAGCACACAAGGGGACATAACTCTGTGAATAATCGTCCGACATCGCTAGTTCCCAAATCCATCCGAGCTTTTAGCCCTGACTTATTTGTATGTAAGCTTCAGGGAGATCCAATCAAAACTGAAGGGGCTATAATGATGACAAGGTAAAAAAATAGTTGTTTTCAGCAATCAAGGGGAAGTAACTATGATCAATGGGCTTACTTGGCAGGTTTGCGAACTGATTTTAGTTTTCATCCTCAGCCACCTTACATACATGTTTCAGAAAAATTGGATCAAAACTGGTGGCGCTATGGTGATGATAAGAATTTTCCCATTGTAAGTCTATGGGACCTTTTGGTTGCGATAGCAACCAAAGTTTTCATTTGATTTCGGAAACAGATGAGAAATGGTTGAGATTAGCCTGCAGGTTGCAGAGATTTAACTGGTCAAAGGTGTGGACGCACGACCGATGGATGATCCACTTAACTATAAGCTCAACTGGAGCCTTCGGCCCATGTAAGCTAAAAATGAAGACAAGCAGAGTTGTCATTCTTGTATGAAATACTTCACATTGACCTCTATGTTTCAAACGGTTGCGAAGTTTTGTGCCAGAAACAAAAAAAAATAAGTAAAATAGGGATCAGAGGACATAATTTGAAAATGACGACATGCAGAGCTGTCATTAAGCATGTAACACTCTGCACTGACTGGTTCTATTATCCAACCAAGTATCATCAAAATATTACAAACGGTGGCAGAGTTATTCACCTTATTTGCATTATCTGCTGGTTCCTAGTCTGAAGATTATGTGTTGGAAAAACAGGTAACCAGACCCCCCTGACCTTGAAAGGTCAGGGGGTCTGGTTACCTGTTTTTCCAATATTGACAATGTGCAAGCTGGGAGCCAGCAAATGATGCAAATATGGTGAATGATCAGGAAACACAAATGAAGTAAAAATATGGATCAGGGAACATAATTTGAAAAGTAAGACAAGCAGAGTTGTCATTCTTGCACACAACACTCCACACTGACCTGTTAATCCTATTAATCCTACCTATCTCAAACGGTTGCGGAATTATGCTCTGGAAACAAAATGTTGATGCCCCCCCCCCCCCCCCCCCCCCCCCCCCCCCGTCGAAGTACATCATTTTAATAATCAGAGTTTTCCGTTGGAAAACCTGATCAAAAAGGGAAAATCAAAGACAACTTATGAAGATTTTCGCAAGTTTATTTTTTTATTTCTTTATTGGTTTTCACTTATCTGTCTATCTGCTACAGAAGTGATGATTTAACAATTATATAAAACAACTAACATTTACATAAAACATTTTCAAAATCTAGCCATCACATTCACAACAGATCTATACTTTATTCAGTCATGGGTAAAAACACTACAATTATCTAACCAGCTAGACACGACTTACAAACAAATCAGATGTATCAGGAATAGTCTACGTTTTTCTCATTCACAAAGAGAAACACTGGATTGCAAAGAAAACTGCTTATTTTTATACATGGCCAGTTTTGTTTGTTTGATTTGAGGTTTAAAGTCCTCGTCAACACTGCAAAGGTCATTTTGGAGACATTGCTTCCAATTTTGTGGGACTTTTACCCGACATTGAGATGAAATGACAACTCAAACCCTGTGGCCCAATGAAACCAATAGGGTTTATTAGCATGGACGTCCACCTTGCACCTCGGTTCCTGGACAGGCTTAGATCCTCTAAGCGGTTTACCAGTACTAGTTTGCGGGCCGGATTCAGCTCTGCGTGGAAGCATCATGCAGCCCATATATTTCTTCAAGCTCCTAAGGGCGGGGGCCGTATACATGGACAGTAATGGTTAAGGTATTTTTTTTCTTGATTTAGGCTTTATCTTCCTTACAGATTATGAAACTTACATTGAACCAGTTGAAAACCAGGGCCTCAGGTTATAAAACTATTTTCATGCTCAACTCACTTGAGCATGAAATTTATCCTGCTCATAAATTTTAAAATGCCAACAAATGATGGCATTTTAAAATTTATGAGCATGATAAATGACATTTTTTGGCTGATCCGAGCAAGAAAATTGCCTGATTTGTTTGTATGTATTTTAATAGTTATGAGCATTACAAATTTCATGCTCACCTGAGTTGAGCATGAAAAAAAGTTTTATAACCTCGGGGCCAGGTGGGGATACTCCTGAGTTCTTATTAGAAAAACCATCAGAACTTCTGTTACAGAACCTGGCTTCACAAATCTTCAATTTGCAAGTATATTAACCCTTTAAACCAGAACAGATCTAGATACGCATACCTATGCAAACCCCCCAAGCCCATCGCGGCTTGAAGAATTATATGGGCTGCATGATGCTCCCACACAGAGCTGAAACCGACCCGCACACGAGTACTGGTAAACCGCTTAGAGGATCTAAGCCTGCCCAGGCAGAGCGGTGCCAGTCGACACGTCCATGCTTATAAACCCTATTGGTTTCATTGGGGGGCAGGGCTTGAGATGTCATTTTATCACAATGTCGCCGCAGTCAGGTAAAAGTCCCTAAAAATTGGAAGCAACGTCTCCAAAAAGACTTTTACAGTGCTGACGGGGATGTTAAACCTCAAATCAAACAAACAAACAAAACCTATGCAAACACTGTATAATGAGCCATCTCACAAGATCCATTCTATTAATGATTTTGAAAAAAAAAAAAAAAACCTTTTCACAAGAATGGACTTGTCCAAAATACAAACGGGCCTCCGTGGTCTAGTGGTTAAGAGGGCTGACTCTTGATCATTAGGTCTCTCACAGCTGTGGTTCGAGCCTTGCTCGGGTCACATGTTAGTCGCCAAGTTCTGCAACGGAAGGTCAGGTGGTTTTTCTCCGGGTACTCCAGTTTTCGCCCACCTGTGATTAACGATCGGCTCAATATGAGTGAAATTATCTTGAAAGGGCCGTAAAACCAAAAAAAAAAAAAAAAAAAAAATTGTTCAAAATACAAAGATGGAACAGTCTACTTCAGAAATGCAGGGATGAATGGGTTAACCCTTGACCTGCTGAATATTCATATCTGCCACGCCCACTACAGATTATCAACCAATCAGATTACTTGATAGGAATTATTGCAACAAATTCACAATCTGAATGGCAAACAATGTAGATCCTGATCAGATGGCTTCGTCAGAAGCCAACTGATCTGGATCTTCATTGTTTGGAAAATAACGCATATCCGGGCTCAGCAGGACAAGGGTTAAGACACATTCTAACGTAATTGAGAACGAGAGTTGTCACTGGTGTACATCTGACAACATTCATTCACCACTGATAATTTTGCCCAAATGGAGAAAGAAAATAATGACAAGATCAATTCTTATACATGAAATACCATACTAAGATTTATTACCTTATAAAGATGAATGACCAGACAAACCTGTATTACTGTCCAAACATCATCACAAAAACATGCCTGTATGATTTTGACCCCATCGAACCCCACTTTTATTCAGTAAAACTGGAGTTTACAGGGGTAAACCTTATTTTTATTATTTCTGCTCTTACACATAGATTGTGGGTACTCGTTAGAACCGCCTCGATGAGGCGGTTCTTACGTATACAAACAATCTATATTTTTAGCAGAAGTAAGAAAAATATCACAATTTTTCATGTTAAAATTTTCGTGTTTTTTTTTTTTGCGGTAAAATTTATACTGTATTTGTATAGGCGTGTTTTCGTAATGTGGAGAAATGACCAGGATAATTATGGGCTAATTTTTCTGATTTTTTTTGTTGGAAACTAACAAGTATCTACAATGTATGTTTTAACTGAGATATCACAGGTCCACACTCATCAAAGCTTGGTGAAATAGGCTGGGCTAAATGGTGCTTCCATGCAGAACTGAAACCGACCAAATTTGTGTTCTGGTAAAAAGCTTAGAAGATCTAAGCTTCCTCAGGGAAAATGGTGCGAGTCAGAGCATTCCTTAAACTGTAGAGATTTCATTGGGAGTAGGGCTTGAGATGTCTTTTCATCTCAATGTCGGGTAAAAGTCGCACAAAACCAGAAGCAACATCTCAAAATGACCTAAATAGTGCTGACTGGTCTTTTCACATATTTCACACATTTTTGGCAAAACAATGTGCAAAGTACCCATGACAGGGATGTAAAACCTTAACTCAAACAAATAAATGGAGATATCAGAAAAATGATCCCAAAACAATCTTCAAATCTCACTCCCATCTGCGGCTGTGCAGTCTAAGATGAATTTCTCGATGAAGATGAGGTGATTTATATGATTTTGACGAAAATGTGCCTATTTGCTTTACAAATATATTAAAACAATAACACAACCTTCTACTTGCATTAACGAACACTGCCATTGCTTTTCGGCCAATGAATTCTGTTTAAAATTGTCACATGATCAGTAAATTTACAAACAAGCATAAATTTCATAACATCACATGCAAAAGGTTATATCAAGACTCAAACATACAAAATAAATAGAGATTATCATATGGCATTTTTCATATCATACCCCATATCAGCCCGAGACTCCCATATCAGCCCAAGGGCCGAAGGCCCGAGGGCTGATATGGGTCGAGGGCTGATATTGGGAATGATATGAAAAATGCCATATCATAATCTATTTATCATACATTTCACTTAAAAAAATGTTCAAAATAAATTGTATTAATTGCGTCTTCCTAATACCAAAGTTACAATCCAAATTACAAATGGCGTCCTGAGCAACAAATGCGAAATGCCGCAAAAGGAAGACCGCCGTGTGTTCCGAATAGGGTGACGTCAGAGGTATGATAAAGGCTTAGGCGTGTGATAAAGGGTTGTGATATGGATTTTTGGAGTATGATAAAGCCCATGCGATATGGCAGCACGTGCAAGCGTGATACGTGCATTGGTGTCACGTTCGTATCGCATATTCAAAAACTAAGTATTTTATACTAAAAGTATGATAAATACATATTATTACTACAGTAACTTGATCTGACGCATTGTATCACGTCGAGTGGATGTTTCCAGATCAGCGTATCACACGAGACGTGCAGCGTCGAGTGTGATGCGTAAGATCTGGAAACATCCAAGAGACGTGATACTGTGCGACAGATCAAGTTATTTTAGTGATAATACGTTTATTATATACCTTTTTTCGCTTTTAATAAAGTCTTTTGTCAACGTAAATTGGCAGGAAACTTTGACGTTACATTCTGTGTGTAAGTGACGTCATCATTTCGAACGTTTGGTTCCGCGTTATCGATGGCTGTTTTCTAACGTCGCAACAAATGCCGGGACTCAGGGTTTGCAGGAGTGTGAACGCGAGTGCGTGATATGGGATTCTGTATTTTTGTGTCGGAAAACTGATAGTAGACAGCAGTATTTCTTGTAGGTATATAATAAATCAAGATATCAAACACAAACTGTCAAGTTCATGACCCTATCATAAGAAAACCTGCTTTATGGCATTTGCAAACATCAACGGGGCAGATCAGACTGCGCATCTGCGCAGTCTGATCAGCACTTTTATGTTTGCTGCTTGGATAGAGCAGTACCTCTAGTTTTTGGACAGAGCAGTACCTCTAGTTTTTGGATAGAGCAATACCTCTAGTTTTTGGATAGAGCAGAACCTCTAGTTTTTGGATAGAGCAGTACCTCTAGTTTCTATGTATGAAATTTCAAGACTGTTGTTACCACAATGATCCTAAGAATTGAGACACGTAGACTTTAGCAAACAGTGCAGACCCAGAGCAGAGCAGTCTGATCAGGGTCTACACTGTTTGCCACTCTGTCCACACTTTTTGGACTCCTTGCTGGGTCATGAATCAAATTTTTTAAAATTTTAGGAGAATTACAGCAAGTCCTCAAGGTGTCTGAATTTTTAGGATTTTTACGGTTGTCTGTGTGACTTTTGCAGCTTAGTTTGTGTCACAACACTGCTCAAATGACCTACATGACAAGAAAATCTGACATGAAACATGGTCCATTGGCAAGAGCTCTATCATAAGCTTTTAACCACTACAGTGAACATTCTTTTGACAGAAACTAACAACTGCCCCTCTTGAATCAACAGAAGGGAGAGAATGACTGTATTTTTTTTTTTTTTTTGTCTGTGATCGGTCCCTAGAGGCCTGAGACTAGGGATCAAACCCCTGACCTTAAATTAATCTGTATGAATATATAAAGATACTTTAGTGTGTGAATGTCTGACAGATGTTATCCTGCTGCATATGACAACATGTAACTTTGTAAATAGTGTAAATCCAGGTCAGATGGTTTCTGAAGCTTCCATCTGATCAGGATCTATGATCTACACTGTATGTTATACAGTCTGTGTATTTAACAAATACATTGTATCATGTAATTTGATTGGTTGAAAGTCAGAAAGAGGTGTGGCTAAATTAATTTATTCAGCAGGATAAGGGTCAAGGACTTGGTTAGATCTGACAACTCAGATCATAAGACATTGGTTAACAAGTTCTACAATTTCAAAATGAATGATTGGACCTTCAAGTGCTTTTGCAAGGTATGGAATTATGAAAGCATATTTACCCTCATCCAACAATAATTACCCTCTTAAACACAGCCTAATTTTGGCGTTCATTCCAACTCCAACTACATGTATAAAGGTTTAAGCACAGTACTGAGGACATTTTGAGGATATTTTTAGTTACTCCATTACACATTACAACATCTTGTGGGTACTTGTTAGAATCTGCTCAATGAGGCGTTTTCTAACATTGTCTTGATAAGGCAATTCTAACAAATACCAACAAGACGAAATAAGGGAAATTAACCAATTTTGTGCTGGAAACCCCAAAACGGGTACCATGGCAAACAGAGCAGGCCCAAATCAGATGCCACAAAATGCGGTGTCTGATCACGGCCTACAAAGTTTGCATAGAGTTCAGGCAGTTTCCTAATAGATTTTGAGTGAGTGAGTGAGTGTTTGAGTTTTATGTCTCACCAACAGCTAAGGTCATACGGAGATGGGACCTCGGTTTAAACACTCATCCAAAAGTCTGGAGAAGCCCGGGATCGATCCTGTGATCCCTGGTTTACAAGGCGAGTAGCATAACCACTACACCACGGAGGCTTCTAAATAGATTTTGAAGAAAACACAACCTGACACCCCTAAATTTTGCAAAGGACTCTTGCTAAATAAAAGATGGAAGATTCCATTTGGTACAAAATAGGCTAATCCCCAAATTATCCTCTTAATTCTTTTTTTTATCTGGAGGTACATTTCACATTCTCTTTCTACCCATAACACCTGGGCCCAGGGGCCAGTTGTTCAAATCATCGTTAGCTTAACGAGCTCGTTAGTGGTTAAATTGTTAACTCTTCTAGCAAGTACAATATCGAAAATTTTGGTATTTTTGCTGAAAAAATGTGAGCAGCTTTTGCATCCGCAAAAGCTGCTCACTTTTGCATCTGCAAAAGCTGCTCACATTTTTTTCAGCAAAAATTTTAGCATATTTGCCATATTTAATGATTAAAGTTTTAACGATACGTTAACTAACAACATCATTAGTTTTGAACAACTGGCCCCTGATGTTCAAAACATCGTAACCTTAACAAACTCGCTAGTGGTCAAAATGTTAACTGTCTTAGCAGGTCACTAGGTTTTGTTTAATGACCCAGTCAACACTATTTTACATCATTTTTGAGCCTGTCAGTTTACCTATCCGAACTATTTCTGGGCAGGCTTATACGTAATCTGATAACCGGTACAGTGCACATTCTTTCGCCAGAAACTGACAACTGCCCTTCTGCAGAAGGAGACAATGACCCTAGAAAAGATTTCAAGATCAATCTCCAAGAAAGAATGTTGCCCACCCCAGCAGGTATCGAACCCGAGTCCTCTTTATCACCAGTGAAGCACATCTGACTGAGCTACCGAGGCCGGCCCAGGTCACTAGGTAACATATTTTTAAAACTTTGATAATTTATTATGGCAATTATGCTAATATTCTTGCTGAAAAAAATGTGAGTAGCTTTTTCTACTCACATTTTTCTCAGCAAGAATACCAAGATACCAAAATTAAAGATATATTTGTTTTATAGCTAAAACAGTTAACAATTTGACAATTAACGAGCTAGCAATGCTTTGAACAACTGTACCCTAATGTTGTTCTTCAACAACTATGGGGAATTTATTACCTTCAGGGGAGGCAACTCCACCAAAAGTATTTTTGTCTCCCACTCTACTAGGGGTCAACTCTTAAAGAATTTGCTCCTGAGAAGCAAATTCTTTCCTTTAAGGGTTGACCCCTTTTTCTGAGGGAAAGAACTTGTAGAAAAGGGAACAGGAAGTTCTGAAAGTTGCCTCCCTTTTTAAAATGGCAGAAAAATCTACCAGGTGTTCCCATTCCCTTTAAGTCATTGAAGTTTGTAATACTCACACAAGTACAAACTTTCAACCTCACCACTGTCTTAGAGTCACCAACGTCTTAGGAGTTATATTCTTAAACTAGCAACTTTCTAACAATATGATTGGTCGGTTTATTCTCCTGTGAAGGAGATAACAATATTTTGAAACAAGAACACAGTGGCTTGCAAAACAATAAAGCTACCGTAAATCAATTAAATCCTTCAAGTGCTGTAGAAAATTTTCAAGCCAACTGCAACCACTATGAAAACACACCTATTCAAATACATTGTAATTTTAACGCCCAAAAAAAAAAAAAAAACGTGAACATTTTCAGATGAAAAATTTTGATATTTTTCTTATTTCTGCTCAAAATATAGACTGTGGGTACACATTAGACCCACCTTATTGAGGCAGTTCCAATGAGTACACATAATCTATATTTAAGGACAGAATAAGTAAAATAAGGTATACCACTGTAAACCCCAGTCTTACAAAATAAAAGTGAGGTTCAAGGTTCAAAATTATAAAGGTGTGTTTTCGCAATGATTTTTTTTTTACTATTTTCCAGCAAAAATAAGGTTTTACATTTCATGTTTCTCAACTTTCCAGCACAATAAATTTTATCATGTTAGGCAGCTCTTGAAGAATCTGTTCTTGTGATATGACTTATTTTAAATTCCTAATTATCACATATCAACCACTAGAAATATCTCCAATACAGGCAGCTATAGAAGAATCTATTTTTGTGACATGACTCATTGTAAATTCTCCGTTATCACATGACAATCAAAATAAATATTGAGCAAACCACGGTCACTAATCTGCGACTAAAGTAAGATCAAACTGTATTTGGTTAGAGGAAATGATATCAATTTGGTTTCCATGGTTCAACCAACGAGGATAGGTTGGTTCAAACCATGGTTGTTGAATGGTTCCCAGTTTTTCCCTAAAGCGCTGCAGAACACTAGAACCAGTAAATTGATTGGTTGTTATAATGATGTAGGGGGAAGGTGCAATAAAAGTCAGCAACAAAACTAAACTAAACTTGATCAAACTTCCTCAATGCCAATCTAGGCAGTCTTGTGATATAATTGATTTTAAATTCCTAATTATCACATGTCAATCACAATACTTATAGAAAATCTAGAAGAATCTGTTCTTGCAATGTTACTCATTTTAAACTCCTAATTATTATCACATGACAATAAATATTGACAATTTAGGCATCTCTAGTAATATTTGGCCTTGTGACAAGAATCATTTAAAATTTCTAATGATCACAATGTCATGTCAATCACATTATTTATAGCCAATCTAGACAACTCTAGCAGAATCTGTTCTTGCAATGTGACTCATTTTAACTCTTATCTTGCTGTTCGCGACAACCCCTATCTTTGCAAACAGTGTAGATCCAGATCAGATGGCTTCTGAAGAAGCCATCTTATCAGGAGCTACAGTGTTTTGCATTCAGTTTATGAATTTGTAGCAATAAATTACATCAAGTAATTTGATTGGTTGATAGATAGAAATGGGTGTGGCTTAAATGAATATTCAGCAAGATAAGGGTTAAACTCCTAATTATCACATATTCTAACACAGCGCGCCTATATAGGCAATGGAAAACGGCTGTGTTTTATTCTGCAACAAATCACAGCTCGGAAGAGCGTGACGAGTGACGTCATTTAAAACTGCTAACTTATGACGTCACTAGTCGATTTCCTTGACGTTAGACGGTGTAACGTCATTTTCTCGTATCGAAAACGTTAGAAAAGGATATAAATGCATGTGTTTCAGTCGATAATTTTAGCGGGATTTCTTCTAACAATGGCGAAAAGTTGTGAGATTTTGAAGGAATCAACAACATTATTGCCGATTTTCAGCGTGTTAGAATCGAAATAGATCAGCTCTAGTCTGTGATTTGTTGAGTAATAAATCACAGTTTGTCGGTCAGTTGTAAGTAGACAAATCACGCGCGCTACGCGCTCGTGATTTGTCTACTTTACAACTGACCTCCAAACTGTGATTTATTACACAACCAATCACAGGTAGAGCTGATCTATTTCTTAAATAATAAATATTGACAATTTAGGCATCTTTAGTAATATTTGGTCTTGTGACAAGACACATTTGAAATTTCTAATTATCACAATGTCATGTCAATCACATTATTTATAGCCAATCTAGACAACTCTAGCAGAATCTGTTCTTGCAATGTGACTCATTTTAACTCTTATCTTGCTGTTCGCGACAACCCCTATCTTTGCAAACAGTGTAGATCCAGATCAGATGGCTTCTGGCTTCTGAAGAAGCCATCTGATCAGGATCTACAGTGTTTTGCATTCAGTTTATGAATTTGTAGCAATAAATTACATCAAGTAATTTGATTGGTTGATAGATAGAAATGGGTGTGGCTTAAATGAATATTCAGCAAGATAAGGGTTAAACTCCTAATTATCACATAATAATAAATATTGACAATTTAGGCATCTCTAGTAATATTTGGTCTTGTGACGAGACTCATTTAAAATTTCACACTACTTATCAATTATTGTAGCTTGACTCATTTGAAATTACTGTTATCACATGAAAATAAAAATTCCCAATATAGGCAGCTGTAGCGGAGTATGTTCTCGCAACGTGACAATTTATCACATGACAATCACAATAAATATTGCCAATTTTGACAACTCTAGAAATATCTCTTCTTGCCCCGTGACTGGTTTCAAAGTTTTAACTATCACATGACAATAAATATAACTGTTTTAGGCAACTCCCGAAAAATCTTTTGCCAGAAGTATCATTCTGAATGCTGATTATCACTAGGCATATCACAAAAAAAACATCTCTATTTTAACCCATTGCATGCAGGAAACCCCTAAAGGGGTACCTTGGCAAACAGTGCAGGCCAAGATCAGATGCTGCAGAACCACAGAATGAGCGTATGATCAGGGCCTGCACTATTTGCTAACAGAATTTTCTGTCAAAAATAGAATGAAAACCAAACAAGATGTGTTTGTGAAACACTGATGCCCCCGGACAGCGCCAATGTTAATGTTTTTAAAAATTTTGAAAAAAAATAGGTCAAAGGTCAAGTTCAAGGTCACAAGATCAAAAATTATGGTACCACTGGAAAGGTCTTGTGATAAGGTATACACATGTGAAATATGAAAGCTCTATCTATTACCATTCAAAAGTTATGCCCAATGTTAAAGTTTTTGCAGACGGACAAACGGACAAACAGACAAACAGACGGACAGACCAAAAACTATATGCCCCCGAATCTCTTAGATTCCGGGGGCATAAAAATAGGCCTGACACCCCCTAATATGATGAAAAGACTTGCCCAAAATATAGCAATAGAAGAGTCCTCTAGTATACAAAGGGCTAAACAAGTAGATGTAAGAAAACCAACTAATAAATAAAAGTACATTCAGACATGCGTAGATAATCTAAGTCAACAGACATCCAGGCAACACACAGCAAAGACTCTTAGAAGACGGCACAGATGTCTAAGCAGTCTGATCAGTCTTATGTCAAAATTCGCCAAGTTACTCCTCTAACCCTTATCCCATTGTTCACCTCAACCCAGTGTAGATCCAGATCAGATGGGTTCTGATGAAGACTTATCCTGCTCTTCTCGACAACCCCTACCTCTGCAAACAGTGTAGATCCAGATCAGATGGCTTCTGACGAAGCCATCTGATCAGGATCTACACTGTTTGACATTCTGATCATCTGATCTATAGTGTTTGACATTCAATCTGTGTATTTGCATGAACAAATTTCATCAAGTAATCTGATTGGGTCAAAGTCTGAAATGGGTGTGGCTAAATTAATTATGCAGCGGGATAAGGGTTTTTTTTTTGGTTTGGGTTTTACGGCCCTTTCAAGATTATTTCACTCATATCGAGCTGATCGTTAATCATAGGTGGGCGAAAACCGGAGTACCCGGAGAAAAACCACCTGACCTTCCGTTGCAGAACTTGGCGTCTCACACGTGACCCGAGCGAGGCTCGAACCCACGGCGGTGAGAGACCTAATGACTAAGAGTCAGCGCTCTTATCCATTAGGCCACGGAGGCCCGTGGGATAAGGGTTAATAATATAAGAAGCTATGTTATATACTTCAATCTTCATTGGCTGCACCACAACTGCCAATTAGCAACCAGGCTATAAATAAATATAATGCACAAATAACTAGGGGTCTGGGATATTAGGTATGAGACAGAAACACAATTTGGGCAAGAAAACATTGTGTAAATTAATGAACAAACAATATGAATGTTTATCATATGACGTCTGGGAGTATAATAACTCCATGTAATATTTTCGATAATCCATTAGTGGATTTAATATGCAAATTAGCTACATACGTCTCGTAACCTTACATGTACGACGTCATTAACGACGTCGCATTTACTAACGGCGGAATATTGACATTTTTGTGAACAATCGTGAATAAAATGCGCTTTAAATATCATATGATCAATAGAATCTTGGATTCGTGTTCATGTATTATTGAATTTATTAAACTCGTTGAGGAAAAGGGATAGAATGCTCGGCAAAGCCTCGCATTTTATCCCTTTTCCTCAACTCGTTTAATAAATTCAATAAAACATGAACACTCATGTAAGATCCTCTATAAATAAATGAAGAATGGTATGAAAGAAAATTAAACTAGATCTGCAGTCGATGGTAAACCATCGCAAATACCCGCTTTTTCTATTAATAACACTAATGACTATGTATTAGCTGGCCAAAACTACATGTAAGTTAAAAAAAGTTGCAAAGAACATTCTAACTGATAAGCAAAGTTTCAGAAGTGTAGCATTTATAGTTTAGAAGATATGGCAAAGTCATACTTTTTGACCTTTGACCTTGGGGTTATGTTGAATCCACCTAAAGTATCCCAATTTATTCTATATCCCACCAGCCATCCAATAACAAAGTTTCAGACGTGTAACTCCAATAGTTTAGAAGATATGGCAAAGTCATACTTTTTGACCTTTGACCTTGGGTTCGAGGTCACACCAAAAGTAGCCCAACATATTCTATATTCGAAGGGCCATCCAATAAACAAAGTTTCAGAAGTGTAACTCCAATGGTTTAGGAGATATGGCAAATCATATTTTTTGACCTTTGACCTTGGGGTCATGTTGAGGCCAAGGTCACACCGAAAGTATCCAAATTTATTCTATATTCCAAGGGCCATCCAATAAGCAAAGTTTCAGAAGTGTAACTCCAATAGTTTAGGAGATATGGCAAATCATAATTTTTGACCTTTGACCTTGGGGGTCATGTTGAGGTCAAGGTCACACCAAAAGTATCCAAATTTATTCTATATTCCAAGGGCCATCCGATAACCAAAGTTTCAGAAGTGTAACGCTAATAGTTTAGAAGATATGGCAAAAATCATGCTTTTTGACCTTTGACCTTGGGGTCAAGGTCACACCAAAAGTTACCTGACATATTCTATATTCCAAGGACCATCCAATAAGCAAAGTTTAAGAAGTGTAACTCCAATAGTTTAGGAGATATGGCAAATCATAATTTTTGACCTTTGACCTTGGGGTCATGTTGAGGTCAAGGTCACAAAAAAGTTGCCCACTGCCATCTACATTCCATGTACTATCCACATGCAAAGTTTCAAAAGTGTAACTTCAGTGGTTGCAGAGGAGATCCAATCACAAGAAACGTGACGGACAGACGGACAGACGGACGGACGGACGGACAGACGGACTGACGCCGGATCGAACTGTGGTACGAAAACAATATACCCGATTTTTCTTCGAAAAAGCGGGTATAATTATCAGAAGTCCAATTATTGAAGCTTTAGCACTGAATAATGTACAACAGGAAATTTGTGTGTTTAAATATTAATATACAAACAAATGATGCAATCTCTGTTCAGAAAATGTTACTTTCCTTATTATAGAATTCTCTGTTTGTTTGTTTTGGAGTTTAATGGCCCAGACAACACTATTTAGGTCATTTTTGAGCCGGTCAGTTTACCTATCCACACTTTTCCTGTGCAGGTTTATCTGTAAGTGGTTGACCAGTAAAATGCACATTCTTTCGCCAGAAACTGACAACTGCCCTTCTTGAATTAGCGGAAGGGAGAGAATGACCGTAGAAAAGATTCCATGATCAATCTCTACAAACGAATGTTGCCGACTCCGGGTGGAATCGAACCCGCGTCCTGATCACCAGTCAGATGGCGTCCGACTGAGCTACCGAGGCCGGCTGTAGAATTCTTTGTTAGGGAAAATGATAAAACACTATCACTTGCTTTTCTTCATCTCTTTTCCATTTTTTTTTATTTTTGGGATCCATTTTAACCCTTGTCCTGCTGAATATTTATATATGCCACACCCACTACCGATTATCAACCAATCAGATTACTTGATGCAAATTATTGCAACAAACTCACAACCTGAATGGCAAACAATGTAGATCCTGATCAGATGGCTTCGTCAGAAGCCATCTGATCTGGATCTACATTGTTTCAAAGATAAGGCATATCCGGGATTAGCAGGACAAGGGTTAAAGCATTTATTCTATCCCCAGGGTGACATATGCACATTAAGCAGAAAAGAGTTGACGAAAAGCCAGTGTTATATTGGGGGGAAGTTTACAGTCCTTACAAGATTATTCAAGCCGAACATTATTCTGAGGCGGCCGACCAACAAAGATTGTTCATCACGAAAACTGGCCTATATAATTTTGACCCCCTTAAACCCCACTCCTATATAGCAAAACTGGGGTAAACCTTATTTTTCTTATTTCTGCTCTAAAATATAGATTGTGGGTACTCGTTAGGACCGCCTTGATGAGGCGGTCCTAACGAGTACCCACTATCTATATATTGATCAGAAGTAAGAAAAATATCACAAATTTTCATCTTAAAATTTTTGTTTTTTTTGGTGATGAAGTTTACAATGTATTTGTATACGCGTGTTTTCATAATGAAAGCCAGCAATTTATGAACAGAACCATTTTTCTTTTTTTTTTTTGCTTGGCTGAGTTGTGCATGAAAGAAGTTTTTACAACTTCCGAGCCAGTCTGCACATTTGGACAAACTCAAGCCATTATTTTACTCTTTTTCTTGTTTCTTGTTTTTAGGATTAATGATAAATTTACAAAATATTAAACATTTGAATTCTGTAACAAATGAAAACTGACTAAACAGCCAATCAGTAGCAGCTAAAAATAGAAACAACCTAATAAAAAAGCACAAACTGTAAAAAGGTGAATAATATTTACAATATGAACTGAAATACAATAATGAAAAATAATCACAGAAGAAAGCTAATAGGGGTTATAGTACTGAAAATGAATTCTGGGAAAAATAACAGCAACCCCCCTACCCCCCCCCCCCCCCCCCCCCCCCAAAAAAAAACAAAAATGAAAATCTGGCACGCTTGTTCAAAGTTTACAATGCCATTAGGAAAGGTCATATGCCAATCAGAACAATTGTCCTCTGCTTTGCCGTCTGCCGGATACCTTATATGTAATTGTTTTGCAATCAGTGTGGACCCAGATCAGACTGCTCCTGTAGGAGCAGTCTGATCTGGGCCCACACTGTTTGCCTGTGTGCAAAAATATTTTTAAAAATTTTGCAAAAAAATTCAGCAGACAACAATTTCCGATGTAGTTTTTCTCGGTGTATTAAGGGTTAACACTTATACTATTCAGTATGGGGAAAAAACGTATATTTTTGCTAAAAAAATAAATATGAGTGGCTACCCACTCAATATTAGATGTGGAACAGTTGCAAAAACACTCAAATGTTTTCAGCCAAAAAAAAAAATGCGAAAATGCTATAGAAGCTACTCACATTTTTTTTGCAGCAAAATAGCTCTGTGTTAGATATGTATGATATTTGCTAGAATGGTTGATCTTTTCACCACTATTGAATTCATTAAAGGGGAATGGGTACACCTTCTAGGGAGGTAACTCCTGCAAGTGGTTTTGTCTCCCATGTCAATAGGGGTCCGCACTTAAAGGGAAGAATTTGCTCCTGAGGAGCAAATTCTTTCCTTTAAGAGCAGACCCCTTTTTCCGTGGGACAGGGCTTATGGAAGAGCAAACAGAAAGTACCGAAAGTTATCTCCCTTTGAAAAATGGGAGAAACTAGAAATGCGTCCATAGGACACGGATGCCCCCGCCTGAAAATATTTCTGTGTTCGTATTCATCCATAGTAAGTTATTGACCGTGTTTAAGTTTTGGACCCTTTTTTCACATTTGACCTTTATGTATGACCTTGACCTTGGAGGTCAGGACATTGGTTTTGTGTGAGGCAGATTTGTCTCATGATGGCCAACATTTCTGCCAAGTAATTTCAAAATAAATCCAGAGATAAGAAAGTTATTGACTGCGTTTAAGTTTTGGACCATTTTCTTTTACCTTTGACCTCTAAGTATGACCTTAACCTTGGAGGTACGGATCTGGGTAAGCACTTGACACATCGTCTCATGATGGTTAACATTTCTTCAAAGTAATTTTAAAATCTATCCAGAAATAAGTAAGTTATTGACTGCGTTTAAGTTTCGAACCCTTTTTTTGACCTTTGACCTCTAAGTATAACCTTGACCTTGGAGGTATGGACCTGGGTTTTCATTTGACACATCGTCTCATGATGGTTAACATTTCTACTAAGTAATTTAAAAATCCATCCAGAAATAAGAAAGTTATGGACTGCGTTTAAGTTTCGGACCCTTTTTTGGCCTTTGACCTCTAAGTATGACCTTGACCTTGGAGGTACTGACCTGGGTTTTGCACGTAACACGTCGACTCATGATGGTTAAGATTTCTGCCGAATAATTTTAAAATCCATCAAGAAATAATGAAGTTATTGACCGCGTTTAAGTTTCGGATGCACGGACGAATGGACACACGGACGTTCTTACAGATGGACACTTGTTGGGTACCGCCATGTTAAATTCCCATTCAAAAATACCCAACAAGCAACAAAGTACCCAACAGGCTACTGGCTACTTATCTCGGACAACAACGGAATAAACGACAAGTACCCAACTTGTGTCTACCCAACATGTGCCCACGGATGCGCTCGGATGGACGGACGGACAGGGGCAATGCTACATGCCCTTTCCACCATTTTTCGAATGGCGGGGGCATAAAAAGTGCTTAGTGATCCCATTCCCCTTAATAGAACTTAACACTTTTTAACAACCAGACCTTGATGTTGTCTTTGTTTCTTTAATTTTTGTTATGGAATAATATTTCTGATTACAATTTGAAATAGGGGCAGGTCGGGGAATGGGGGTGGGGGGTTTATTGCACTTAAGGGTTTAAAAAAAAAAAAAATGTCCTAAACATATCCTTAATGTTTAGAAGTCCACTGCTCTGTGTATTTTCATAAAGGCAGGGTAAAAAGAAAAGAATGAAATCATAGCTATGCGGTGCGAGTCAGCCCGTCCATGCTAATAAACCCTATTGGTTTCATTGGGCGGCAGGGCTTGAGATGTCATTTCATCTGAATCTCGGGTAAAGGTCCCACAAAATTGGAACGAACGTCTCCAAAATGACCTTTACAGTGTTGACGGGGACGTTAAACTTCAAATCAAACAAAAAAAATGAAATCATAGAAAATGATATCTCAGCAGGCATACATCATATCACAGTGAATGCAATGTTGCATCAACCTTGATATGAAGATGTGCCTAGGATCATAGAATCACAAGAAATAAGGATGTTATGATATTAAAATGAAATGAAATCAGTGACATACTGTAATGATCCTAAGTATTGGGACAGATAGGCTTAAGCAAACTGTGCAGACCCAGATCAGACTGCTCCTTGCAAACAGTGCAGACCCAGATCAGAGTCTGATCAGGGTCTTAACTGTTTGCAAACAGTGCAGACCCAGATCAGACTGCTCCTGAAGGAGCAGTCTGATCAGGGTCTACACTGTTTGCCAGTCCGTCACCATCTTTTGGACTCCTTGCTGAATCATGAAACAAATTTGTTAAAACTTTAGCAGAATCACAGCAAGTCTTCAAGTTGTCCGAATTTTTAAGATTTTTACGGTAACATGAGCTCAGACAAAAGAAAACCTGTCTTCGAGATTTTGCGACCAGGGAAGACACAAACCAGCCTGTTCAGCTACACAGATTCGCAAGAGTCTTGAAATTTTAGACGCAGAAACAACAGCCCCCGACCATTGGGGCTTGAAGAAATACATGGACTGCATGATGCTTCCACGCAGAGCTGAAACCAACCACACATGAGTACTGGTAAACCGTTTAAAGGATCTAAGCCTGCCAAGGCAAAGCGGTGCAAGTCGGCCCATCCATGCTGGTAAACTCCACTGGTTTCATCGGGCGACAGGGCTTGAGATGTCATTTCATCTCAATGTCGGGTAAAAGTTCCACAAAATTGGAAGCAACATCTCCAAAATGACCTTTACAGTGTTGATGGGGACATTAAACCTCAAATCAAACAAACAAACAAGACATAGAAACAAGAGGTATTGTACTATCCAATCAGCGAACAACAAAAGGTGCTGTTCAGACTGCGCGTGCGCGCAGTCTGAACAGCACCTTTTGTTGTTCGCAAATGGCAAAAAACAGGTTTTCTCAAGACACTGCTCTAACATAATAATAAGCGCATAACCAGTCAACCTAAAATCTTATAACAAAGCATAAATAATACATAACCAGTCAACTTAAAATCTAAACAACCCAGTGTAAGCTTGACCAATCACTGAAAATAAACAGCCTAATATATAGACAGCAAAAATGGTGCTCCCAATATTTGGGTTTGTCAGTTACAATCGGGATGGAATTTTAACAATTATAGAATCTTTCAAACAGAAATCTGTTGAACAACAGTCAAAGTCAGCAAAACACGGACTCAGTAAAAATTCCTATGGGAGTCTTGGAAAGTATTGATATGGGAAGTTGGTGCTCACCACCCAGTGGGGCAGATTTTGTAGCAAAAATGGCTAATTCCATCCCCAAGGTAACACATCATAACCTCTTTATAACACTTTTGTTGGTGTCCAAAAGAGAAACAATGTTAGTTAAACAACCATGTCATATCTAAACAAAAAATGTACTGATTATATGGAAAAATGCCCATTTATGGTCATTTTTCTAAATAATCTTTACATTTTAGGACATAAGGTATATCCATCATTTCATCAAGTTAACATGGACTGTGTAATAAAGAGGTTGTGTGTAGTGGGCAAAGCAAAGTCATTTTTGGTATCTTCTAACACCTATGAACACTTTTTATTTCTTTGAGCAAAGACAGTACTTGTTCCTAATCAAACTTAACAAAAATCTATGCCAACAGAAATATTTATTATAAATAGGTTTATAACCTCTAGGGGAGGCAGATTTTGATGAAATACAGTAGAATTCCTGTATTCAGACCATCTTTGGGATAAAGAGACAAGGAAAAATTAAGGGGAATGGGAACACCTTTAGGGGAGGCAACCTCTGCAAAAGTATTTTTATCTCCCATGTCAGTATGGGTCAACTCTTAAAGGAAAGAATTTGCTCCTGAGGAGCAAATTCTTTCCTTTAAGAGTAGACTCCTTTTTCAGTGGTACAGGGCTTATAGAAAAGCGAACAGAAAGTCCCGAAAGTTGTCTTCCTTTGAAAAATGGCGGAAAAATCTGCCAGGTGTTCCCACTCCCCTTAAGGGATGATTTTCTTATTTCTCCCTTTAACACTTATCCTGCTGCACAAATTAATTAAGTCACTCCCATTGCTGATTACCGACCAATCAAATTACTTGATATTTGTCCAATTTTCAAACTGCATGACAAAAAGTTCAGATCCAGACAAGTCATCTGATCGTCACTGTTGTCAAAGGTAGGGGTTGTTATGTTCAGCAGAATAAGGGTTAACCCTTGTCCTGCTTATCCCAGATATGCCTTATCTTTGAAACAATGAAGATCCAGATCAGATGGCTTCGTCAGCCATCTGATCAGGATCTACATTGTTTGCCAGTCAGATTGTGAATTTGTTGCAATAATTTGCATCAAATAATCTGATTGGTTGATAATCGGTAGTGGGTGTGGCATACATGAATATTCAGCAGAACAAGGGTTAAACATGTTGTGAACACTCATAGAATTTCGTCATTTCCTTATTGTTAGTAATATCAGTTACCTCACTGAGGCAATTCTGACAAGTACCTACAACAGATGTCAGATTCTTATAAGTACCCACAACAGATGTCAGATTCTTATAAGTGCCCACAACAGATGTCAGATTCTTATAAGTACCCACAACAGATGTCAGATTCTAATAAATACAAATAACAAATGTTGGTAACATCTGACATGGGTACTTGTAAGAAATACCTCATTCAGGCAATTCTAACAAGAGCTTCTCAAGTGCCGCACTATACGCCCGTTTGGAAAAATTAATCAAAGGTGCATAAGTTTGAAACTAAGAAAGGGGGAACAATCATTCTAATGTGAGACATGTTGTTCTGACCTAATACATATTCCTATAAAGTTGCATGAAAAAATCCTTAACTGTCACTGAGATATGAAGCGTACAAGAATGTTTGGAAAAATTAATCAAAAGGGCATAACTTGGAAACTAACAAAGGGAAAACCATCATTCTTGTGTGTGATATCTTCGTGACCTAAAACATATTCCTATAAAGTTGCATGAAGATATCCCTAACAGCTACTGAGATATTGAAGGTAATAGAATGTTTAGAAAGATACAACAAGGCATAACTTTGAAACTAAGAAAGGGGCAACAATCAATCTTGTTCCTAACATGTCATCATGACCGTATACAGATCCCTGTAAAGTTGCATGAAGATATCCCTAACAGTTATTGAGTCATGGAGCATGCAAGAAATTTTGGAAAAAAATTATTAAAGGGGCATAAGTTGAAAACTAAGAAAGTGTGCGAATTGTGATCTTGACCTCATACATATTCCTGTAAAGTTGCAGGAAAAATTCCCTAACAGTTACTGAGTTATGGAGTGCAGAAAAATGTTTACATATGGATGGACAACTGTGAGGATGGACAGCACCACACCATGTTTTTTTTTTTTTCAAAACGGGCGTATAAAAAGTACACACAACACGTTTTAATGGAGAAATTAGAAAAGTTATCCCAAATTTTTTTTTTTTTTCAGTTTTACATCATATCAACAACTAAGGTCATAAGAAAGACCAGACCATGGTTTAAAATCATCCAAAAGTCTGGAATCAAGCCTATGACCCTGGTTTATCAGGTGAGTAGATAAACCACTACATGTTGGAGGCTTCTCATCCCCAGATGATCCTATGTACTCCTCCTAACCTTACATGTGACATATCTTGTATAAATCTGGGGCCAGTTTTTCAAAACTAACTATGTCGTTAGATAATATATTGTTAAAACTTTAAAAATTTACTATGGCAAATAAACACCACAACCTCATTACAAAACTGTTTGTTATAACATGGTTTTGGATATAACAATTGGTATCAAGATGGTTCCCAAAATTATCCCAAAAATGTACAGATTATATAGAAAAATGACCATAAAATGGTCATTTTTCTATATAATCTTTACATTTTTGTGTGGATATAACATGGTTGTTTAGCTAACACGGTTTCTGCTTTGGATCCCATTCATAGTGTTATAAAGAGGTTCAGGTGTATTGATATTTTTGCCGGAAAGATTTGAGCAGCTTTTGCAAATGCTAAAGCTGCTCATTTTTTTTTCAGCAAAAATGCCACTGTATTAGATATTTTATCTTCTAGGACGGTTAACAATTTGACAACTAACGTGCTTGTTAAGCTAATGATGCTTTGAACAACTGGCCCCTGGAATGATTTCTTCAAATTAATACTGATTCTGGAAGTGTTGATAATGTCAAAGTGCAATGGGGATAATTTCAAAAAATCTTCAATAACTCTTAAAAGTGTCAAGCAAAAGCAGTAGCATATTCTACTTTTTCATTATTTTTCAGGGGAAAATCAGGCTTCATATTTTCGGTGGATCACCTGCTTAAAATCTGGCTTTAAATTTGAATTGTCTCCCTAGCCAAAAATCGAACCTTTTTTCACTTGTGTTAAAAGGCTTTTTCAAGATTATTTCACTTCAAGCCAATCGTTGATTAGGTGGAAGAAAACTGGACTACCCTGAGAAAAAACACCTGTCCTTCCCTTGCAGTACTTAGCATCTCATATGTGACTCAAGCCTGGCTTTAGCCAATAGCATTATGAGACTTTCATTTTAGCATTTGTGGCCATAAAGGTCCATCACATTTTCTTTTAAAAAAAAAAGAACAAATACCTGCTGCATTTAGAACTTTTAAGGATATGTAGCCTTCAATTTCCCCGACTGTACAAGAAGAGGCCAAAATACAAACTAATTTTTGATTATCATTCCAGAATATGTTTCTCGTTACCCCCCATTACTCCTTGTAATGCTGAGCTCCGAATATTTCTGACCGTTTAAGTAGAATGGATACACCTTCAGGGGAGGCAACTCTTACAAATATAATTTTGTCTCTCTTGTCAACAGGGGTCCTGAGGAGCAAATTCTTTCCTTTAAGAGAACCCATTTCAAGTTTATAGAAAAGGGAATAGGGGTCTACACTTATGGAAACAATTTGCTCCTGGAGCAAAATTCTTTCCTTTAACCCTTGTCCTGCTGAATATTTTAATCTGCCACACCCACTACCGATTATCAACCAATCAGAATACTTGATGCAAATTACTGCAACAAAATCACTATCTGAATGACAGAAGCCATCTGATCTGGATCTACAGTGTTTGAGAGATGAGACATATTCGGGCTCAGCAGGACAAGGGTTAAAAGTATACCCTCTTTCAAGAGACTCCGTTTATAGGAAAGGGAACAGGAAGTCCCAGAAACTGCCTTCCTTGTAAAAAAAAAAAAAAATGCATAGCTCCAGAAAAGGCGCTTTTTCATCCAAAAAGTACTAATATTTTTCTTATTTTAGCCTGAAAACGTATGTTGTGGGTACTCATTAGAAGCGCCCCGATGAGGCGCTTCTAATGAGTACCCACAACATATGTTTTTGTACAGAAATAAGAACAAGAGCACCGCATGCGGGTGCCAACGCTTGTCTGCAGTTTCTTTTAGAAAACCAAAGTTCTAAGTCAAACAAGAGCAATCAAATTGCAAGATGGAGTTATAAAACTTGTAGGGAATGTTACTGTAGCTCTTGTGATGGTGAGTATGTGTATGAAGTTTCATGAAGGTAGGCCAAATACTATTGGAAATATGGACACGGTTAAAAAAACCAGAAATTCAACTTCGGTGAAGTTGATGTCGCACCTGCTCCCCACCTGCCCCACACAAAAAAATAAAAGTTTATTTAAGGCAGAAGAAATGAATATAGGGCTTTGAAAAGAATCCATAGCCTATATATGTGAGGTAAAAAACTGACTAAGTTCACAATGTGGAAAAAGTGATAAAAATTGATCCCAAGATAAAGTCAAAACCACATGCACATCCTCATACCATAGGTAGAAACACACTCAAAGTTTTAAAATGATCAATATAAAACTGTAAGAGAAGTTGCGATGACAAGAGGTACCTGTTGTATATCAACTAAAGCTTAAAATTGGCTAAGTTCACAATGTGCAAAAGTGAAAAAAAAATATTCTGAGAATTATGTCGAAATCACATGCACAACCTCATACCATGGCGAAAGCACACGCAAAGTTTCAAAATGATCGGTATACAACTGCAAGAGGAGTTGCGATGACAAGAGGTACCTATCATATATCAATTGAAGGTTAAAAATGACTAAGTTCACAATGTGGAAAAAGTGAAAAAAAATGATCCGACGATAAAGTCCAAACCACATGCGCATCCTCATACCATAGCAAAAGCACACGCAAAGTTTCAAAATGATCGGTATAAAACTGCAAGAGGAGTTGCGATGACAAGAGGTACCTATCATATATCAATCAAAGGTTAAAAATGACTAAGTTCACAATGTGGAAAAAGTGACAAAAATTTATCCGAAGATAAAGTCCAAACCACATGCGCGTCCTCATAGCATGGCAAAATCACACACAAAGTTTCAAAATAATTGGTATGAAACTGTAGGAGGAGTTGCGATGACAAGAGGTACCTGTCGTATATCAAATGAAGCTTAAAAATGGCTAAGTTCATAATGTGCAAAAAGCGGAAAAAAATATTCTGAAAATTATGTCGAAACCACATGCACATCCTCATACCATGGTGAAAGCACATGCAAAGTTTCAAAATGATCGGTATAAAACTGCAAGAGGAGTTGCGATGACAAGAGGTACGTATCGCATACCTAAAAATGACTAAGTTCACAATATGGAAAAAGTGACAAAAATTGATTCGAAGATTAAGTCCAAACCACATGCGCATCCTCATACCATGGCGAAAGCACATGCAAAGTTTCCAAATGATCGGTCTAAAAGTGTAGGAGGAGTTACGATGACAAGACATCCAGTGTAAAATGTTGACGGACGGACGGACGGACGGACGGACGGACGAACGGACGGACGGACGAACGGACGGACGAACGGACGGACGGACGGACGGACGGAAACTTGCACGCCTATGTCTTCCTGCTAAAGCAGGTGCGACAATAAGTCAAAGTGAAAAGGTCAAGGTCACAGGCCAAAAAGTGTGGTATCACTGAAAAGGGCTTGTCCTAAGGAACGTCCGTGTGAAGTTTGAAGGCTCTGTTACAAACAGTACGGAAATGAGAGCAAAATATGTGTTTGAGAAAGAAATTGGAAAAGGGGAGATAATGCAGCCAAAATCAATAATATATTTATGACCCTTGGTCAAAATGTAGCTCTTGTGATGATGGGTGAGTGTGAGTATGATGTGTCATGAAGGCAGGCCAAATACTTCTGGAAATATGGTCAAGGTTAAGTTTTTTGGTTAATTTTTCGAAAAATAGGTCAAAGTTCAAAGGTCAAAGTCACAGGTCAAAAAGCGTGGTATGACTGAAAAGGTCTTGTCCCAAGGAACATTCATGTGAAGTTGGAAGGCTCTGTTGTGAATAGTATTGAAATAAGAGACAAAAACAATTTAAAAAAAAAACGGAGAGAAAAGGGGAGATAATTCAATCAAATTGCAAGATGGAGTTATAAAACTTGTAGGGAATGTAGCTCTTGTGATGGTGAGTATGTGTATGAAGTTTCATGAAGGTAGGCCAAATACTTTTGGAAATATGGTCAAGGTTAAGGTTTTTGGTTAAATTTTCGAATAATAGGTCAAAGTTCAAAGGTCAAGGTCACAGATCAAAAATTGTGGTTTCACTGAAAAGGTCTTGTCCCAAGGAACATTCATGTGAAGTTTGAAGGCTCTGTTGTGAATAGTATTAAAATGAGAGCAAAAACTGTGTTTCAGAAAAAAATTGGAAAAGGGGAGGTAATTCAGCCAAAATCAACAATGTTGTTATGGTCCTTGGTCAAAATGTAGCTCTTGTGATGATGAGTGTGTGTATGAAGTTTCATGAGGCTAGGTCTAATACTTTTTAAGTTATAGCCAAGGTTAAGTTTTTTTGGAACGACGCCAGATGACAACGCAGACGCCGGAGTGATGACAATAGCTTGAAAGTTGGTATCACTGAAAAGGTCTTGTCCCAAGGAACATTCATGTGAAGTTTGAAGGCTCTGTTGTGAATAGTATTAAAATGAGAGCAAAAAATGTGTTTCAGAAAAAAAATGGAAAAGGGGAGATAATTCAGCCAAAATCAACAATGTTGTTATGGTCCTTGGTCAAAATGTAGCTCTTGTGATGATGAGTGTGTGTATGAAGTTTCATGAGGCTAGGTATAATACTTTTTAAGTTATAGCCAAGGTTAAGTTTTTTTGGAATGACGCCAGACGACAACGCAGATGCCGGAGTGATGACAATAGCTCGAAAGTTTTTTTTCAAACAACAGACGAGCTAAAAATGATATGTGGTTCTGCCCTCTTATCTGGGGCTATGATTAATGTGTATGGCATATCCATTATTCTTAACAAAGGCCAGTGTTATCTTAAAAGTACAGCGAAATTCCTCTATTAAGACCACCTAAACTTATTACTAATTCTGCTATAAAAAGCTTATTTTGAAGGGTGCACTTAATTTACTTTGTGTTTTCTGCCCACAATATCGTCTGGTCAGGGACCACCTTTTGGAACTGTTCAAAAGTGGTCTTTAAGACCACTTTTGAACAGTCCCAAAGGTGGTCTTAATATAGTAATTTTACTGTAGTACTACTTTTCACAAGAAAAGACTATTAACTGTGAAAGGCATTGCCCAAAGAGATGTCATTTTTCTGCGCTTGGTCTCCGACAAGTTCATTTCTATGCCAAGATCGTCAAACTCGTCCTCGCTGTTGCTGTTCTGGTCGTAGATATCAATGCTATTATGGCTTGGCAGCAGGTGGTTGCCAGGGTTACCTGTTGTGTAAGTTGGCGTGCTGTAGTGCCTTACCCTCCGACTAGCACTGGGTTGGTTTTGACTGGTTATGTATTGTTCCCGTCAGCTCGAGGTTTTCTCTGAAGCACCTGACGATGTGGAAGCCGTTCCCGTGATCTCAGCCATCTCGATCGAGGATACCTCTGGCAGAGGCTCTCGCCAGTACTCGACCTGCGAGTACTCGCTCAAATGCTTCTGCTGTAGCTTATGGACAGGTGGGAAGAAATGGTCTGCAACATCGGTAAGTTTAGTGTACCTGTGAAAATACAAGTAGCTGGAGAAGTCCTCTAAAATTTCAACCCTGTAGATATATACAATTGCAAACAGTGTAGATCCAGATGAGTTGGCTCATAATGAGCCATCTCATTGGGAGCTTCACTGTTTGCCTACATGTACAGAATATTTGTGTGTGTGTTTTACATCCCACCATCAACTAAGGTCACATGGAGATGGGATCTCAGTTTAAGGGGAATGGCAACACCTTCAGGAGAGGCAACCCCTGTAAAAGTATATTTGTCTCTCAAGTCAACAGGGGTCAGCTCTTAAAGGAAAGAATTTGCTCCTCAGGAGCAAATTCTTTCCTTTAAGAGTAGACCCCTTTTTCATTGGGACAAGACTTATAGAAAAGCGAACAGGAAGTCACAGAAGTTATCTCCCTTAGAAAAATGGCAGAAAAATCTGCCAGGTGTTCCCATTCCCCTTAAAGTCTCATCCAAGTCTGGAGAAGCCCTGGAATCGAACCAACAAGCCCTGGTTTATGAGGTGAGTAGCTAATCCACTACACCATGGAGGCTTCTGTACCTACCTTTTAACAAAATGGATTAGTCCAAATTCAAACATGGAAGAGTTCATTTAGAAACTCAGAGGTGAAAAGGTTAAGACATCAGATATATTCCCTGCCCTCTTTCAAATGGGAGACAATTTTTGTCGCTTCTATTTTTCTTTCCTCATAATACATTAGAACTTCTTTGTAACAACTGTTGTTGGGGTCTTAAACAACCATGTTATATCCAAACAAAAAAGTATAAAATTACCATTTTCTATATGGGACCCGTCAAGCAATTTTGGTACTTATCGTCTATGCGAGCAGCGAAGGTTCAGGCGAGCCTGCGCATCCGCACAGTCTCGCCAGAACCTTCGCTGCTCGCTCATACAAGCAGTGAATCAAGAGGAACCTTCAGACAGAAAGCCATATCCCTGGCCCCTATGAATGGCTGGGCATAAGCAGTTAAAATTTGTCATGACGGAATGCTCAAAGACACAAATTCGCTAGGCGGGGCTCATATAATCTATACATTTTTGGGATCCATTTTCTAGTTTTCTTTCAATACAGTACAACGTCTTTATAGCACTGTTGTTGGGGTTTGGGGTCTAAAGAAAACTTGTGTTAGTCAAGCAACCATGTTATATTCTTCAAACAATTATATTGATTATATGGAAAAATATTTTCTATATAATCTATACATTTTTTGGAACCAGCTTGGTTTTCTGACATACCCAAAACCAAGATACAAAAGACAGTGTTAATAACGGGTGAGTCGAAAAACCCAAATCTACCCAAATCCACTGTATTTACCCAAATCCACTGTATTTACCCAAATCCACTTGATAATTACCCATATCCACCTATAGCTGGCCTATTTAAAGTCATTTAAGTTGTTTTTAATGTTTATATGATAGAATATATCACTTAGGACAAATAAATATCAAATTTAGTAACGTTGATATTTGTATGGATGATAATTACACAATAACTATTTACCGTACATACCTCTCACACCCTTCACTCATATGAATCAATTTTCTGTTGCTGATATGGAAAGGGTTTGAACTCATTGTGTCCTAACAGGTCCTAAACATTACAAATTCAATTTGATATTCTATTTACGATTAAATTAATCAAATGTCATTTATCCGTGTTATCTTTTTTTAAGATACGCACCTACTAGGCAGGTGTAGTGCGACAAAACATCTTCAAGTCAGAATACACAGATTGCCTTAGACTGTCCTATGATCATAGCACGCACAGCGATCACCATTACATGTCTATTTATTTCTTTATTTTAGATTATAACCAAGCAAATACGAAAGAAAGAAAGTTCCGCATCCTCGTCAACAATATTGTATGATGGCAGAAAGAAAGAAAGAAAGAAAGAAAGGAAGAAAGAAGATTATCGAAAGCATCACGGAAACATGGCTATGTAATTTTGTCCGCTAGGGCCCCACTATAATAAAGTAAAATTGGGGTTCACAAGAACACAGATTATTTTTTTAGTTCTGATCAAAAACATTGATTGTGACTCACCAAAGAACTGCCTCGACGAGTCGGTTCTAATGAGTACCCACAATCTACGTTTTAGCCGTTATACGAGAGAAAGACAGGAAGAATAGAAAGGTTGAAAAAAGAAATAGTATTTACTCGCTTCTGTGCATTTTGGTTTTCCATCCAAGTCAACAAAATTTGTCACTTGAACAGTAAGGTCAATAGCTAAGACATAAAACTAAGATACGTCTATAGTCAAGAAAAAATATATTATAAATATTATTATAATTGGTAGAAGTAGAAGTAGTATTGGAAAACATTATTATCGTTTTGTTTATTTATTTATATTAGTTTATTTATTTATCGTTTTTTTTTTTATAAAAAGCCTGTTTATTCAGACAAAAACCTTTAGAAAGCTTTAAGTCACGCCCAGTTGTCAAGCGCTGTGTTTATTCGAACAAAATTCCTCGCCAATCAGAACGCTTCATATCCAAAGCAAATGTGTCAAGTCACGCCCCGCTGGTTAGACTAACAGTTTAAGTGAATGTGAATTACCCGTCCCTCTTAATTTAATATTTTATTAATAATTTTTGATAGCGTCTGAGATATCCCTCACCCACTCAGCAGCAGCAGTTCATATAACCCGAGCATAGGCAATAAAAGAGAAATCCTGAGCCCAAAATTACTTACTCGGGCGTGTTTGGACCAGTGACGGATGTCACTGTTGAGAGAACTTGTGACCCAACCCCATTGCACACATATATACGTAATAGTTGCAATAAAATATGTTTATACTAGTGACGGATGTGCGGAGGCGTTACGCTGTTTTTGTGGCTCATGGGCTTTGCACTAAGGAGCGTTTCGCCAAGGTGTCATGCAGTCGCGAGACAAGCGCCATTATGATAACTTATCCGTGCGACATAAGTACATTTTTCATATCTCCAAAATGGCTACTTGTCTGATGAAAATCCGTGATATTTTTCTTAAACATGCTCAAAACAAGGTTGTGGATGCTCGTTAGAACCGCCTCATTGAGGCGGTTCTAACGGGTACCGGCAACCTGTCTTGACGCAGAAATAAGAAAAATAATGTGTTCTCCCGGAAACCCCCGTTTTTTCATATGGAGTGGGTTTTTGGGGTCATTTCACGGACTTTTTCACGTGATGGCAACTGCATTACGAAATCATGCCTATATAAACGCAAAATAAATAAATAGAATAATAATGATAAAAAAAAAAATAAAATACAAAACAAAAAAGAAAAAGCGAAACTTATATGCTGAAAAATTGGGAAAGATCTCCTATTTCTGCTCTAAAATATACATGTAGATTGTGGGTACACGTTAGGGTCGCCTCAGCCAGTTGGTTCTATAACGAACACCCATATTCTACATTTTGGTAAAGATCTAAGAAAAGTAATGTTAACTGCTGTAAAACTCGAATTTAGTGTATAAAAAGGGTACTCAATGGGAGTGGAATTCGATAGGGTGTGTGTTTTTATCACGGTAACACACCCTTATAATTTTGCACCCCCATCCACGCAAAAAAGTATGAAAAACACCGTATTTTTATTGTATTTTTCCCCCTTTCTTTGTTATTGTTGCAGTATCCTCAATATAACTGAATTTGAACAGGCGTGATTTTGTGATGCGATATTGTTTTATTGGACTGAACACCGAGGCTCAGGTTTTGTTTGTTTGACTCGCGGTTTAACGTCCCCGTCAACACTTTAGAGGTCATTTTAAAGGCGAGGCTTCCTTTTAGTGGGACTTTGCCTCGGCATTGGGGTTAAATTACATCCAAAACCATGCCATCCAATTAAACCAATATGGCTGATATGCATGCACCACGCTTCCTGGGCAGTTTTAGAACCTTTAAGCGGTTTTCCAGTATTCCTGTGCGGTTGGTTTCAGCTCTGCGTGGAAGCATTATGCACATCACGATAAAATGTCCGTGAAACTAAGACCCCTCTAAACCCCACTTTATATAGAGGAAAATGGGGTTTACGGGGGTATACATTATCTGCCTTTTGTTCAAAAACATAGATTGTGGGTAATAGTTAGAACCGCCTCATTGAGGCGATTCTAACGAGCACCCACAATCTATGTTGAAAGCAAAATATATAAAGATATTACAATTTTAACTTATTGTTTGCACTATCTGACACCATGTTAGATGCCGTGTGTGTGTGTGTGTGTGTGTGTGTGTGTGTGTGTGTGTGTGTGTGTGTGTGAGTGTGTTTAAAATCAATTAAAATCTGTGCCAAGTGATAGCGCATTCAACGCACTCAGAATCTGAGTTTTCACATGTGGCCTGCAAAACGTTCAGTCATTTTCCATAAGTGAATAGTGAAGGCCATGACCAGACAGTGCAGACACGCAGCTTGAACAAAGCATTCGCTAAGCGCAGGTCTCTTTACGAAAACACATTATGTATAGTTAATTTTAGGAAATTGTGTAATATGTCGCTCATTTATGCTAGCAATACGGATTGTTGGCGCGTGTTAGAACAGTCCTCAAAGATTTGTGTTTCACCATTCTGCTGAAGACTGTGAAATGAGGCGTGTACCGTTTCCATATATTGGGAAGCCCTTTTGGGTAGGGGCGATAAGTTTCACAGTCTTCTACACTATGGTCGAAATTATCCATACTGGAGAGGAACCATTTTTTTTTTCAATGTTTTTAATAAAACCCAGTCGACCGTTGATGAACAGACTTCAATTCAATGTCATGACGTTGGATGAATGTGGTTTTAATGTTTTTACGACGTTGTATGCCCACTGGAAAAGTACATCCGTCAATATCAATTACCGGTATGTCAAAATAAACGATCTGTACATTGTTGTATGGGTTTGTTTGTTAGATTCGAGGTTTACAACAGGGCAACCGGCAAGTTAGCAGTACGCCATATCCCGCCGGTTCATTAAAGAGCAGATACATCAAAAAACACTGACGCGCCACACCACAATTGGTGTTAGAAGAGACAAGTTTGTCAAAGTAACGGTAATCAATACTTAACATCACCATCCAATACCGGTTAACCCACAGGAGAGGGCGGAGCTAAGCGATTGTCAAAATCTACTGCTTCGCGCTCCATATTTAATATTGTTTGGACGTCACGGGTCATGTAAAAAATCAATCACCAGTTAGCGTATATTCCCCGTGAGGAGCTTGGCAAGCAATGGAGACTCAGATCAGGCGCCACAGAACGCGGCGTCAAAGTACATCCAAAAATGCGCGGATTTTTAATGTCATATGCTACTCTACATGTCATTCTATCGGCGTCTGATGGGGGTCTACGCTGTTTACATAAAAAGTGGAATCTAGGGCTTGAACGAAAGTTTGGATCTCAGTCCGGGACTATTTTCCCAGCCTACACCCGGTGGCAGTCGGGGACGCTTCCCCTTTGCCCCGTTCGCCTTTGTCGTCCGCTCGCGACTGCCGACGACTGTCCGGTCTGATTACATACATGTGCATACCTTTATCTATAATCTTGATTTAGGTTTGCTACGTCCTAGCGCTTATCATACTAGTTAAAATTACTATTACCTAATATTTTAAATTAACTCTGCTTTCACAAAACAACTTTGTACACAATGGTTCTAACGTGTATCCACGATCTGTGTCGGATATCAGTTTTTCATCGGAAAATATTCGTTCTTTTCGGCGGTAGGGTTTGCAGTGTATTTTTATGGGCGTGTACTCGTAATGAATGTATCTGTTTACACCTGTGTATTGGCTGGTTGAGAGAGAGAGAGAGAGAGAGAGATGAGAGAGAGAGAGAGAGAGAGAGACAGAGAGAGAGAGAGAGAGAGAGAGAGAGAGAGAGACAGAGAGAGAGAGAGAGAGAGAGAGAGAGAGACAGAGAGAGAGAGAGAGAGTACTGATTTCATCTCGTAAAATTTAATGTTGCCCTCTGGTTGTATTGTTTTGTTTGTGTTTTATTTATTTATTTAATTATTATTTTTTTTTTTTTGACTTATACTTTGCCGCCGAACGTTGCATATTTGTATCGCTCCTCTTGTTATTACATTTATTTGTAATCAGACCGAAATATAAAAGATTTGATTGATTTGAATGTATTTTTTACACGAATCTTTGTAATTTATCCTCCTTGTGCAATTTCAATACATACAGAAATTGTCGGCCCCCGCCCATCGGGGCTTGAAGAAAGAGATGTGCTGCATGAGGCTTCCACGCAGACTACACAACTACTGGTAAAGCGCTTAGAGGATTTAAGCCTGCCCGTGCAAAGCGATGCGAGGCAGCCCGCCCATACTTATAAACCTTTTTGGTTGCATTGGGTGACAGGGCTTGAGATGTCATTTCATCTCAATGACGGGTAAAAGTCCCAAAAATTGGAAGCAACGTCTCCAAAATGACCTATACAGTGTTGAAGGGGACGTTAAACCTCAACTCAAACAAACAAACAGAAATGGGCACAACAGGAAGCTCAGTTAAAAACTGGCTTTAGTGTATATTTAACCCATAACAACCCCTACTTTTGCAAACAGAGATGAGGTCCTACACTGTTTGTCACGCAGCTTGTGAATGATGTTAAGAAATTTTAATGTTTGGCAGTCAGCAATGGCTGTGGCTAATTTATTTATTCAGCAGGATAAGGGTTAAGACTTGTTGGTTTTTCTGGGTTTCTTCTCTTTTTTACCGCCCATTTTTGTCCAGTTGTGAGGAAGGTTTCAAAATTTAAAAGGCTGGACCCATAAGGTCTCCTGGGAGCACGCAAAAATCCGCCCAAATATTTTACTAACCGTCGAGTCGAGCAATTAAGTGGCAAATATTTTTGAGACTTTGAGTGGAATGCATACACCTTCAGGGGAGGCAACTCCTTCAAGCGTATTTTAGTCTCCCATGTCAATAAGGGTCAACTCTTAAAGAAAGAATTTGCTCCTGAGGAGCAAATTCTTTCCTTTTAGAGTATATCACTATTTCGTGGGACAAAGCTTATAGAAAAGCAAACAGGAAGTTCCGAAAGTTGTCCCCTTTTGAAAAATGGTGGAAAATCTGCCAAGTCATTCCCCTCAGAATTCATGTCACCAATAACAGACTTTAATTGACCAATATTTCTGCGTTTCTGTTGACTGTTTGTTTACTTGATTTGAGGTTTAACAACCCCATTAACATTATTTAGGTCATTTTTGAGACATTACTTCTAGTTTTGTGTGAAATTTTACCCAACAGTTAGATAAAATGACATTTCAATCAATCCCAGTGAAATGGTCCCAACTCGCCGGGACTTTATGGCTAAAGTTAACAGACATCTGAAGCGTTGCATGCTGTGCCAGTATGATAGGCTGTTGTGTTAGGCAGCACCATGAACATGTGTCTGGTAAGGATCCGAAAGACTTTGGGGCTTGAACTATATGTAATAGAATAACCGGGGTTTACAGAGGTACATCTTACTTTTCTTATTTCTGCTCATAATATAGATTGTGGGTACTCGTTAGAACCGCATCGATTAGGCGATACTAACGAGTATCCACAATCTATATTTTGAGCAGAAATAAGAAAAATTCGATGAGGCGATACGAGCATCCACAATCAATATTTTGAGCAGAAATACACACAACTGTACGTATAGGTCATTTTGGAGACGTTGCTTCAGACTTTGTGGGACTTTTACCCGACATTGTGATGAAATGACATCTCAAGCCCTGTCGCCACATCGAGGTTTTAACGAGTATCCACAATCTCTGTTTTGAGCAGACTATAGATTGTGGATACTGCTAGTTAGAACCGCTTCGATGTTTAACGAGTATCCACAATCTCCTTTTCAGCAGTATTGAAAATCGATTGTAACATAAAGTGACAGCGCTATTGTCCCGCCCACACTTTAACGTTCAAAGACGGTTGTCAATCATCGCAAATACCAGTTCAGAAGCACGTGATGGAGAGTTCAAAACGGTGCTACAAAGCTTTCGGCACGTATTTGATATTCGTCTCAAACAAGATCAAAAGTGCGTCTGAGAGAAGGCCTAGTGCTAACTTGCCGGTTGCGTTGTTGTAATACTGTTAATGGCATTTTGGAGACGTTGCTTCCAATTTTGTTGGACATTTACTCGACATTGGGATTAAATGACAACTCAAGCCCTTCCACCCAATAAAATGGCCCCCGCACATAGGGCTTGAAGAAATATATGGGCTGCACGATGCTTCCACGCAGAGCTGAATCCGGCCCGCACACTAGTACTGGTAAACCGCTTAGAGGATCTAAGCCTGTCCAGGAACCGCGGTGGGAGGCGGACCGTCCATGCTAATTTCATTGGGCGACAGGGCTTGAGATGTCATTTCATCTCAATGTCGGGTAAAAGTTCCACAAAATTTGAAGCAACGTCTCCAAATTACCTTTACAGTGTTGACGGGGACCGTCGGACGTTAAACCTCAACTCAACAAACAAATCCACCCAATGAAAGCAATAGGGTTTATATGCTTGGACGGTCCGACTCGCACCACTTTGCCTGGGCCGCTTTTATCTTAAAAAAAAAACAAAAACATACGGCCTCCGCCCATCGGGGCTTGAAGAAATAAAACGGCTGCATGATGCTTCCGCACAGAGCTGAATCAGACACGCACACGAGTACTGGTAAACCGCTGAGAGGATCTAAGCCTACCCAGGCAAAGCGGTGTGAGTTGGTCCTTCCATGCTTATAAACCCAATTGGTTTCATTAGACGACAGGGCTTGAGAAGTCATTTCATCTCAATGTTGGGTAAAAGTCCCACAAAATGGAAGCAACGTCTCAAAAAATACCTTAACAGTGTTGACGGGGCCGTTAAACCTCAAATCAAACAAACAAAAAATAAAAAAAAGAAGTAAATATCCTCTGTTTATGTATACCCCTTCTCTATATGAAGTGGGGTTTATGGAATGTTAATTTTACGGACTTGTTCACATGAGTAAATGAATGAATGGGTGTTCTCCGACTCCGTTAATATCCATTTTGTTATGAACATAAATTAGATTGTGCTTGACCGGTGCTTCAACATACATTTTAAAAGTTTTTTTTTTTGTTTTTTTTTTTGCGTATACCCTTGGCCTCCGTGACCTTGTGGGTAAGAGCGCTGACTCTAATCACTTGGTCTCCCACCGCTGTGTTTCGAGCATACTTCTGGGCTACGACCAATTGCATTGTCACTATTCTAATTCTTCGTCAAATATTAATGTCATGATCTCCGGTCAGGTGATTTTTATTTATTTATTCATAATTTTTATTTTCAAATTTCATTTTTCATACCATTTTCTCAAAAATTAATTTGTTTGCATTTTTATTAATATGTTCGAGTTTATCAAATTCTTTTCGGAAGTAATAGATACTGTACGACACATGTGCAAAGAGTGTCGAATCAATGTCGGGCCGATAGCAATAGATGGCAACGTCGTATCTCTGTCAGCCCGACGTTGGCCCGCTGTTCAGGTCTGGCTTTGACGATATTGCTATTATAATTGAATATTATAAGATGAAAAATGGACACGTGATGATGGTTCTTTTTGTTTTAATGTTGTACTTGATTGAATTTGTGAATTATTATTATTATTATTATTATTATTATCAATAATTTTTTAAATTTGTAAGCCTGACTCACGTGCGGCTCCTCTCTGGGGTGGCTTCCAAGCGACAGGAGCTGGACATCAACGAGATTTTTTTTCAGTAAGGCTTGCATTACGAAAATACGCCTATTCAAATAAATTGTAAATGTACCAACAAAAATGAAACTTCTCTGATAAAATGTATATTTTTCATATTTCTGCTCGAAACATGGATTGTTGGAACTCGTTAGAATCGCCTCGGCGTGGCCGTTCTAAAGAGTACCCACAATGTGTATTTACCGGAAATAGGAAAAATGATCATTATCCATGTAAACACCAGTTTTAATGTATAAAGGGGAGTTTAAGGGGGTTAAAATTATATAGGCATATTGCGTGTTTTCGCAATGCCAAGTTTAATAGATACATTTTCGTCGATGACTGACTGACAGTAGCAGTTATGCAGACTCCCCAAGATTTAATACGTTTAGACAGAAATGTTATTATACATTTCCAAAAAGTTTCACTCATAAAACACATTTGTGTGCACTGCATTTACTCAGCCTGCATATAACTGCTACTGTCTATGGCCCCAGTAGGTAAGTTCCTTTCCATTTTTTTCTGAGTCAGGCAAGAATTATTCTGGTGATTCTGACAAAGTACCCATTCTTCATCACAAATAATGATGATAATAAATATAGAAAGACACTTATCACAATAGTGTCTGCCCCCCCCCCCATGTAAACACCAGTTTTAATGTATAAAGGGGAGTTTAAGGGGGTTAAAATTATATAGGCATATTGCGTGTTTTCGCAATGCCAAGTTTAATAGATACATTTTCGTCGATGACTGACTGACAGTAGCAGTTATGCAGACTCCCCAAGATTTAATACGTTTAGTCAGAAATGTTATTATACATTTCCAAAAAGTTTCACTCATAAAACACATTTGTGTGCACTGCATTTACTCAGCCTGCATATAACTGCTACTGTCTATGGCCCCAGTAGGTAAGTTCCTTTCCATTTTTTTCTGAGTCAGGCAAGAATTATTCTGGTGATTCTGACAAAGTACCCATTCTTCATCACAAATAATGATGATAATAAATATAGAAAGACACTTATCACAATAGTGTCTGCCCCCCCCCCCCTCCCCCCCCCCCCCCCCCCCCCCCCCACCGCCCATCGGGTCTTGAAAAATAGATAGCGCTACATGATGCTTCCACGCAGAGCTGAAACCGACCGCTTAGAGGCTATAAGCCTACCCAAGAAAAGTGGTGCGAGTCGGACCGTAAATGCACATAAATCCAATTGGTTTAATTGGGCGGCAGGGCTTGAGATGTCATTTCATTTCAATATGTCGGGTAAAAGTCCCACAGAATTGGAAGCAGTGACTCCAATATTATGGTTGATTTGTTGTTGTTGTTGTTGGTTTTTTTTTTTTTTGTTTTGTTTGTTGTTTTTTTTTTCGGTGGATTTGGGCTAACGGGGTTTTGAGAAAAAAATTAAAATATCGGATTTTTTTTTCTGGTAATTTTCATTTTGGTGGATACAATTTCCAGTATATTTAATAGGTGTGTTTTCGTAATGGGTTGGTTAGTTGGTTGGTTGGTCCTTTCTTTTTTTCTTTCTTTATTTCTTCTTTCTTTCCTTCCATCTTTCTTTCGAAAACACACATATTGAAACTTATGGGCCGAAATATATTCATCACAATGAAATTTTCTATTAAAAATTATTTTTATTTTTTTTATTTTTTTTTTCATATCGGCTCAAAGCATGGATTTTTGCAGCTCGTTAGAACCGCCTCACCGCCTCGATGAGGCGGTTCTAAATTAGAGTGTTTGTTTGCTTGAATGGAGGTTTACCGCGGGTTCCGTTTCAGCTCAGCGTGGAAGCATTTCAGAGGTTCAGCCCAATCAGTTTCTTTCAGCACGGATTGGGGGAGGGGGGAGGGGGGGGGTCCAAAAAATACCCACAGTCTATGTCTACGATATATGTTTTTTTTTTGTTTGTTTTTTTTAGCAGAACTAATAAAAATAATATGTTCCCCTGTAAACCAAAGCCTTGCTTTATAAAAAGTTGTGTTTTTTAGCAGAACTAATGAAAATAATATGTTCCCCTGTAAACCAAAGCCTTACTTTATAAAAAGTTGTGTTTAATAAGGTCGTATATTCTGCGGTATTTTCTGCATGTTTTTGTGTGTGTTTTTTTTTTCACTCAACCGTCAAACATTCACTTGTCTATTTATTTTCCTTTCCTTTCTTCCTTTCTTAATAAATAAATAAATAAATAAATAAATAAATAAATATTTTTTGAGGTTTACAATTATCTAACATTGTTTATAATAGACGTGTGTGAACTATGATTATTACAGTGGTAACCCTAGGCAACCAACTGAAAGATGTTTCGTTACACTACACGTGATGTATAGTGCAGTGATGTATAGTGCATGTTAAATTGTTACAAGTTACTAAATTTGATTATTTATTTGTCCAAAGTGATATATTCTATCATGTAAACATTAAAAACAACTTATATGACTTTAAATGGGCCAGCTATATGTGGATATGTGTAATTATCAGGTGGATTTGGGTGGATTTGGGTAAATACAGTGGATTTGGGTAGATTTGGGTTTTTCGACTCACCATTAATAACTTACAAAGGGGTTTACGTGAAATCTGAGCTAATTGGAGTTTTATGGTCCAGTCAACAGTACTACGGTCAATAGGAGCTAAGTCACATTAAGTCTTTTCCTGGACAGGCTTTTACATAAATGGTTAACTAGTACACTGCACATTCTTTCGCCAGAATCTGAGAATGGCCCTTCTTGAATCAGCAGAAGGGAAAGAATGACTGTAAGTATTTCATAATCAATCTCCATGAAAGAATGCCGCCTGACCCAGCAAAGATAGAACAAACAGACTTGGCACCGAGGTTATAAAACTCAGTTGAGCATGAAATTTGTCATGCTCAAAAAGTCTAAAATGCCAATAATATGGCATTTTAAAATTCATGAGCACAACAAATAACATTCTCTGTTGATTTGAACAGGAAAAATATCTTATTTGTTTATATAGAAAGGGGAATGGGAACACCTGGCACTTTTCAAAAGGAGACAACTTTCGTGACTTCCTGTTAAGCCCTGTCCCACTGAAAAAAGGGGTTTACTCTTAAAGGAAAGAATTTGCTCCTCAGTGAGGAGCAAATTCTTTTCTTTAAGAGTTGACCCCTATTGACATTGGAGCCAAAATTTTTTTGCAGGAGTTGCCTACCCTGAAGGTGTTCTTATTCCCCTTAATAATTATGAGCATTGCAAATTTCATGCTCAGCAGAGTTGAGCATGTAAAATGTTTTATAACCTCGGGCCTGATCACCCAGTCAGATGTGCATCCAACTGGGCCATCCAGTCATTTTTTCTATACAAGTAAATTTTTGTGTGGGTACACTTTTCTATATCTATCTTTCACTGATTTCATCTCTGTATTTTTTTTTATTTGTATGTTCTCGGAGATGTTACACTGATGATTTAGGAAGCCTTCATGTGGACTAAACAAAATTAGTGTATACCGCGACAGAGGTAAGGGCCAGGATTATGGCCAAGTAAAAATCAATTTAAGCCCCCCAGTGGAATTCTTTCCACTGACCATTCCAAGGTGGTTCTTCTGTGGCAGTTTATCTATGTTGTTGTTTGTTACTTACTGTGTGTATCACTTGTGTCTTGTTATTTTGGATGGCCATTTGGCCATTTTGTGGGAAAGTAACTGTCCTTATGGCCTTCCTTTGTTTAGGTTTCCATTATGGTCTGGTCGCTTCATCGTTGTGTTTCTTTCCCTTTAGTGTCTTTGATGGGTGGAGTAAGTTAATTGTATCGATTCCTGATCTTTGTTTTACTTCTATTTTACATCCAAACTCATGCTGTTATGAAGACTTGCAAAGAGATTCATGTTATTTTTGCTTACACACAGAGATAGAGAAAGTAGTTCCGGTACTTACGATGACTGGAAGGTGTAGGAGAGTTCATGCTTCAATTCTCCATAAGGATTAATAGTGAAAATACGGAAAATAGGAATGCTGATGGCCTTGTAAGCATACACATCCTGAAAAATTCAAATAAAACAGTCCCAAGGTTACACTACTAAATTTCATGCTCAATTTGTTGAGCACTGAGATTGTCCTGCACATAAATATTAAAATGCCAACATTTTAATATTTATGAACAGGTCACTCATACGAACATGACAAGAATTCTGTCAAAGGCTACGTCGTAACTTGAATAAGGAATTTTTGTATAAGGGTGAAAGTTAGGGTGGTCATTAATGTAGATGGCTTGACAAGTAAAGACGAACAGACAGAAAACTGGACTCTTATATCACCTCATGCTTGAAGTTGTCGCAACAAAACTGCTTGCACAAACTCAGTACTGATAATCGTTTTTGTGGAATTTATCGATCAATTAATCAATTATACGATTAATCGTGTCAGCCTTTATCACCACCTTTGTGTTCACTGCTTAGATGCTATTAAACCTCTAATTTCTATACATACAATAGGTGGGTAAAAACTGGAATAGTCGGACATATCTTATGGGTCTTAACCCTTATCTTGCTGAATATTCATTTAAGCCAAACCCATTTCTGTCTATCAACCAATCAAATTGCTTAACATAATTTATTGCTACAAAATCATAAACTGAATGTCAAACAGTGTAGATCCTGATAAGATGGCTTCTTCAGATCTGGATCTACACTGTTTGCAAAGATAGGGTTGTCCTGAACAGCAAGATAACAGTTAAGGAAGAGCTGAAAGAATAATATAAGCCATTTTTTTGTTTTGATTGTGTTGGCGGTTTTACATCCCAGTCAACACTATTTAAGTCATTTTGGAGATGTTGCTTCCAATTTTGTGGGACTTTTACCCAACTGAGATTTAAATGACATCTCGAGCCCAAAGAAGCTGCAAGAGATCATATCCAGCGATGGCCCGACTCAAAGTACTTCACCTAAGCAGGCTTAGACTTTCTTAGGGGTTTACCAGTATTGCGCGGAAGCACCATGTGGCCCAACCTATTTCTGCAAGCCCCAATGCCAGGGGCATGCAAGTTTGTTTTTCATGGGTAACCTCAAAAACGAGACACTGGCAAAAGTGAAGGCCTAGATTAGATGCTGCTGAATGCAGTTTACAAAACATGCAGCAATCTATAAATAAATTTCTAAAAAAAATAACTCCTGCTTTATGTAAGGCGAGATCTTTTACTCAGTACAAAATTGAAGTGACAATGTGAAGTTTAAACCCTTTTTGTATCAAATGGAAACTACCTCCTTAGATATAGCAGGAGTCCATTTCAAAATTTACGGGTGTCAGGTTGTGTTTTTCTTCAAAATCAATTTAGAAAATGGCTTAACTTTTCGCAAACAGTGTAGGCCCTGATCAGACGCCGCATTCTGCGGCGTCTGATCTGGGCCTGCACTGTTTGCCCTGGTTCCCATTTGGGGGTTTCGGGTACTACATAGGTTAACTGAGGCAGCTTACATTCACTTTGTTTCCAAAGCCGGCATAGAATGGCGTAGAGTTGAATGGGAAGAGAGCACCAATATCTTTTAAACAGCTGATCTTGAACTCTTCCGGCTTCTTCTCAATCACCTCTCTGAAAGAAGAGGATTCAACACATAAATAACAGATGACTACAGCATCGGCAAATCGGGAACATAGAAACTTTGATCATGGAATCTGGCGAACAGATTAATGTATTTTGGTAAAACAATGTAAGTAGCATGTCCACTGCAACAATTACTCATTTTAACTCTTAAGACCCCGAGACAAACTACATCTGAAAATGTTGTCTGCTTATATTGTCTGCTGAATTTTTTTGCAAACTTTTCAAAAATACTTTTGTTTGTTTGATTTGAGGTTTAACGTCCCCATCAACACTCTAAAGGTCATTTTGGAGACGTCGCTTCCAATTTTGTGGGACTTTTACCCGACATTGAGATGAAATCCCTGTCACCCAATGAAACCAATAGGGTTTACTAGCATGGACGGTCTGCCTCGCACCGCGGTTCCTGGACAGGCTTAGATCCTCTAAGCGGTTTACCAGTACTAGTGTGTGGGCCGGATTCAGCTCTGCGTGGAAGCATCATGCAGCCCATATATTTCTTCAAGCCACTATGGGCGGAGGCCCTCAAAAATACTTTTACAAATTTAATTTGATAAAACTACTATTACAATAAATACTGTACTTGTTAAAACATTAACCATGAAAAACTGCATTTGAAATTGTCTTCTGCTTATGTCGTCTGCTGCATCTTCTTGCAAACTTTTCAAACATGTTTTACTTACTGGCAAACAGTGTGGACCCTGATCAGACTGCTCCTCAGTCTGATCTTGGTCCACACTGTTTGCGAAAATGACTTTTAAAGTTACCAGCAGACGACAAAGCAGACGACAATTTGACCGCTAATCTAACAACACTTTGAACAACTGGGCCCTGGAGTTGTTTGTTTGTTTGATTTGAGGTTTAACCTCCAATTCAACACTGTATAGGTCATTTTGTAGACAATGCTTCCAATTCTGTGGGATTTTTACCCTACATTTAGATGAAATGACATCTCAGGCCATGTACCCAACTGGGTTCAGAAATCTCAAAGTACCATAAAAATCCTAAAAACTCGGACACCTTGAGGAATTCCTGCAATTATCCTCAACTTTTAACAAATTTTGTTTCATGATCCAGCAAGGAGTCCAAAAAGTGCAGACAGAATGGCAAACAGTGAAGACCCTGATCAGACTGCTCCTAAAGGAGCAGTCTGATCTGGGTCTGCACTGTTTGATTAGACAGATCTGCCCCAATACATAGGGTCATTATAGTATCGCACAAAGTCTTAAAATTGACATACCTGTGGAATGCACTTATTAAGGAAGTAGGAGACAATAGCAATGGTCCTTCTGGTAGAGTCATGTCCCCTTGATTGATATTGCGCAGTAAATCTTTGGTGAGTTTTGATTGGCCAATTGCTCTAGCTGAGAGGTAGAGGAACTTGTACCCGTTTCTACAAATACTACTATACAGCTGGGCAACACCAGACTGGGACCAGTCTCGGCCCATGATTGGAAGAATCTGGCCTAGCACATCAGATCTGAAAAGAAACATGTATCAGGATTTAATGGTTCTTAAACGTTTGTTTTGGTGTTTACTGCCTAGTGCCTGCCTCTTACTGGTGATCAGGAGGACGCGGGTTCGATACCTGCCGGGGTCAGCAACATTCTTTCGTGGAGATTGATCATGAAATCTTTTCTACGGTCATTCTCTCTCTTCCGCTGATTCAAGAAGGGCAGTTGTCAGTTTCTGGTGAAAGAATGTGCACTGTACTGGTTAACTGCTTACGTATAAGCCTGCCCAAGAAAAGTGTTGATAGGTAAACTGACTGGCTCAAAAATGACCTAAAATAGTTTTGGCTGGGCTGTCAAACTCCAATACAAACAAACAAACAAAACTGCCCAGTAAACACTAAATAGGTCATTTAACCTAACCTAAACATACTTCCTGGACTGGCTTATACATACCTAAGCAGTTAACCAGTACAGTGCTCATTCTTTTACCAGAAACTGACAACTGCCCTTCTTGAATCAGAGGGAGAGAATGACTGTAAAAAAGATTTCATGATCAATCTCCATGAAAGAATTGCCCAACAATTTAATGGGAATGGATACATCCTAAACAATGTAGACATTATCACTTTGGGGATAAATGTATTCAAATTGTAATCTGGAGAGGTTGATTGAGTTTTGTGGTCAGAAATTTTGGTCAGCCAAGCAGTAAATTGCATGTGCAACTATGGAAGTGTTGTAAACCCCATTATAATGGACATTTATGTTCAACCTAACATAACATGCCAATCATGACAGCTGTCATCTGCTTTGATGTCTGCTGGTTACTTTAAAAGCCATTTTTTGCAAACAGTGTGAACCCAGATCAGACTGATCCTCTAAGAGCAGTCTGATTTTGGTCCACATTGTTTGCCTGTATGCAAAAATATTTTTTAAAAGTTTGCAAAACAATTTAGCAGACGACAAAAACAGACAACATTTTCAGATGTAGTTTTTCTCCGTGTCATAAGTGGAATGGGAAACCTTCAGGGGAGGGAAATCCTGCCGAAGTATTTTTGTCTTCCATGACAATAGGGGTCAACTTTTGAAAGAAAGAATATGCTCCTAAGGAGCAAATTATTTCCTTTTAAGAGTTGAACCTTTTTTCCGTGGGACAAAGCTTATAGTAAAGCGAATAGGAAGTTCCCAAAGTTGTCTCCCTTTGAAAAATGGTGGAAAAATCTGTCAGGTGTTCGTATTCCCCTTAATTTAAAGAATTTAGTTTTTCCCAAAAGATTAAGTGTTGTCAGCTGAATAAATGTCTTAGCTATTAGGTCTCTGACCGGTATGGTTCCAGTCTCGCTCAGGTCACGGATGACGCCAAGATCTGCAACAGAGGGTCAGATGGTTTTTCTCTGGGTGTTAGCCAATGGAAAATGACAATACATAATGATGCCAGGTTTCCCAGAGTATATTGTTGAATAGACTCACACATTTTGGATGTTAACCAATCGAGCGCAACAAAAATGTTTGGTTTGAAACGGTGAAGACACTGCTAAGACACTGCTAAGACACCATATTATGTCGCATCTGATCTTGGCGGCAGTTTCACACTGTTCAATTTTGAGTTTCCCCATATAAAAAGGATAAATGTCCTCTTCAAAAGAGAATTTTAATTTCAGGAAAACACCAAACCTTCCATTAGAGAACTTAGCTAGGCTGTGGTCCTAGACAGTGAGAATCTTCAAATTTTTAGATATCGTAACAAAGGTAGTGTAGCGAACACAAAGGTGCTGATCAGACTGCGCGTAAAAAAAAAAATTGTTTAACCATTTTACATGAAAAAGTTTCCATTCTGGTGTAGACAGATTGGATTTGAAGAAATAAAACTCAACGATACCTTGTCAGATAGCAAAATATTGAATTTAAACACTTAAATTGTTTGCCAAACCTAGGTTTGCTAAAAAATGCTAAAAAACAAAACAAATTTCATATCGTCCAATTCCGTCCTACTTTTGATATGTCTTTATGGGAAGGTACTCCAGTACAAAAATGCTAAAAACATTTGTGTTGCAATTTTGCTTGGGTCTAGGCCAAATATCGCTAGTTTGCCTGGACTAGAACCCCACTTGTATATACATGTAGTAAAATTGGGGTTTACAGGGGTAAACCTCATTTTCTTATTTCTGCTCAAAATATAGATTGTGGGTACTCGTTAGAATCGAGGCGGTTCTAACGAGTACCCACAATCTATATTTTTGAGCAGAGATAAGAAAAATATCACAATTTTTCAGCTTTTTTATCCCCACGTTTTTCAAAAAAAGTGGGGATATTGCAATCGCCTCCGTCTGTCAGTCCGTCTGTCTGTCCGGCTATCTCCTCCTAAAGCCGGAATTCAACCAAATTTGGTATGCGAGTTGCTTACATCAATGGCTTGCGCAAGAGCACATTTGTTTTTGTCCCTGCCCCCAGGGGCCCTGGGGAGGGGTCAAAAGGTCAAATTTTGACCTACTGTGGAGAAAACGTGGGGATTTGCGATGGCTTGCCATCGACTGTGCGCTCTAGTTACATTTTTACGGCGTTAAGATTTACAGTGTATTTGTACATGTATAGGCGCAGTCTGATCAGCACTTTTGTTGTTCGCCGACGACAAAAACTGTTTTTCTTGTGACGTGACTTGTATGTATTATGGCTCAGATCATTCTTGTCTCTTACTTTGTAATAGTGCCATCAATGTCCGACACAATGATTTTATCATTGTATTTCCACAAGTAGACATGGGAGGTACACCTCTTCGTGCCTTGGAACTGTGTTGTCACAGAAAACGTAACCTCGTTCTGACCTGGCTGCAAGTTCAGCTGCTTCTGTAACGTAGAACAAGAGCCAGTTATTCAAAGCATATTCTTGATTATTGACATAATATTATGTAGCCCTCATTGCTGACTGAAGAGAAGTCCCCTGTCTTCAACAGGAAAGGGGCCTCCTTGGGGAAAATCACTTTTTTACTAACTGTTGACTACAGTGTACATTATTGATTTTCACCTTAAGTGCTTCAGTCAGGGGATTCAACATCACCCTATTAAGGACGACCTTTGATCTGCTATAGACAGTATATCACAAGGGGCAATAAAAAAATTATAAACACACGGTGTGTCCTACTGTTACAAGAATAAATGCCTTTAACTTAACATACAGGTGACTCTCCCTATCTTGACATCGGCTATCTCAGTAGTATCACTTATGTTGAAGTCATTTTTCACTCCCTACTTTTTCATTATATTTTAACCCTTATCCTGCTGAATATTTAATTTAGCCACACCCATTACTCATTTTGAACTAATCAGATTACTTGATGTAATTTATCCCTGCAAATTCACAAACTGCATCTTAAACAGTGTAGGTCCTGATCAGATGGCTTCTTCAGAAGCAATCTGATCTGGATCTGCACTGTTTGCAAAGATAGGGGTTGTCGTGATCAGCATGATAAGAGTTAATACATTTTAACTCCATTTATTCTAAATCGGATATCTTGAAAAATTGGATATCTCAAAGTAATTTTTTATGCACGAGTCCTAATTTTTATCACAATTATGACTGCTTATGTCGAAGTTGAAATCGGCCAATTGAATAATCCAAGATTATTGTGAAAAGGGAACCATGGAATATGTATAAATATACCTAGAAGTAAAAATGTTCACTTGTTCATTTATTAATAAGCATTGCTTTTCATGCATAGTTATGCAAACAGAGACACAGTAGCAATTAACCCATTTTGTACCAAATGGAATCTTCCTCCTTATATATACTGTAATTCCATTTCAAAAGAAAGGGGTGTCAGGTTGTGTTTTCTTCAAAATTTATTTTGGAAAATAGCTAAACTTTTCGCAAACAGTGCAGGCCCTGATCAGATGCTGCATTCTGCAGCGTCTGATCTGGGCCTGCACTGTTTGGCAGGGTACCCGTTTTAGGGTTTCCAGTAAAAATGGGTTAAAATGCATCAGTATATACAGTAAGAAGACAACTAAAGTTCTGTATCAGACCGATGTTCATATTGGTACACCTTGTTGACATCAAATCATTCTGCCCGAATGACATCATGATTTTGCTACCTCGAACTACTGACAACTCGAAGTAATATCTTTGGTCCCTTGGACTTCGACATACAGCGAAAATTTTTACAAATATAGTAATCTTTATTGTTTCAACCACTTACAATCTGTTCTGTGGACAATCTCAGTGATTTCTTGAACACCTCTCTCCACACTTTTCTCTTGCCACGAGTAGCCCCAACACGATCAGAACCATCAGTGTCAGCCTCACTTGAGGAATGGTCTTCACCTTTCACCCTGAAATTATCATAATGATGATGATGATTTCATGTTTAAGGACGCATCAACCCTCTTTGTGGGTCACAAGCTTCAAGCGGTTAATGGTTAAACGGCATGAAGAATTATGAGGATATTAAAAGTAAAAAAGTTAGTTTGACATGTATAAAAATCTTAAACAGTTAAATCTTATGAAAAAGTCCTATTTCTTTTAAGAATAAAATAATATTATCAACTAAATTATCGTAAGTATTGAATGCTTTAACCCATTGTATGCTGGTGGACCCTTCCATTGCTATTGGTTGGACAAGTCCGTTTGTCATATAAGGGGTGGTAGGCCTATTTTTTTGTTCATATTCAATTTTTGACGGAGAATTCTGTAAGGAAATAGTGCAGGCCCTGATCAGACGCCGCATTCTGCGGCGTCAGATCTGGGCCTGCACTGTTTGCCAAGGTACCCCTTTAGGGGTTTCCCGTATGCAATGGGTTAACCCTTTTTGTACCAAATGGAATCTTCCTCCTTATATATAGCACGAGTCCATTTCAAAATTTAGGGGTGTCAGGTTGTGTTTTCTTCAAAATTTATTTGGAAAATGGTTGTACATTTTGCAGTGTACATTTTGCAGTATCTGGGCCTGCACCGTTTGCCAGGGTAAGCTTTTTGGGCTTTCTGGTTTTGTTTGTTTGTTCGATTTGAGGTTTAACATCCCCGTCAACACTGTAAAGGTCATTGGGTTAAAGGGAATGAACAAACATTCAATGGCAATTACCCTAAAATACAAGAAGATTTTTAATGAATTTTGCAAATTTCCCATTTTGTTGCCATGGCAACGAATGTTCTGCTTGGAATGGAATTCTTTGAACAACTTTGAATGGGCTTCACCCAAGGATCATTCCTGCATAGTTTGGTCCAAATGGTTTAAAAGGAAATTTTGGTGACAGATAATATACCATAATGTCCGATACCGGACTTTACAATCCTAATACCTCACCTTGGCACAAAGTGCCAGTGAGCTAATACAATCAACCCTCTTTATACTGACATTCGGTACAAGGGCAGAACTTGTAATAATGGCAATTTCAATGGAACGTCTACTTTGCTAAAGGCTTAGCTTAGGTTCTGAGTGGTGTGGGCTTCCCTCAGGTTGGAAATGCACAAATCAAATCCATAGTCATAAAATGGTCTTGTAATCTAATACTCCAAGAAACAAATAACAAATGTAATAGATATTTGTTAGAATCTCCTCACTGAGCCGATTCTGACAAATGTCTATAATATTTGTTTCTTGTAGTAATGATGTGGAAAAGACCTTTTATTACCTATCATACTCCTAACTGGGATTATTTAAAACAACAAATTCATGATAACAGCACAATAGTAGGTAACAAATACTGCCGTTATAATGCAGGTCCTCTGTAACAATTGACCCTAAAATTTAGTACAGGCGAGCTGGCTTCAAGATATGAGCTGGTTCAAGAGGAAGTCTGCACTAAGCAAAGGTTCAAAAGGAGAAGAACCTTAATCATTATCCTGCTCAATAATTAATTTAGCCACACCCATTGCTGACTTTGAATCAATCAGATTACTTTATGTTATTTATTCCTGCGAATTCCAGCCATCTGATCTGGATCTACACTTTTTGCAAAGGTAGAGTTTGTCGTGTTCAGCAGGGTAAGGGTTATCAGAACACTGGGGATCAACTTTTAAGAAAGTTGCCATGTAGGTTGGTAACGACACCTTAAGCATAGTTTAGAATAAAAATTCCTTGAACCTGAAATTTGACTTCAAAATGAATGAGATTTTAAAATACTAAGTGAAATTTTATTCCATGAACATGAAATAGGAGGTCAAAATGAGTGAGATTTTTCCTAAGGGAGATTTTATTCCATGAGCCTGCAATTTGAGTTGAAAAAGAGTGAGATTTCAAAATCATAAGTGAGTTTTTTCCCAGCTTCTATTTTTGCATGAGCCTGAAATTTGATTTCAAAACGATTTGTTTGATTTGAGGTTTAACGTCCCCATCAACACTGAATAGGTCATTTTGGAGACTTTGCTTCCAATTTTGTGGGACTTATACCCGATATTAAGATGAAATGACATTTCAAGCCCGGTCGCCCAATGAAACAGACTTGCACCGCTTTGCCTGGGCAGGCTTAGATCCTCTAAGCAGTTTACCAGTACTCTTGTGCGGTCGGTTTCAGCTCTGTGTGGAAGCATCATGCAGCCCATCTATTTCTTCAAGCCCCGATGGGCGGGGGCCAAATGTAGGTTCGAAATGACACCTTAAACATATTCCATGAACCTGAATGAGATTTTAAAATCCAAAATGAGTTTTTTTTTCAATCTTCTATTTTTGCATGAGCCTGAAATTTGATTTCAAAAAGAGTGAGATTTTAAAATCCTGATAGTGAGATAGAATCCTGTCTTCTATTTTTCCATGATCCTGAAATTTGTTTTTCCATCGTCTATATTTTCCATGAGACTGAAATCCATTAATCCTATCCTTTTTTCTTTATTTTCCATGAGACAGAAAATCCAGTGAACCACATGTATCTTCAATTTTTTTGTGAGACTAAAATCCATTAATCCTAGTTTCTATATTTTCCATGAGACTGAAAATCCATTAATCTTGCATTCTATTTTTCCATGAAACTGAACTTTGTAAAACCCTCACGACGCTGAATATTTCAATTTACTACACTCCTCCCTCATTTTCAACCATTTGTGTTGCATGATTTTAATTTTTCCATGGATTCAGAAGCAGAATGGATAACAGTATAGATCCTGATCAGCTGGCTTCTCTCCGAAGCCAACTGATCAGGATCTATACTGTTTTCAAGAAAGGATATATCCAGTCCAGAATGGTGAGGGTTAATATAACCTCTTCTCTACTCACCTGTCAATCAGTTTGATTTTCTGCGGACTAGTTGTACCACTAGGAGGATTACTAGGCTGACTGTCCAATGTACTGTTAAGGGGTGAAGTTTCAGTCTGAAAAAGAATGTTATTTATTAATTTTTTTTTTTTGGGGGGGGGGGGGGGGGGAGTATTGAACTTGGTGTCTCAAATGTGGCCCAAGTGAGACGTGAACTACAGTGCTGAAAGACCTTATGATTAACAGTCACTGATCATACCCATTAGGCCATAGAGGCCCGAAAAAGAATATTAAAGATCAGTCATGCATACTTTCAGGGAAGCCAACAGTTTAAAAAATATCTTTTTCAAAATATTTTTCTTTCCTTTTGTATAGTGGTCTACTCATAAAAAGAGAAAATTTGCTCCTGCAGAGCAAATTCTCTCTTTTATGAGTAACCTATCCAAAGGAGAGAATGACATAGTAAAAAAAAATCATGGTTATTCTCTTAGAGTGTTGCCAAGTGTAGCATGGGAAACTCAATATGAAATAAAAGCGTCCCTAACACTGCATGATACCCACCACTGCAGGCCAATATGGAACGATCCATGGCCACAATAGGCATCCTTAAGTGTTCTGTATATCTGTAAAATTTCATCAAGGTATTCCATATAGTGAAGCAGCTTGGGCAAAAAAAAATATCTTACATAGAAAATAAATACATGAATAAAAGTCCAAAAACTATTTTATGGAAATTGTTAAAAACAGTAACTCTGCCAAATGTTAACTCATTTTGCCCGGTAACCATCCCAACCATGCTTCTATAAATGGTCTATATATCTATGAATTTTTATCCAAATATTCCATTAAGTAAAGCAATAAAAAAACAAAACCCATTGAATGAGAATTGTTAATGGCCATAACTCTGAGAAAGATGTTAACGTATTTTGCCAATTAACAATCCCAAACATGCTTCATTTGATAGTACATATGTGAAGTTTCATCCATATATTCCATTAAGTTAAGAAATAAGAGCCCAAAAAACATTTAATGGGGCTTGTACACTGCCATAACTGTCAAATATGTTAACATATTTTGCCAATTAACAATACTAAACATTCTTCCTGTAAGTCTACATATCTGTGAAGTTTCATCCATATACATGTATATTCCATTTAGGAATGGAAAAAAGTGTTCAAAAACTGTTAGCAACAATAACTCTGTCAAATGTTAACGTATTTATGCCATGAGAAATTCCCAACCCACACATTCCCAATACCAATATATATACAAAATTTCATCCAATTCTCCTATAAAATAAACAAATAAGAGCCCATAAACCATTAAATGGAAATTGTTAACGGCAATAACTCTGTTAAATGTTAACACATTTTGTCTGTTAACAATCCAAAATCTGCTTCTTATGGTGGTCTATATATCAGTGAAATTTCATACATATATTCCATTCAGTAAAGGATTAAGTGCCCACAAACTATTTAATGGGAATTGTTAACGGCCATAACGCCATTAAATGTCAACGTATTTTGCCCATTAACAATCCCAAACCACTCATACCCAATACCAATGTATGTACAAAATTTGAAGAAAAACCGTAACAAAATGTTCAAGTTATTGATTGGAAATGCCCCAAACCCCTAATTTTGAAATAAAAAGGGCCATAACTCTGTCAAATGTTAACGGATTTTTCCCATTAACAATCCCATACCACTCACTCCCCAAATAAACATGTATGCAAAACTTGATAAAAATCCGTGAAAAAATACTCAAGTTATCTATCGGAAATGGTGCGGATGGACAGACGGACATGTTTACGAATGGACATTTGTTGGGTACTTCAATGTTAATTTTCCCATTCAAACTACCCAACAATGGCAAAAATGCCCCTAAAATACCCAACAAGCATTAAATTTTGTTGGCTACTTTTCTTGTACAACAATGGAATAAATGGCAAGTACCCAAGATAGGCCTACCCAACTAGTGTCCTATCATCCGACCGGATGGACGGACAGACACTCGACGGTATATCATAATACCCGGCCACTATCGTGTGGTGGGGTATAAAAACTATCAAATTCTCAAAATTTTTAAACTTAACTAGTCTTTTTATTTCTTGTACTGGACACAGGTTAAACTGCTCTTTCAAGATTATTTCTCTTATAATGAGCTGATGATTAACTGAATGTCGGGAAAAACAAACACCTGGCATCTGTTGCAGAATGCATGTATATTAATACTTGTAGCCATAATAGGTTTACCATTGATATAGGCATTCCCATACCTGCCAACTTTTCATTTTCAAAAAGAGTGAGATTTTAAACTTGTGGGGAATTTTCTCTAAACTTTGAAGGCAATACAATTTTTTTTATAGGTGAGATTGATCATAAATATGAGTCTCACTGCTATATAGCTGGTATGGTAGTGCTGTTCCAACACTTATAAAACTAGAATCATGCTGTCGATGGCACGCCATCACATATCCCCACACTTCCATTCAATCTGATATGTTACATGACTTAAACAAGAGGGCCATGATGGCCCTGGATCGCTCACCTGATCCACAGAGTAACAAGGGGCCCCCGGGGAGGGCCATTATTGACAAAGGGCTATAATGTGCATAATGTTGAGGGAGGTCTAAATAGGTGAAGCTTCATACCAAATATCAACAAAGGCTATAATTTGAAAAATCTTGACAACGGTCCACTAGATGAAGCTAAACACCAAATATCAAAGACCTGGGCCTTGCTGTTTTTGAGAAGAAGATTTTTTAAAGATATTCCCTACATAAGCCTATGTAAAACCAATAGCCCCAGAGCTAGTGTGTTTTTGGCCTCAGGGCTATAATTTAAACAATCTTGATAGAGGTCCACTAGATGAAGCTTCACACCAAATATCAAAGACCTGGGCCTTGCTATTTCAGAGAAGATTTTCAAAGATTATCTCTATATAAGTCTATGTAAAACCAAAGGGCCCCGGGGCGGGGGCAAATTTTGGCCAGAGGGCTATAATTTGAACAATCTTGGTAGAGGTCCACTAGATGAAGCTCTATACCAAATATCCAAGACATGGGCCTCACAGTTTCAGAGAAAAAGAATTTTCAAGATTTTTCCTATATAAGTCTTTGTAAAACCAAAGGGCCCCGGAGGGCATTTTTGGCCCCAGCACTATAATTTGAACAATCTTGCTAGAGGTCCACAAGATAAAGCTTCATACCAAATATCAAAGACCTGGGCCTTGCGGTTTCAGAGAAGATGATTTTTAAAGATTTTCCCAATATAAGTTTATGTAAAACCAAAAGGCCCCGGGGCTGGGGCATTTTTGGCCCCAGCACTATAATTTGAACAATCACTAGGTGAAGCTTCATACAAAATAGCAAAGACCTGGGCCTTGTGGTTTCAGAGAAGAAGATTTTTAAAAAGTTTCTTTATATAAGCCCATGTAAAACCAAAGGGCCCTTCGGTGGGGGCATTTTTGGCCCCAGCACTATAATTTGAACAATCTTGGTAGGGGTCCCCTAGATGAAGCTTCTTACCAAATAGAAAGACCCTGGCCATGCGGTTTCAGAGCAGAAGATTTTTAAAGAGTTTCTCTATATAAGCCCATGTAAAACGAAAGGGCCCTGGAGCAGGGGCATTTTTGGCCCCAGCACTATAATTTGAACAACCTTGGTAGGGGTCCACTAGATGAAGCTTCATACCAAATATCAAAGACCTAGGCCTTGTGGTTTCAGAGAAGAAGATTTTTAAAGATTTTCCCTATATAATCCCATGTAATACCAAAGGGCCCTGGGGCGGAAGCAGTTTTTGCCCCAGCACTATAATTTGAATAATCTTAGTAGGGGTCCACTAGATGAAGCTTCATACCAAATATCAAAGACCTGGGCCGTGCGGTTTCAGAGAAGAAGATTTTTAAAGATTTTCCCTATATAATCCTATGTAAAACCAAAGGTTCTCGGTGTGGGGGCATTTTTGGCCCCATCACAATAATTTGAACAATCTTGGTAGGGATCCACTAGATGAAGCTTCATACCAAATATTAAAGACCTGGGCCTTGTGGTTTCAGAGAAGAAGAATTTTTAAGTTTTTGGTGAAAAAATCTATTTTTGGCTCCTGTGACCTAGATGTGCAGCTGACCGGAACCATTTGAACAACTTTGAAAGGGGACACCCTTCAGATCATTCCTGTGAAGTTTGGTCAAAATCCGATCTGTGGTTTAGGAGGAGATGTCGTTTGAAGAAATTGTTTAAGCACAAGATGACAGACAAAAAGTGATCCTAATATAAAACACAAGAGGGCCATGATGGCCCTGGATTGCTCACCTGATCCATAGAGTAACAACTGGGCCCCAGGGAGGGCCATAATTGACCCCAGGGCTATAATGTGCAAAATGTTGAGGGAGGTCTAAAAAGGTGAAGCTTCATATCAAATATCAACAAAGGCTATAATTTGAACAATCTTGGCAAAGGTCCACTAGATGAAGCTACACACCAAATATCAAAGACCTGGGTCTTGCTGTATCAGAGAAAAATTTTTTTTTTTAAAGATATTTCCTACATAAGCCTATGTAATACCAAATGGCCCCGGGGCAGGGGCATTTTTGACCTCACGGCTATAATTTAAACAATCTTGATAGAGGTCCACTAGATGAAGCTTCATACCAAGTATCAAAGACCTAGGCCTTGTGGTTTCAGAGAAGATTTTTCAAGATTTTCCATATATAAGTCTATGTAAAACCAAAGGGCCCCGGAGGGGGGGGGGGGGGGGGGGCATTTTTGGCCCCAGGGCTACAATTTGAACATTGTTGGTAGAGGTCCACAAGGTGAAGCTTCATACCAAATATCAAAGACCTGGGCCTTGTGGTTTCAGAGAAGAAGATTTTTTTAAAGATTTTTCCTATATAAGCCCATGTAAAACCAAAGGGCCCTAGAATGGGGGCATTTTTGGCCCTAGCATTATAATTTGAACAATCTTGGTAGGGGTCAACTAGATGAAGCTTCATACCAAATATCAAAGACCTGGGCCTTGCGGTTTCAGAGAAGAAGATTTTTAAAGATTTTCCCTATACAAGCCCATGTAAAACCAAAGGGCCCCGGGGCAGGGGCATTTTTGGCCCCAGCACTATAATTTGAACAAGTCTGGTAGGGGTCCACTAGATGAAGCTTCATACCAAATATCAAAGACCTGGGCCTTGCGGTTTCAGAGAAGAAGATTTTTATAGATTTTCCCTATATAAGCCCATGCAAAACCAAAGGGCCCCGGAGCCGGGGCATTTTTGGCCCCAGGGCTATAATTTGAACAGTGTTGGTAGAGGTCCACAAGATGAAGCTTCATACCAAATATCAAAGACCTGGGCCTTGTGGTTTCAGAGAAGAAGATTTTTTAAAAATTTTTCCTATTAGCCTATATAAAACAATAGGGCCCCGGAGTTGGGGCATTTTTGGCCATAGCACTATAATTTGAACAATCTTGGTAGGGGTCCACTAGATGAAGCTTCATACCAAATATCAAAGACCTGGGCCTTGCGGTTTCAGAGAAGAAGATTTTCCCTATATAAGCCCATGTAAAATCAAAGGGCCCCGGGGCAGGAGCATTTTTGGCCCCAGCACTATAATTTGAACAAGTCTGGTAGGGGTCCACAAGATGAAGCTTCATACCAAATATCAAAGACCTGGGCCTTGCGGTTTCAGAGAAGAAGATTTTTAAAGATTTTCCCTATATAAGCCCATGTAAAACCAAGGGCCCCGGGGCGGGGCATTTTTGGCCCAAGCACTATAATTTGAACCATCTTGGTAGGGGTCCACTAGATGAAGCTTCATACCAAATATCAAAGACCTGGGCCTTGCGGTTTCAGAGAAGAAGATTTTTAAAGATTTTCCCTATATTATCCTATGTAAAACCAAAGAGACCCGGGGCGGGGGCATTTTTGGCCCCAGCACTATAATTTGAACAATCTTGGTAGGGGTCCACTAGATGAAGATTCTTACTAAATATCAAAGACCTGGGCCTTGTGGTTTCAGAGAAGAAGATTTTTAAGTTTTTGGTGAAAAAAATCTATTTTTGGCTCCTGTGACCTAGATGTGCAACGGACCAGAACCATTTGAACAACTTTGAAAGGGGACCACCTAAGGATCATTCCTGTGAAGATTGGCCAAAATCCGATCAGTGGTTTAGGAGGAGATGTTGTTTGAAGAAATTGTTTACGGACGGACGGACGGACGGACGGATGCACGCACAGACTGACGACGGACGACCAGTGGTCCCAAAAGCTCACCTCGTCATTACATGACAGGTGAGCTAACAAGAGGGCCCTGGTTCGCTCACCTGATCCAATGTATAATAAATGGGCCCCGGGCAGGGTCAATTTTGGCCCCAGGGCTATAATTTGAACAATTTTGGTAGAGGTCCAAAGATGAAGCTTCATATCCAATATGAAAGACCTGGGCTTTGTGGTTTCAGAGAAGAAGACTTTAAAGGTTTACCCTGCATAAAGAAGTCTATGTAAAACAAGATTTTCCCAAAATAAGTCTATGTAAAACCAAAGGGCCCAAGAGTGGGGGTATTTTTGGCCCCAGGGCTATAATTTGAACAATCTTGGTAGAGGTCCACTAGCTGAAGCTACATAATAAATATCAAAGACCTAAGCCTTGTGGTTTCAGAGAAGAAGATTTTTAAAGATTTCCCCTATATAAGTCTATGTAAAACCAAAGGGCCCCATGGCGGGGGCATTTTTTGTCTCAGGGCTATGATTTGAACAATCTTGGTAGAGGTCCACTAGCTGACGCTTCATAACAAATATCAAAGACCTAAGCTTTGTGGTTTCAGAGAAGAAGATTTTTCAACATTTTCCCTATATAAGTCTATGTAAAACCAAAGGGCCCCGGAGCGGGGGCATTTTTGGCCCCAGGGCTATAATTTGAACAATCTTGGTAGAGGTCCACAAGATGAAGCTTCATATCAAATATCAAAGACCTGGCCTTGCAGTTTCAGAAAAGAAGATTTTTAAAGATTTTCCCTGAAGAAATAACATCTGAACCTGAAACTCTATCAAATGATCAGCCTCCAGCAAAGAGGGCAAAACTTCAAAATAGTTTCAGTAGCTTTGCTTTTTTAACACTAAAATTATTCAATTGACCACTCAATATTTCAATCGACCAGTATTGACCACTTTGGGAGAACTGACCGGGACGGTTTTAACCGGTTAAAACCACCGGTTAAAACCGCCCCTGGTTTTGACCGCCCAACCTTGTTCCCTATATAAGCCTATGTAAAACCAAAGGGCCCTGGGTTGGGGGCATTTTTGGCCCCAGCACTATAATTTGAACAAACTTGGTAGGGGTCCACTAGATAAAGTTTCAAACCAAATAGCAAAGACCTGGGCCTTGCAGTTTCAGAGAAGAAGATTTTTTAAGATTTTCCCTATATAAGCCCATGTAAAACAAAAGGGCCCCCAGGCGGGGGCATTTTTGGCCCCAGCACTATAATTTGAACAATCTTGGTAGGGGTCCACTAGATGAAGCTTCATACCAAATATCAAAGACCTAGGCCTTGTGGTTTCAGAGAAGAAGATTTTTAAAGATTTTCCCTATATAAGCCCATGTAAAACCAAAGGGCCCTGGTGCGGTGGCATTTTTAGCTCCAGCACTATAATTTGAACAATCTTGGTAGGGGTCCACTAGATGAAGCTTCATACCAAATATCAAAGACTTGAGCCTTGTGGTTTCAGAGAAGAAGATTTTTAAAGATTTTCCTTATATAAGCCCATGTAAAACCAAAGGGCCCCGGTGCGGGGGCATTTTTGGCCCCCGCACTATAATTTGAACAATCTTGGTAGGGGTCCACTAGATGAAGCTTCATACCAAATATCAATGTCCTGAGCCTTGCGGTTTCAGAGAAGAAGATTTTTTAAGTTTTCGATGAAAAAAATCTATTTTTGGCTCCTGTGACCTACATGTGCAACGGACCGGAACCATTTGAACAACTTTGAAAGGGGACCACCTAAGGATCATTCCTGTGAAATTTGGTCAAAATCTGATCAGTGGGTTAGCAGGAGATGTTGTTTGAAGAAAAAGTTTACAGACGCACGCACGACGGACAAAAAGTGATCCCAAAAGCTCACCTTGTCACTACGTGACAGGTGAGCTAAAAAAAAAGATTTTGATGCCCCCAGGGTCCCTCCCCGGCTGCCCCCAGCGACAGAAGCAAGATTCTGAAAAGGCCACCCACTCCAGAGACCAAAGATCTATCAGCTCCCAAGGTTTCAAGTTTCTATCTCTAACGGTCTAGGAGGAGTTATCTGGTAATCTTTATGGAGGGGGTATGGGGTGGGGGGTGGGTTGGCCTCTGGTGACATCCACGTTGACCCGATGGAAGTTATTTCCTGATCAATGCATCTGAAAAGAACAAGAGATAAATATCAGTCCTTACAGATTTAGATACAGCAACATCTGACTCTGAGATCACTGGGGGAACAGCAGTTGTTGCCGTGGTACCATCTGTCGGTTTTCGTCGCCATGAGAACCACGAGTAACTCTCTTTCTTCTCCTTCTTCTTTGGCATATGCTGTGTACATAAATTTTGTACAGTTTTCTGAAATAAGAATCAATAGGAATACAGTAAAAACCTTTATTAAGACCACCTTTGGGTCTGTTCAAAAGTGGTCTTATGACCACCTTTGAACAGCCCCAAAGATGGTCATATACTGGAAGGACCAGTAGGATGCCGAGAAAAACTACACCTGAAAATGTCGTCTGCTTATGTCGTCTGCTGAATTTTTTTTTTTTCAAACTTTTTAAAAATATTTTTGCATACAGGTAAACAGTGTGGGCCAAGATCAGACTGCTCCTCTGATCTGTGTCCACAGTTTGCAAAAAATTACTTTTAAGGTAACCGGCAGACGGCAAAGAAGACATCATTTGTCATGATTGTTATGGGTTAAGAAAGAACAGTTGAAACCTTATAAATATGCTTTTAAAAGCAGAATTAGTTCTAAGTTTTGATGGTCTTAATAGCGGAATTTAATTGTTTTCATATTCTCAGAGCATTTACAGAAAACCTCTGTAACTAACTACAGTGATACAATTCCAGGACTTTTCAAGGATTTTATTCATTTTCCCAGGATTCCATTTCATCGACAATTTACTCATCTTTCAACTTTGGTGAGCAGAAGAAGGATGTTAATATTTCATGGGAAGACAGCCTTCTCTTTTTGGGGTGCACTGGAAAGGTGTTTATGACTTCTAGGCCGATTCCCCCATGTAAGCAATGTCTATTATATGATCACAGACTGAACAGTGCTTGTCACCCTTTAAGGGCTGAAACTATTCACTACGATTCTCTTTCATTTTTTGTGCATGGAATCCTGAATCAAGAATCATTTTCAAGGACCTTTTGTAATTTTCAAGGAGAATTTTCTCAAAATTCAAGCACCTATTTGATGTTCCCAAGGAGAATTTTCCAAAATTCCAGGACAATTTGCATTTTTCTAGAATTCCAGGAGTTTTCTAGGACCATGGTCAAATTCCAGGACTTTTCAAGGTCTGCAAACCCTGTATATTAAGACCATCTTTTAGGGATGGGTATTGTCAGAATTTTCGTATCACGATATATTGCGATATGGTTACTGAGTATCACGATACGTATCACGATATATTATTTAGCAATCTGAAACACACTGGTACTTGAAAAACCCAACTATATATGGGAAAAAGAAGGGAGTTTGCATGGGTATATATCATTTATCCTATTCCTGCTCATGCACTTACAAAACCAAGCCCAAGGTTCTTTCTAGAATTGTCCCAATGTTATGAGGTGAAAAAAAGATAATATCTGAAAATGTCATCAGAATTGTTGGCTAGGAAAATGCCATAAAATGTTATATTAGATTGATGGCCTCAGTCACTTTATTTGTGACTCATCTTTTGCAACCTGAAATGTTGCTTGATATCAGCTTTTCCGTTTTGATTTTAAACCAGTTGGTAGTTGGCCATGGTAAAGTTTGTTATGGTTTCTCTCGATTACGCTAAATTGTAAATGCTGGGCAGCTTACAATAAACTCCGTATACAACAACAGGTGCGTGATTCACCGAAATCCTAGCTCGGCCTAGGCTATGACCGGCTTATACATAAAGGGTGGGAATCAATTAAATTTCTTACTTTTGCCGCGGGAATGATACTGTTTTCACGGAGTTATATTTACCGATCAGTTTCGAAAGAAAATATGGTAAATGGATGAAAACAGAAAATATTGAAAATATCGGTATTGGCAGACCCAATTGTGATATGATTTTTTTCTGAACTGTATCGCGATATACCGATAATACCGCACATCACTACCATCTTTGGGTCTGTTCAAAAGTGGTCAAAACAACTCCAAAGATGGTTGTTTACTAGAGGATACTGGAAGAACACTTAGGATGCTGAGAAAAACTACACGTGAAATTGTTGTCAGCTTATATCGTCTGCTGAAATTTTTTACAAACTTTTTAAAAATATTTTTGCATACAGGCAAACAGTGTGGGCCCAGATCAGACTGCTCCTATAGGATCAGGAGGATGCGGGTTCAATACCTGCCGGGATAGGCAACATTCTATCGTCGAGATTGACCATTCTCTCCCTTCCACTGATTAAAGGACAGTTGTCAGTTTTTGGCGAAAGAATGTGCACCTGTACTGGTTAACCGCTTACGTATAAGCCTGCCCAGAAAAAGTGTGGAAAAGTAAACTGACCCGCTCAAAAATGACATAAAACAGTGTTGACTGGGCTGTTAAACTCCAACAAAAACAAACAAACAAACAAACAAAGAGCTGTTTTAGTGAAATTGTACAAATACCTCTGGCAATGATTTCTGGAAGGCTATCTGAGATATGATGATGGGTGCCGCTGTTGCCCAGTTGAAGTACTTGTGTCCTATTCTTATGACTAACTCCGGGTTTGTAAGCATGTTGGGGTTTTCTCGTAGATCATCGTAGGTGACTATTTTAGACATAAATTTCTCTAAGGTTACACCATCATGTTCGCTCAGTCCACCACACAATGATAAGGAGTAGGTTCCCAGATGCTTCACCTGGAGACGTAAATAAAATAGCTCGAGCATCATAAAACAGACAAGATCTTTGTGATCAGATAAGACTCAGATCAGCCTGCATATCTGCTCAGATACCAAATATCATTAATGAAGCTCTTATAGTTCTTGAGAAATAAACTTGACCATTCAGGTGAATGCTAGGGTGGCTGCAAAATTTTACAAAGTCAGTGAACCATGAAATGTAGGTCAAGGTCAAATATGGATGCTTGCATTTAAGATGCAATCCCCAAATACAAGTTTGTGCCAAGTGTCATTAATGAAGCTCTTATAGTTCTTTAGAAATAAACTTGACCAAGCTTGAGTGGTCGCAATATTTTACAAAGTCAGTGAACCATGAAATTTAGGTCAAGTCAAATATGGATGCTGCATTTAAGTTGCCAATCACAGATACAAGTTTGTACCAAATATCATTAATGAAGCTCTTATAGTTCTTGAGAAATAAACTTGACCATTAAGCTGGACGCTAGGGTGGTCGCAAACGTTGATGCCTTGACAAACGGAGGGACGGACGAATGGACGGAAAACCGGACGCCTATATCGCGCCAAGCCAGCAGCTCACATATGACTGCTTGTAGGTATTTTTGAGTGCTTGTTCAGTTAGAATGGAGTCCAAAGTACATGGATGTCTGCCAGTTCTACTATACAGACAACACAGAAACATATAAAGTGTGTGTTTTATGATAAAAAATAAAGATTCATTAAAATCAAATTACTTGATGCATTTCATTCTGACAGAAGTTATCTGATCTGGATCTTTACTGTTTGCAAAAGGCATAGTATTTGAGGCGGCGACATCTTTAAACAAGAGGGCCTTGATGGCCCTGAGTCGCTCACCTGATCCATAGGGTAACAAGTGGGCCCCGGAGAGAGCCATTATTGACCCCATGGCTATAATTTGCATAATCTTGGTAGTGGTCTAAAAGGTGAAGCTTCATACCAAATATCAAAGAACCGAGCCTTCAAGTTTCAGCAAAGAAGATTTTTAAAGGTTTTCCGTATATAAGTCTATATAAAACCTGTGGGTCCCGGGGTGCGGCCATTTTTGGCCCCAGGGCTATAAATTGAACAATCTTGGTAGAAATTTGGTAAAGTTTCATGAAGTTTGAAGCAAAACTACGGTCTCTAGAGAGTGAACAAGTATTTCAAGGAATTTGACCTAGTGACCTAGTTTTTACCTGATATGACCCATATTCGAACTTGACCCAGATATCATCAAGAAAAACATTCTGGTAAAGTTTCATGAAGATTGAAGCAAAATTGTGGTCTCTAGAGTCTTAACAAGGTAAATGTTGATGACGTAAGTCGCATGATGAATGATGCATGACATGATGAATGATGCATGACGCACTTACGACTGACAGAAAGTGATCACAAAAGCTCACCTTGAGCTTTGCTCAGGTGAGCTAAAAATTGCGGTCTCTAGAGTGTAAACAAGGTTTTGACCCCGCATGACCCATATTCTAACTTGACCTAGATATTGTAGAGATGATCATTCTGAGCAAATTTGATGATGATTGGACCAAAACTGTGGCCTCTAGAGTGTTAACAAGGTTTTTCTGTGGTTTGACATACTGACCTACTTTTTGATCCCACATGACCTGTATTCGAACTTGACCGAGATATTGTCAGGATGATCATTCTTAGCAAATTTGAGGATGATTGGACCAAAACTATAGCCTCTAGAGTGTTAACAAAGTTTTTCTATGGTTTGACCTACTGACCTACTTTGTGATCCCACATGACCCATATTCGAGCTTCACCGAGATATTGTCAGGATGATCATTCTGAGCAAGTCTGAGGATGATTGGACCAAAACTGTGGGCTCTAGAGTGTTAACAAGGTTTTTCTATGATTTGACCTACTGACCTACTTTTTAACCCGACATGACCCATATTCGTAAATGACCAAGATATTGTCAGGATGATCATTCTGAGCAAGTTTGAGGGTGACTGGACCAAAACTGAGGCCTCTAGAGTGTAAACAATGGTTTTCTATGATCTGACCTACTGACCTACTTTTTGACCTGAAATGACCCATATTCGAACTTGACCGAGATATTGTCAGGATGAACATTCTGACCAAGTTTGAGGATGATTGGACAAAAACTGTGGAGTCTAGAGTGTTAACAAGGTTTTTCTATGATTTGACCTACATTTAGACCCAACATGATCCATATTCGAACTTGACCGAGATATTGTCAGGATGATCATTCTGAGCAAGTTTGAGGATGATTGGACCAAAACTTGGCCTCTAGAATGCTAAAAAGGGTTTTCTGTGGTTTGACCTACTGACCTACTTTTTGACCCGACATGACCCATATTCGAACTTGACTGAGATATTATCAAGATGATCATCCTGAGCAAGTTTGAGGATGATTGGACCAAAATTGTGGCCTCTAGAGTGTTAACAAGGTTTTCCTTTGATTTGACCTGGTGACCTACTTTTTGACCCGACATGACCCAATATCAAACTTGAACTAGATTTCATAAAGGCAAATATTCTGAGCAAGTTTCATTAAGATTGGGTCAAAACTATGACCTCTAAGAGTGTTTACAAACAAATTGTTGACAACGGACGCCTGACACAGGGTGATGACAATAACTCACTCTGAGCCTTTGGCTCAGGTGAGCTAAAAATTATTTATTTTAAAACAATTCTCTGTCACTTTCTTGTGTGATACTAAACTAACCTCAGAAGGTAGCAGGGTTGATGATGGCCCTCCTATGGCACCTTCTACAGAGTGTGGTGACTGAGGCAGCGACGCGCCTCGACCAGACTCCACATCATCCTCTTTCTCGTCTATAGACTTGAAATGGTGGGAAAACCTGAAATGTACGCATAGTTCCATTTTGTTGCGGCTTAACCCATTTTGTACTGAATGACATCTTTTGCCTCAGACAAATGCAGAGTAACTTTTAAATCCTATATTTATACTCATTTGTTAGAACAGCCTTCTACCAGGTACTCAAAGTGTCTGTTTTAACACAATGTGGCCACCTGTTAAAGTTGCCTCAGAGGTAATATGTAACATCTCAATAGGTACTGGTATTCGTTGATAAATGTTGAAAATTATTCTGAATACGTCTAGAAATCTGTACCTGTTACACATCTTGTCCTCATTCGATATCAAATATTTGTGATGTGGATATTTTTACCCACAGCTATAGATTAGGTGGAATATCAGAAAGTTTGTATGTTTGGAGTAACTGCCCAGTCAATACTATTTAGGTCATATTGAGCAAGTCACTTTATTTATGCACACTTTTCCTGGGCAGGCTTATACATAAGAGATTAACCACTACCGTGCACATTCTTTCACAAGTATCAAGCATAATTTTAGGATACATCTCTTATTTTTCCATCAAACTATTTTCTTCTTCATTATACCATTGTGTCACTGAGTGTTAACTGATACTGGCTTACAGTTGGACAAGGCCTGCTGTCCTTGCAGCTGGGGAATGTTGTTAATTCCACTGTTTTACACTTTCATTTTCCTCTTTCTCCTCTGTCTTTCAATTTCATCTCCTCTACTATCTCTTCCCTTTTCTCCCTTTCTCTGGGAGAAGACACAAAATGGCCCAGGATGGTTGAAGTGTTGTTTAAAACCAAAAACAATCAAAATCAATCAATCTTCATTGTACCATATGGTTGGGTACCTCAGTGAGGTGATTCCAACAAATACCCACAACATATATTCCTGATAAAAATAAAAAAAGATATGTTTGTGAAACACTCATGCCCCCGGACAGCGCATGTTAAATATGAAAGCAGTATCACTTACCTAATGAAAGTTATGGCCAATGTTCAAGTCTTAAAAAAGTAGGTCAAGGTCACAAGGTCAAAAATTATGGGATTGTTGAAAAGGTCTTGTGACATAGTATGCACATGTGAAATATGAGAGCCCTATCACTTACCTAATGAAAGTTATGGCCAATGTTAAAGTTTTTAAAAAGTAGGTCAAACATCAAGGTTAACAAGGTAAAAAAATATGGTACCACTGGAAAGGTCTTGTGAAAAAGAACGCACATGTCTGGGCGCCTAAGTTTTGAATAACAAGAATTCCGCCGAAGGCTATGTAGTGCCTGCGGCTGCACAAAGTCACCAAACCATGAAATCTAGGCCAATGTCAAATAATTTATGCTTCCATAAAAGTTGCCATTCCTAGATGCAAGCTTGTACCAATATCACTAACTAGACTATCAAGTGAGCATATGCTCACTAATACCCCCGGCCAAAGCCATCGGTAACTTTCTGGCAATTCAAAGCCATCAAGTTTGACAAAAACCTATTATGAACACAGAATTAATCTTGCAAAAGTAAGGAGAATACCATTACATCTAAATAACTCACCTGATAACTAATGAGATCTTGAACAGATGTTTGAAATGTCAGTATCACAAGTTGTCTGTTTAGTCTTTTTAGAACAAAGGCTATTTCTCTTCCAATTGTCTGATTCAGTAATAACTCCTGTGCCAAGCTATAAAACATCAGCAAGCTCTCTATAGTTTAGATATGTAACCGTCTAAAGTTATGCTATGCATCACTTTTACCATACAGACCAATGGCACAAATTACCAAAATGACAAAGGGCCATAACTCACAAAGTATTTTTCGGAATGTTGTCAAAAGTTAATCAGTTCATCTACTCATCACCACCAATCTATTCACCAACTTTCAAGGCTCTAGCTCCAATAATTTTCGAGATATCTTGCTGACAAGATTTTATTAAAAAAATTTCAAAGGGCAATAACTCTTGAAAGGGGCATAATCCGGAGGAGAAAAAAAATACGCGTCAGCTAATTTTCCATGAGGAATCCATATATGAAATTTCAAAACCCTAGCATACACGGTTCTAAAATTATGCTATGCATCACTTTTACCATACAGATCAATGGCACAAATTACCAAAATGACAAAGGGCCATAACTCACAAAGTATTTTTCGTAATATTGTCAAAAGTTAATCAGTTCATCTACTCATCACCACCAATCTATTCACCAACTTTCAAGGCTCTAGCTCCAATAGTTTTTGAGATATCTTGCTGACAAGATTTTATTAAAAAAATTTCAAAGGGCAATAACTCTTGAAAGGAGCATAATCCGGACGAGAAAAAAAATACGTGTCGGCTAATTTTCCATGAGGAATCCATATATGAAATTTCAAAACCCTAGCATACACGGTTCTAAAGTTATGCTATGCATCACTTTTACCATACAGTACAACGGCACAAATTACCAAAATGACAAAGGGCCATAACTCACAAAGTATTTTTCGGAATTTTGTCAAAAGTTAATCAGTTCATCTACTCATCACCACCAATCTATTCACCAACTTTCAAGGCTCTAGCTCCAATAGTTTTTGAGATATCTTGCTGACAAAATTTTATAAAAAAAATATAACAAAGGGGAATAACTCTAAAGAACCTGGCCCCACAGCCCCAATTTTCTTTCCCACAATACAACTAGTTATGCATGTTGTTTGTACCAAATTTCAAGTTTCTAGGTACAGTAGTTCCTGAGAAATCTTTGACACAAAATTTAAGGTAACTCACAAAATACACATCTCAGTAGCAAATATAACAAAGGGGAATAACTCTAAAGAACCTGGCCCCACAGCCCCAATTTTCTTTCCCACAATACAACTAGTTATGCATGTTGCTTGTACCAAATTTCAAGTTTCTAGGTACAGTAGATCTTGAGAAATCTTTGACACAAAATTTAAGGTAAGTCACAAAATGCACATCAAAGTAGCAAATATAACAAAGGGGAATAACTCTAAAGAACCTGGCCCCACAGCCCCAATTTTCTTTCCCACAATACAACTAGTTATGCATGTTGTTTGTACCAAATTTCAAGTTTCTAGGTATAGTAGTTCCTGAGAAATCTTTGACACAAAAAAAAGTTTACACACACACACACAGAAAGTTTACACACACACAGAAAAGACGAAAACTATATACCCCCATGGCATACTCCGTATGCCGGGGGTATAAAAATTACTCAAGTTATCGATCGGAAATGGTGCGGACGGACGTACGGACGGACGGACAGATGGACGGACGGACACCGGAGGGTATATCATAATACCCCGCCACTATCGTGTGGTGGGGTATAAAAAAGTAGGTCAAAGGTCAACTACACAAAGTCAAAAATTATGGTACACCTAGAAAGGTCTTGCGACAAGAAATGCACATGTGAAATATGAAAGCCAGATCACTTACCAATCGAAAGTTATGACCAATGTATAAGTTTTTAAAAAGTAGGTCAAACGTCAAGGTCACGAGGTCAAAAATTATGGTACCACTAGAAAGATCTTGTACCAAGGAGTGCACGTGTGAAATATGAAAGCTCTACCTCTTACCAATCGAAATTTATGGCCAATGTTAAAGTTTTTAAAAAGTAGGTCAAACATCAAGGTCAAGGTCATAAGGTAAAAAATTATGGTACCACTAGAAAGGTCATGTGACAAGGAATGTACATGTGAAATATGTAAGCCCTACCAATCGAAAGTTATGGCCAATGTTAATGTTTTAAAAAAATTTGAAACAAGAGGCCCATGGGCCACTATGCTCACCAGAGCTCAGGTGGGCACTGCCCAATGGCAGCCATGTATTTTAACATGATATAATTTTAATCTACCAAATGAACCCCCATGTCCAAATGAGCACCCATGTGGACTCAGTATCTGTAACATTAGGCCTTTTATGAAGTAGAGGGGGTGGGGCATGGACCCAATGGAGCCCTGGTTGGTATGACTAAATGCGTCTTTAGCATAAGGAACAAGAATATATATGGTTTAGAAGTGGGGATCTGTAAGGCCTCTAAAGTGGTGGAGGGGTTGGGGCATGCCCTATTGATCCCAGGAAAGCCCAAGATTGTTGTCCCTAAATGTGTCTTATCATAAGGACCAAGTATATATATGGTTTAGGGGTTGGAATCTGAACGGTTTCTGAGATTTGAGGCCCTTTTATGAAGTGGAAAGGATAGGAATGGCCCTGTGGACCCCCCTACAGTAGGTGTGCTAATAAAAAGGAACAAGAATATATATGATTATTGGGTGGGGATTTGAATGGCTTCTGAAATATAAAGCCTTTTATGAAGTGGAAGGGCGGGGCACATTGCCTCAGCACAAAGAGACCCCCATATGGTTTAGGGGTGGGGATCTGAACTATTTCTGAGATATATGGCTTTTAATGAAGTAAAACAATGGGGCATGGCCTGGGCATGCCACGGGGACTCCCAAACTGGTGTCACTGAATGCCTCTTATCATAAGGAAGATGAATATATACGGTTTAGGGTGGGGCTAAGAACAGTTTCTGAGATATAAGGCCTTTTGTGAAGTGAAGGGGTGGGGCAAGGCCCCAGGAGACTCCCAGGTTGGTTTCAATGAATGTGTCTTATCATAAGAAACAAGAATATATATGGTTTAGGGGGTAGCCATCTGTAGGGTTTCCGAGATATTGTGAGATTATGAAATGGAGAAGGTGGGGCATGGCCCCAGCACATCACTGGGGACCCCCAGGTTGGTATCACTGAATGCGTCTTATCATAATGAACAAGAATATATATGGTTTAGGGGTGAGGATCTTAACGGTTTCTGAAATATATGGCCTTTTGTGAAGTGAAGGGGTGGGGCAAGGCCCCCACCCATCCCTGAGGACCCCCCAGGTTGGTGTCAATGAATGTGTCTTATCATAAGGATCAAGAATATATATGGTTTAGGGGCCGGGATCTGTAAGGTTTCTGAGATATGGGGACTTTTATGAAATGGAGGGGGTGGGGCATGGCCCCGGCGCATCCCGGGGACTCCCAGGTTGATGTCACTGAATGGGTCTTATCATAAGGAACAAGAATATATATGGTTTAGGGGCGGGGATCTGAATGGTTTCCAATATATTGGGCCTTTTATTAAGTGGAGGGGGTGGGGCATGGCCTCGGCGCATCCCCGAGGACCCCTAGGTTGATGTCACTGAATGCGTCTTATCATTAGGAACAAGAATATATATGGTTTAGGGGTCGGGATCTGAATGGTTTCTGTGATATAAGACCTTTTATGAAGTGGAGGGGGTGGGGCATGGCCCCGGCACAACCTGGGGGACCTTCAGGTTGGCATAAAAGCATACGGCTGAGAGAAGTTTACTCAAGAAACATTTCTATAAAAGTTTTTTTGTCAAAATATCTGCAATGACTTGGCAGTAAATGCCATTTTTCAATTTTCCCCATTATAAGTCTATGGAAACTCTAAGTTGCCATAGCAACCAAACTAATGAGCCGATTTTCATAAAAAACACAAACTTTCAATCCCCCAGCCCAAGGATGCTACAGATAAAATTTGGGCCCAATCGGCCCAGTGGCTTCAGAGGAGAAGATGTTTAAAAGTGTTGACGTCACATGACGACGCCGACGCCGACGGACAACTGCCTATCCTATAAGCTCCCCCGGAGCCTTCGGCTCTGGTGAGCTAAAAAGTAGTCAATGGTCAAAATCAAGATCATGAGATCAAAAATTATGGTACCACTGGAAAGGTCTTGTGATAAGGTATACACATGTGAAATATGAAAGCTCTTATCTATTACCATTCAAAAGTTATGTCCAATGCAGACAGACGCACCAAAAACTATATGCCCCCTGAATCTAGATTCCGGGGGCATAAAAATCATCCATTGATTACCCTCATCACTCCCTATTAGTATCTGTGTTTAATGCTCCATGTCAGGAGCTGTGTTTTACACTCCATGTCAGGAGCTGTGTTTTACAAACCCTGTCAGGAGCTGCGTTTTACCTTTTTGGAAAGTAAAGTTTGGCTGTTTCTGGATCCATATCTTGAATGTTGAGATCATCGAGGTATATTCCTTCTTCCTCCGGTTTGTGGCGGACATTCTTGGTCTTACGCATAAACTTGAACAAACCACCAGATGCTGCCGCTTTTTCTTCTACAACATATAATGCATCAATGTAAACTGGATTTCCACTTAATGGGAATGGATACACCTTCAGGGGAGGCAAATCCTGCAAAAGTATTTTTGTCTCCCATGGCAAAAGGGGTCAACTCTAAAAGGAAAGAATTTGCTCCTGGAAGCAAATTCTTTCCTTTAAGAGTAGACCCCTTTTTTCAGCGGGGCAGGGGTTATAGAAAAATGAACAGGAAGTCCCAAAAGTTGTCTCCCTTTGAAAAATGGTGGAAAAATCTGCCAAGTGTTCCCATTCCCCCTTAATTTTGAGTTTGACAGCCCAGTCAACTCTATTAAGGGCATGTTGAGCGGGCCAGTTTACCTAACCACTCTTTTTGCCAGGCAGGCTTACAGTAGGGGTTAACCAGCAAAGCACATTTCTGTTGCCAGAAAACAACACTTGCTCTTCTTTAATAAGCAGAAAGAAGAAAATGCCAGATCCCTGACTGAACTGAGTGTAAAATGATGTTAATGAATTTAGAGTTTAAGCAAATTTTTACTGCCATCACATGAACAAGTCCTTGAAATGAACACCCCCATAAACCCCACTTTATATAGAGAAAACTGGGGTCTACATTATTTTGCTTATTTTTGCTCCTAGACATAGGTTATGGGTACTCGTTAGAACCGCCACATTATATTCACGACTATCTTACAAAAATGTCAAAATGGTGCCATTAGTAAATGTGACGTCAAGGTTAAGGGGCGAATCTAAGTAATTTGCATATTTAATCCACTAGTGGATTACCAAATTTATTACATGGCGTTATTACAGTCTCAGTCTCGAAGTCAATGATAAACCAAATTATTTGTTTGTTTTGAAGTTTAACGTTCCCATCAACACTGTATAGGTCATTTTTGAGACATTGCTTCCAATTTTGTGGGACTTTTATCCAACATTGAGTTGAAATGACATCTCAAGCCCTGTTGCCCAATGAAACTAATAGGGTTATAAGCATGGACGAGCCGTCTCACACCGCTTTGTCTCGGCAGGCTTAGGTCCTCTAAGCGGTTTACCAGTAGTCGTGTGTGGTCGGTTTCAGCTCTGGGTGGAAGCATCATGCAGCCCAACATTGAGTTGAAATGACATCTCAAGCCCTGTTGCCCAATGAAACTAATAGGGTTATAAGCATGGACGAGCCGACTCAGACCGCTTTGTCTCGGCAGGCTTAGGTCCTCTAAGGGGTTTACCAGTAGTCGTGTGTGGTCGGTTTCAGCTCTGGGTGGAAGCATCATGCAGCCCATCTATTTCTTCATGCCCAGATGGGCGGGGCACTATAAACCAAATTAACCAATACATGTGTCAGTATTTCATAAATTCTTTGTAATGCTGTATCTGAAAAATAGCTATCTCGTTTCTTGAAAGACCAATCATACATATTCTTTTCTATTTTCAAAAAAAGACAAATGGACATACATTGAGAAAAACTTTTGAGACTTCCTGTCAGATTACCTGGACATATACACGAGAAGTGGTCTACTCCTAATGGAAAGAATTTGTTCCTGAGGAGAGTGAGTGAGTATTTGAGTTTAACGTGCCACCAATAGCTAAGGTCATATGGAGACGGGACCTCGGTTTAAAGACTCATCCGAAAATCTGGAGAAGCCCGGGATCGATCCTGCGATCCCTGGTTTACAAGGCGAGTAGTGTAACCACTACACCACGGAGGCTTCTGTTCCTGAGGAGAAAATTCTTTCCATTAGGACTTAACCACATTTACTAAAGTGGACAGTTACAATGATAAGGTGGGTATTTTGTGATAATTGAAGGATAGTTTTCCTTATTTCTCCTTACTAAACTATGTTGTGGGTATTCATTAGAACCGCCTCACCGAGGCGGTTCTAATGAATAACCACAACATAGGTTTTTATTGAGAATTGACAAAAACTATCCTTAAATTATCACAAAATACCGACAGATAAGGTTGCTAAATTTGTGATAAATGAAGGATAGTTTTCCTTATTTCTCCATATAAACCTATGTTGTGGGTATTCATTAGAACCGCCTCGGTGAGGCGGTTCTAATGAATACCCACAACATAGGTTTTTATTGAGAATTGACAAAAACTATCCTTAAATTATCACAAAATACCAACCTTATCTGTTGCTATGGGACTACCGCTTTGTTTGTTTGAATTTTGCACCCCACTAACTAATATAGGCACACAAGAGACAGGATCTCGGTTTAAAGACCCGTCCAAAGTCTGAGAAGCCCTGAAGTGAACCTATGACCCCTGGTTCATAATGCAAGTACAGTCGAACTTCGATGGCTCGAACCACTTTGGGACCATGAAAATTTGTTCGAGACAGCGGTAGTTCGAGCCACAGAGGGATACTATTAGTGCCATACCAGGAGGCATAATGGAGATAATTGTGAATATCTTTTCAGTGTTCTGTATTATAAATGTATGTTGTGTGTACTCATTAGAATCGCCTCATCGAGGCGATTCTAATGAGTACACACAGCATACATTTGCAAAATAGATGAAGAAAATCTTCCTAAATTACCCCTATATCGTATTTGGAGGCACTCCCTGCGGACTTAAGAACGGGTTCGACTCATCTATGGTAAACGAGCCATCGAAGTTCGTGCCATCGAAGTTTTACTGTAGCTTAACCATTACACCACAGATGCTTGTGGACAACAGGTAAAATGTTTCCCTGTTAATTTTTACAAGACACAACATTTTTTATAAAGAGTTCACTCTTTCACAAGTGAACACATTTTCCGTCATAGAAAAAAGGAACATTATGTTAGAACAGGTACACTAGAATAATAGAAATAAAGTTTAAATGTTATACAATTTCACTACATGCAGTTATTTTCAACAATATGTCAACTGAAATAAAGACATTCACCTATCTGAATTTCTATATAAGGGAGAGAATGACTGCAGAAAACATTTCATGATCAATATCCACAAAAGAATGGTGCTGATCTAATTAGTACTGATGCAGTTGGGATCGAACCAGCGACGTTCAGATCACCGGTCAGACCAGAATCAGACTGAGCCTCCGAGGCCGATCATTTTTAAGGAAAGCTGAAAGAGCTATCAAAGAATTATCATCAAAACATATCCTAATCAATTAAACATATCAGGGTCCAGTTGTTCAAAGCATCGTTAACTTAATGAGCTTGTGAGCAGTCAAAACATCAACTCTTCTAGAAAGCAACAGTGGTATTTTTGCTGAAAAAATGTGAGCAGCTTTTGCATATGCAAAAGCTGCTCACATAAGCTGCTCACATTTTTTTCAGCAAAAACATTTGATTATTTGCTTTATTTAATGATCAAAGTTTTAACCATATGTTAACTTACGGCATCTTAGTTTTGAACAATCTGACCCAGGTTAGTTGTCACAAAGATTAAATACACCACAACCTCTTTATTACATGTACATTTTTACTGAGGTTCAAACCGGGAACCAAGTTTAATATTTAACCCATTTAGAACCTGAAACCCCAAAACGGGTACCCTGGCAAACAGTGCAAGCCCAGATCAGACACCGCAGAATGTGGCCGCTGATCAGGGCCTACAATGTTTGCAAAAAGTTAAGCCATTTTCCAAACCAATTTGAAGAAAACACAATCTGTCACCCCAAAATTTCAAAATGGATTCCTGCCATATTTAAGTTGGTACAAAAAGGGTACACTGTTATATTCAAACAAAAATGTTTAGATAAAAAAAATGATCATTTCTAGTCATTTTTCTATATAGTTTTGATATTTTTGGAATCCAACTTACATCCTGTTGTATCCAAAATCATGTAACTATTATAATGAAGTGTTATAAAGGGATTGTGGTGTATTTTCAGTCAAAAGTAATAATATGGTAATATATTTATGTTAGTTAAATGAAGATAGGCCAAGAAAAAAAGTGTGCCCTTCTTTATTCAATTATTTTGTACTTCAAGAATAGAATAAAAGCTTGAATGGGTCACACACTGTCGTGATATGGGTCAACATAGATATAGTAGAGCAGAATGCTGCATCTGAAAAAGGCCTCCACTGTTTGTAAAATCTTCAGCCAAATGTTCAGCCATTTTCTGAATAAATTTTTGTAAAAAATAACTCGATTTGACACCCATAAAATAGAAAATGAAATCTTACAATAAATAAAGGGTGTGTACATTCAGGACAAAAGTATAAATGAAAAGCATTATTAAGAGGTGCATGTGTACCCTAATATTGTGTACCCTAACACAAGTCTGCATGGGCCAAGTGGTATGAGTAGGCCTGTCCCTCCATATAAATCCTATGGTTTGTATGGGCAGTTTGGCCCGATACATCATTTAATCTCAATGTTGGGTAAAAGCCCCACAAATTGGAAGCAACGGGAAGCAACGTGTTCAAAATAGTGTTGGCGAGAGCAAGGGACTAACTTCCCATTTCACAGGTCCTGGTGAATGCATGTCGTTTGATGTCTCAACAGTAACAATTCAGATTGGGATGTAAAACCTCAACACAAATGAACATGTACCAATGCCTTAACATCAATTTTTCTCAGCCTTTCAATCTTAAATATATATATAAGTTATATAATAGTATATGCAAAACTAACATGCATACCCGGGGTAATACCTTCTGGGGTGACGTGTCGAACCTGATCAGACAGGGAGTCCTCGGTGACAGATTTACGCGGCAAATCGCCCCAGTCCCATAGAGTTGTCTCCTCTTCGCCAAAGTGCAGGGCATCTTGTGACTCAATAGATTTCTGGCGCTCTACTTCCGTATCACTTTTAGGGGTATGGGATCTTGTGGCTACAGGGCTGTAAAAATCAAGGCTAGAGCAAAACTTAATTGACCAAAGATTACATCTGACCAAATTTTTGCTCACTTCAAGGCCTTAAGTGCAGCGACTCCTTAACAATTGTATCTCCCTTGCTCATAGGATCAAATTCTTTCCTTTAATAGATTTGGTTAATAGGAAAGTCAATATGAAATCATGATTTGTCGCCCTTGAGTTAAATGTCAGGTGTTCCTATTAGGATGTCTTCCATGTCATTGTAATTAGTAAAGTACAGACTTAATAGGAATGGGAACACCTTCAGGGAAGGCAAATTCTTCAAATGTTTTATGTCTCCCATGTCAATAGGGGTCAACTCTTAAAGGAAAGAATTTGCTCCTGAGGAGCAAATTCTTTCCTTTAAGAGTAGACCCCTTTTACAGTGGGACAGTGCTTTACAGAAAAGCGAACGGGAAATCCCAAAAGTTGTCTCCCTTTGAAAAATGGCAAAAAAAAATCAGCCAGGTGTCCCCATTCCCCTTAACTAACAGATGTCAGTGAAGGTATTTCTATATTGAAACATATGTTATGTGAATAGTTGTTAGAACCGCCCACAGAGGCCATTCTATTAAGTATCCACACCATAAGTTTCCAAAGAGGATTCCTTTATTATCCCTGTTACCCTCTCATAACCCTTATCCTGCTGAATAATTAACCCTTCTCTTGCTGAATATTCATTTAAGCCACACCCATCTCTGTCTATCAACCAATCAAATTACTTGATGTAATTTATTGCTACAAATTCATAAACTAAATGCCAAACAGTGTAGATCCTGATCAAATGGCTTCTTCAGAAGCCATCTGATTTGAATCTACACTATTTCCAAAGATAGGGGTTGTCATGAACAGCATGATAAGGGTTAAACTTTGCCACATACATTTCTGACTATCAACCAATCAAATTACTTGATTTATTGTAATCATTTAAATTTGTAAACAGAATTACAGTGTAGATCCTGATCAGATGGCTTCAGATGGCTTCTTCAGAAGCCATCTGATCTGGATCTAAACTGTTTGCAAAGATAGGGTTTCCCGTGTTCAGCAGTATAAGAGTTAATTGGAGTTACGAATGCAGTACTTAGCAAGACAGTTACATCTGAAAATATATTTTATACTCTTACCTTCCCATTGGAGAGAGATCTGTATCACTAAAGGGGTGTGGATTTAGGTAGAAGCTTTCATGGGCAGTTGCCCACTCGTTAGTACGGTCCAGTTTACTCTCCTCGACCGCAGGAAGGCTTATTGATTTCGACATTCCGGCCATCAGTCGACTCAATTCCTCTTCACTAGAGATATCCTCCATCTCAAATATTTCATCCTCTAGGTCACCAGTATTCAAAGTTGTTATGTCAGATTTTAGTCTATTTGAAGACTGTGGCATGTTTTTCTTTTTCCGTCTCCTTTTCTTTCTATTTTTTAACGGTTCATTTGTTGTTTCACTTTCAACACTAAACAAAACATCTTTTTCACTAGAAACTTCACTTTTTACCACAGACTCACTCTTGTTTGGGTCAATGTGATCATGTTCCTGCGATTTATTACTGTCATTTTGTTCACTAAGACCGGCTTCAACAGTTTCAGTTATATTATTAATTGGTGTGCTTGTGCCCTTTGCCTGATTGTCATCTTTGACCTTCTCTGTTGATGCCTGTAAGTCTTCTGTGATCTTGTCATCTGTGACCTCTGCTGATGCCTGTAAGTCTTTTGTGATCTTGTCATCTGTGAACTTCTCTGTTGATGCCTGTAAGTCTTCTGTGATCTTGTCATCTGTGACCTTCTCTGCTGATCCCTGTAAGTCTTCTGTGATTTGAATTTTGACATCTGCCTGTTCGGCCTCTTTATGAAGTTCTTTGAGACCTTGTTCCATGAAGTCACTGTCGTAAGCCAGTGGTGAGGTTGCAAGGTCAATAGGTATGTCCTGCAGAAAGAATAAGACTATTGTAACATTTCAATAGGACATCCGGTCACCTCTGCCCATTGGGGCTTGGAGAAATAGATGGGCTGCATGGTGAACAGTGGTCCCATGCAGAGCTGAAAAGACCATACGAGTACTGGTAAACTGCTAAGGCAAAGTGGTGTCAGTCAGTCTGTTCAATGCATATAAGCCTTTTGGTTTCATAAGGTGGCAGGGCTTTAGATGTCATTTCATCTCAATGCCGGGTAAAAGCCCCACAAAACTGCAAAACATTGTCTCCAAGGTGACCTAAACAGTGTTGACAGGGACATTAAACCTCAATTTAAACAAACAAAATTAATGGAACAACCAGGAGAAATAAAAAAAATTATATGAAACAGGAGCTACTCTTTAGGGGAATGGAACACATTCAGGAGAGGCAACTCCTGCAAAAGTATTTTTGTCTCCCATGTCAATAAGGGTCCACTCTTAAAGGAAAGAATTTGCTCCTAAGTCCAATCTTAAAGGAAAGAATTTGCTCCTAAGTCCACTCTGAAAAGTGGTCTACTCTTAAAGGAAAGAATTTGTTCCTAAGGAGCAAATTCTTTCCTTTAAGAGTAGACCACTTTTTCAGTGGGACAGGGCTTACTGAAAAGCAAACAGGAAGTCCCAAACGTTGTCTCCCTTTGAAAAATGGTGGAAAAGTCAGCCAGGTGTTCCCATTCCCCTTAAAAGAGCAAATTTCTTTTCTCTAAAAGCAGCACCTGAAATGGATGGATGGAAAATGTTTTGTATTTATGTGAAGCACAGGACATTAACGTTTCATCAGAAAGCCTAAAAGAGCCTTCACAGTGGCCTAAATCCATTTTTGCCACAGGGACACGGTTCATACTGATTTTGCTCTTCTAGAATGAAATATAAGCATACTAGTATATACAGTGTGTGTGTCTATATATATATATATCCTACTGAACAAGACAAAACTATTACCTGTACAAACAGTGTAGATCCAGATCAGATGGCTTCTGAAGAAGCCATCTGATCAGGATCCACACTGTTTGTAATGAAGTTTGTGAAAATATAAAGTAATTTGGTTGACTTATAGTCAGAAATAAGGGTTAAATAGTTTTTTAAACAGACTATATACACACAAAACAAAATCTAAAAGCCTGAAATCAAGATGAAAATCAAGCTCTAAAAGCCTGAAATCCTGCAAATGCCTGAAAAATATGAGGCCTGAAATATATATATTACATGCATTACAGAGAAATACCATGATTTCTACCAGACATAAACTTGGTATTTTCCTTTTTGCTAAGAAGAAATATTTCCTCTTAGCCGGGGAAATAAATCCCTTCAGCTGGAACTACTTTATGTACAAGATACGAGATACCGCTTTGCAGTGAAATTGTTCTATTCAAACGCGGGAAAGTTTCAATCACGGCGACGTTATTCATGACGTCATTGTAATGGCGTCTAAGAAATATCAACAGACGTTCAGAATGCGTGACGTTTGAGTCGGATGCAACGCTGAAACAAAAGACAACATGGATATGACCATTGATTAGGATGTAAGTTTTGCTTTATTTAATCTAACGTTTTACTTGTTTTATCACTGAAACACTTTGTTTCTTCTATTTTTGTTCAAAACTGTAGAAAGCGCTTTCAAAATGGCGCCCATCCAGTTGTTCTTCCACCCAGATTCTGTAACACTTCGCTGATTGAACCGTTTACATGAGCTGTAAACAGTCAACTGAACGGGCATTCGGATCCAAAATTAAAGATCCAAACTCTCCTAAAAGTCTATGGAAGTGCATGTAATATACAGATTATACATTTCTCCTATTTGAAATATGGGATTTATAAACCTCGGGAGGTAAAACAATCCGTTAAAGAAACTCGTGCTTCGCACTTGTTTCTTTATCGGATTGTTTTACCTCCCTCGGTTTATAAATCCCATATTTCAACTAGGAGAATGAATAATCTATATATACTAGCACGCTTATATTTCATTCTAGAAGAGCAAAATCAGTAAGACCCGTGTCCCTGTGATTTTTGTTATGATAAGCAAATGAAGGACTTCGAGGCTGATGAAATGTCAATGTCCTGTGCTTGATGCACAGAGCCGGCCTCGGTAGCTCAGTCGGTTGCGCGTCTGACTGGTGATCAGGAGGCCGTGGGTTCGACTCCCGCCGGGGTCGGCAACATTCTTTCCTGGAGATTGATCATGAAATCTTTTCTACGGTCATTCTCTCCCTTCCGCTGATTCAAGAAGGGCAGTTGTCAGTTTCTGGCGAAAGAATGTGCACTGTACTGGTTAACCGCTTACATATAAGCCTGCCCAGGAAAGTGTGGATAGGTAAACTGACTGGCTCAAAAATGACCTAAATAGTGTTGACTGGGTCATTAAACTCCAATACAAACAAAGTGATGCACAGATCTATGCATATATTTTAGTCAAAAGTATTCATATTTATTTGTTTGATTTTAGGTTTAACATCCCCGTCAACAGTGTATGGGTCATTTTGGAGCCGTTGCTTCCAATTTAATGGAACTTTTACCCAACACTGAGATGAAATGATATCTCAGGCCCTGTCCCCCAATGAAACCAATAGAGTTTATAAGCATGGACTGTCCGACTCACAATGCTTTGCCTGGGCAGGCTTAGATCCTCTAAGCGGTTTACCAATACTCGTATGAGGTCGGTTTCAGCCCTGCAAGGAAGCAGCATGCAGCCCATCCATTTCTTCAAACACCGATGGGCGGGGGCCGAAAAGAATTCATATAATATATATATACATGTATTTGTAATGGATATGCTTATATTATGTACATGAATCAGAAATATTTATGCCAGATGATGATGATAATAATTCTACTAATAACAACAACAACAATTATAGCAATAATGAATGGTTATGGTATATGTATCAGCAATTTATTAAAATAGCTTTTAATCCTTCTCTTGCTAAATATTCTTATAAGCCACACCCATCTCTGACTTTGAACCAATCAGATTACTTGATGTAATTAATTCCTACAAATTCATAAACTGAATGTCAAAATGTGTAGATCCTGATCAGATGGCTTCTTCAGAAGCCATCTGATCTGGATCTACACTGTTTCCAAAGATAGGGCTTATTGTGAACAGCAGGATAAAGAGTTAAGTGCATTTATAGCAATGTACTTGATAGTTAAACTGAATGTAACTACCATTATGATCCCAAGTATTGGAACATATAGACCTGAGCAAACAGTGTAGACCCAGATCAGACTCCTCCTTCAGGAGCAGTCTGATCTGGGTCTACACTGTTTGCCATTCTGTCTGCACCTTTTGGACTCCTTGCTTGATTGTGAAACCAATTTGTTTTTGTTTGTTTGTATTGGGAGTTTAACAGCCCAGTCTACACTATTTAGGTCATTTTTGAGCCAGTCAGTTTACCTATCCAACCTTTTCCTGGGCAGGCTTATAAGTAAGCGGTTAACCAGTACAGTGCACGTTCTTTTGCATGAAACTGACAACTGCCCTTCTTGAATCAGCAGAAGGGAGAGATGACCCTAGAAACCAATTTGTTAAAATTTTTGCAGATATACAGCAAGTTCTCCAGGTGTCCGAACTTCAGGATTTCAACAGAAAAACTCAATATTCCGTGGCTAGCCACTTCCGCCTCAACCCACAGGGTTTGGTTTTTAGTTTAACAGTCCAGTCAACACTATACAGGTTATATAGAGCCAGTCAGTTTACCTAACTGCAGGGTAAACCGTTATGCTTAGGCTGATAACCAGTAAAGAGCATGTTTGTTTGTTTTGTTTGTTTGATTTGGGGTTTAACGTCCCCTTCAACACTGTATAGATCATATTGGAGACGTTGCTTCCAATTTTGTGGGACTTTTACCCGACATTGAGATGAAATGACATCTCAAGCCCTGCCACCCAATGAAACCAATAAGGTTTATATGCATGGATGGTCCAACTCACACCACTTTTCCTGGGCATGCTAAGAACCTCGAAGCGGTTTACCAGTATTCAAGTGCGGTTGGTTTCAGCTCTGCGTGGAGCATCATGCAGCCCATCTATTTCTTCAAGCCCCGATGGGCGGGGGCTAGTAAAGGGCACGTTCTTTTGCCAGAAATCCAACGCCCAAGACTTTGCTGGCACAGTGAAATTCCACTATTAAGACCGCCTAAAATTAATACTAATTCTGCTTTATAAAGCTTATTTAGTAGGCTGCAATTATTTTCTCTGTGTTTTCTACACACAGTGTCCTCTGGTCAGAAACCACCTTTGGGACTGTTCAAAAGTGGGCTTTAAGACCAGTCCCAAAGGTGGTCTTAATATAGGACTTTTTTACTGTACATGTATACAAGTATTACCTCTAGGGCTGGCTAATGGGAGCTGAAAAGATAATGGGTCATCATTCCTGTCATTGCGATCGATAATCGATTAGTAATCACTGAAGATTTGGTCATAAATTTACCTGTATGGCTTTCTTTCTGAGCATGACTCCTACCATATGCTGTACTTTGCCAGGCAGGCCTGAGCAAACTGTGTAGACCAAGAGGAGATGGCATAAACATGGCTTCTTATCTTGGTCTGCACTGATTGCACTCATACAGCTATTTTAGGCGCAACTTTGGGTAGTTAATTGTACTTATAAATCAAATAATTGATTGCAAGCAAATCAGTAACGATAGTCATTTTTGTGGAATTTATCGATCAATTATTCGATTAATCGTGCCAGCCTTAACCCTTGTTCTGCTGAGCCCGGATATGCCTTATCTTTGAAACAATGTAGATCCAGATCAGATGGCTTCTGAAGAAGCCATCTGATCAGGATCTTCATTGTTTGCCATCCAGTTTATGAATTTCTTGCAATAATTTGCATCAAGTAATCTGAATGGCTGATGATCAGTAGTGGGTGTGACATATTGAAATATTCAGCATGACAAGGGTTAAATACCTCAGCGTCATCTTCAACTTCTTCCACAAAGAAGGCCTCACCCGAGTCACCCAGTTTCATCTGTATATTCACAGGTTCACCATTGATCTCAATATCAACCTGAAAGAAGGGAAATGTATACAACTTAATCCTTTTTGTACCAAAAGGAATCTTCCACCTTATATATAGCTGGAGTCCATTTCTAAATTAAGGGGTGTCAGGTTGTCGAATCTTCAAAATTGATTTGGAAAATGGCCGAACTTTTTGCAAATAGCGTTGTTTCGATGAGACGCCGCAGAATTCTGCGGCGTCTTATCTGGGCCTGCACTGTTTGCCAATGTACCCGTTTTGGGGTTTCCGGTACAAAATGGGTTAATGATCCTAAGTATTGGAACAGACAGGCCTAAGCAAACAGTGCAGACCCAGATCAGGGTGTCCCAGTTTTAAGGATTTTTTACGCGATAATGTAAATGCACCATCTTCGGGAGAAGCAACTCTTGAAAATACACAAACAGACTTCAGCAAACAGTGCAGACCGAGATCAGAGCAAAACAATGCAGACCCAGATCAGACTGCTTCTGAAAGAGCAGTTTGATCAGGGTTTACACTGTTTGCAATTCTGTCTGCACCTTTCGGACTCCTTGCAAGAATTTTTAAAGGTGGATTATTGAGCTACCGGGTCTAAATTTTTTTTTTTTCTGGTTTTTATCTTCAATGCATACTCCTTTGTCATGTTCGCCCCCGCCCATAGGGGCTTGAAGAAATATATTGGCTGCACGATGCTTCCATGCAGAGCTGAATCCAGCCCGCACACTAGTACTGGTAAACCGCTTAGAGGATCTAAGCCTGTCCAGGAACCGCAGTGCGAGGCGGACCGTCCATGCTAAAAAACCCTATTAGTTTCATTGGGTGACAGGCCTTGAGATGTCATTTCATCTCAATGTCGGGTAAAAGTCCCACAAAATTGGAAGCAACGTCTCCAAAATGACCTTTACAGTGTTGACGGGGACGTTAAACCTCAAATCAAACAAAAACAAATCCTTTGTCATGTGTACACTTTTGGAGCCAAATACAGCTTCAGAACTTTGTGAAAATGGTCGTTTTCATTCGTGTTTACCCTTCGCTCTGAACATGTGTTCGGAATTTCTGTTCTAAAAATAAATCTGTCACTTTACACATACATGGCGACAGTATCGTCTCTGAGTGTCGTTACTTATGGCATGGTATTCAGCTTCATATTTTTTTTCCGATTCAGGCATGGCCTAAGCAAACAAGGCCAAAAATGAATGTCGCATAACGTCATATATGGGGATTCTATTTTTGTCACGAACTAAAAATAGATCTAACTAGTGTTCGAAACCTAGTTAGGGAATCCCTCTCAAACTCGTTTACCTGTCATCATAATTGTTCGCATTTTTGCATTAAATGCATTCATTTGTATTGTTTTAAAGAAAAATACCGGCTATATGTATTTTATTTTTGGAAGCATTTTCTTTTACTTGGGGATCATTCAGTCATGATATTCATTCCTTCATTTTTGGGGAATTCCATTTCATTTTACAAAACATTCATCAAATTATCCCCAAGTTCTACCAGGCTACAACAGCCTGATACAATTTATCACTTTTCATGTAGCTGATACTTTGGAATTTCATGTTAATACTGCTTCACACTCAGTCACACTGGCTGACTGGGTAGTTACTCACACTGGCTGAGTAGCTGGATTTCACGGCAAACCGGTCACACTGGCTGACTGGATAGTTACTCACACTGGCTGAGTAGCTAGACTGACATTAACTGCAGACCAGTCACACTGGCTGACTGGATAGCTACTCACACTGGCTGAGTAGTTCGACTGAGAATCAGCATTATCATGTTTTCCAGCCAAATGCAAGTATCGCCAACATGGCAAATGCGCTGTGCCAGCCGCACTGATCAGAGCAAGTGCCATGTTTGTGAGCATATGATTCATTCTATCAGCAGCTACTGAAAAGTACGTCCCCCTGGTTCAGCATGGTCCGCATACCGCGTGGCCAGTGTCAGGCCCAGTACAGATGACACTGGTACACAGTCTGAACTAGGACTTCTGGGCCAATGACTGAGCTGGTCCCATTTAGCCAAAATATAAAAGGAATAAAGAGAGAGATAATAAAAGAAAACATAGAGTACTTGTAGTTTTACTGACCCCTAAACATTATCTGTCATTAAGTCATACTTAATGAAACTGCCAGGTGACCCGTCATAAATAGTAATTTTAGGAGATAAAATTTTGTTTGTGATGGGGTACCCTTTAAATCTAGTTTGATGCTGCAACTAATAGTTTTTGTTTTAAACTCATACTCTGCTAAGGTATTATAGATGGTATATTAAAGGTCGAGCTGTCTGACCTCCATAGGAAAGGTGGTGAAAAATCAAACACTAAGGCTGATCAAACAATGCACCAACGTCAGTTCTGTTTCTGTGCTTGGAAGACCACATTTCTTCCATTTGCAAAGCTTTCCACCAAGACCACCCCACCACAACACCTTGCATCAGTGACATGGAGCAAGGGATCAGCTCAAGTCCCAGATGAGACCATAGTAATCAGAAAGTGTTTCAAAGTTAATGCAATGTTTGGGGAATTCCATTTCATTTTACAAAACATTCATCAAATTATCCCCAAGTTCTACCAGGCTACAACAGCCTGATACAATTTATCACTTTTCATGTAGCTGATACTTTGGAATTTCATGTTAATACTGCTTCACACTCAGTCACACTGGCTGACTGGGTAGTTACTCACCCTGGCTGAGTAGCTGGATTTCACGGCAAACCGGTCACACTGGCTGACTGGATAGTTACTCACACTGGCTGAGTAGCTAGACTGACATTAACTGCAGACCAGTCACACTGGCTGACTGGATAGCTACTCACACTGGCTGAGTAGTTCGACTGAGAATCAGCATTATCATGTTTTCCAGCCAAATGCAAGTATCGCCAACATGGCAAATGCGCTGTGCCAGCCGCACTGATCAGAGCAAGTGCCATGTTTGTGAGCATATGATTCATTCTATCAGCAGCTACTGAAAAGTACGTCCCCCTGGTTCAGCATGGTCCGCATACCGCGTGGCCAGTGTCAGGCCCAGTACAGATGACACTGGTACACAGTCTGAACTAGGACTTCTGGGCCAATGACTGAGCTGGTCCCATTTAGCCAAAATATAAAAGGAATAAAGAGAGATAATAAAAGAAAACATAGAGTACTTGTAGTTTTACTGACCCCTAAACATTATCTGTCATTAAGTCATACTTAATGAAACTGCCAGGTGACCCGTCATAAATGGAAGCATTTTTTCCAGATAGCTCAATAATGCACCTTTAACAAATTTGTTAAAATATTTGGAGAATTACAGCAAGTTCTCAGGGTCTCCCAATTTTTAGGATTTTTACGGTATACTGTAAATGCACCACCTTCAAAAGCATGTGGGAAACCCCTAAAGGGGTACCATGGCAAACAGTGCAGGCCCAGATCAGACGCCGCAGAAAGTGGCATCTGATCAGGGTCTGCACTGTTTGCTTTCATAATTTTTCATCAAAAATAAAATAAAAACAAAAAAAATTAGCCTGACACCCCTTATATATGACAAATGGACTTGTCCAACATAATAGCAATCGAAGAGTCCACTAATATACAATACCCTTATCCTGCTGAACATGACAACCCCTGGCTTTACAAACAGTGTAGCTCCAAATCAGATGCCATCTGATCAGTATATACACTCTTGGATATTGCAGTTTGCAAATTGAATGACTACATTAATTATTTATATTCAAGTTATTTGATAGGCTGATAGTCAAAACTGGGCATGGCTAATTTAGTAAATTAGTTTATTCAGCAGGATGAGGGTTAAATGTGGTGTCTGATCAGGGTGTACTTGTTTCCTTAAAGTACCCAAATTTTCTAAGTCAACACTGCCATGTATATTGTAAACAAGGGGCCACTGAAGTTTGACTATTTTAAAGTTTTTTTTCCTGTGACTTACCGGCAGCTTGGTCTATTTCAAACACAGTCGGTGCAGGCGACCTTATTCCAGATGTCATGACCCAGATATAGATAAAAATTTATTAATCTGCCCTTGAAAACTGCAAACCTCAAACAATAATTAGGCCTGGTACAACTAAACCTATAAATATGATAGAAGCCTCTGTGGTGTAGAGGTTATGCTACTAGCCTCATAAACCAGGGGTCGTGGGTTCGATCCCGGGCTTCTCCAGACTTTCGGATGAGTCTTCCTAGGATCTTAGCTGTTGGTGGGACGTAAAACTCAAACTCACACAAACTCTCTTTATATCACTAATTGTTATAACATGATCTTTATGTGTAACACATGGATTTAACCTATTGTATACTAGTGGACTCTTCTGCTGCTATTGTTTGTTTGATTTGTGGTTTAACGTCCCCGTCAACACAGTATAGGTCATTTTTGAGACGTTGCTTCCAATTTTGTGGGACTTTTACCTGACATTGAGACGAAATGACATCTCAAGCCCTGCCGCCCAATGAAACCATTTGGGGTTTATAAGCATGGACAGGTCTTCTGCTGCTATATGTTGGACAATCTGCCATAGGGTGGTAGGCCCATTTTTTTTCGTTTTTATTCTATTTTTTGACGAAAATTCTGTTAACAAATAGTGCAGGCCGTGATCAGACGCCGCATTCTGCGACATATAATCTGGGCTGCACTGTTTGCCAGGTACCCCTTGATGGGTTAAAGATTAATCCCAAACATGGATAGATTAAACAGAAAGATTACCATTATTCTACAGTAGAACTTCGATGGCTAGAACAGCGATGGCTCGTTTACCATGGATGTGTCGAACCCATTCTTGAGCCCCTAGCGAAATCCTCTACATAAGAAATTGTGGGGGATAATTATGGAGATTTTAGTCTTTATCTTGCAAATGTATGCTGTGTGTACTCATTAGAATCGCCTCGATACGGTGATTCTAATGAGTACACACAACATACATTTTCATTATAGAACACCGAAAAGATGTCTAAAAGTATCTCCTTATGCCTCCTGACAGTAACCTCAGTAGCTCGAACTACTCCTGTCTCGAACAGATTTTCGAGGTCCCAAAGGTGTTCGAGCCATTGAAGTTCGACTGTATATTACTTAAACACATTTTTGCTTAATTAGCAAACACAATTGTTGCAATGGACCCTACATGTAACAATACTGTTACAAAGGTTGTGCTGTATTCTCGGGAAAAAAAAATGAGAAAAAAAAAATATGTCATCTGCTCTTACATTTTCCATACCACTTGAAGGTTAAACTATCTTTTTCACTGTTTTTTACCCATTTTGTACGAAATGGAATCTTCCACCTTATAAACAGCAGGATCAGTAGTCCATTTTCCAAACTTGATTTTTTTTTTTTTTGTGATATACCCGGTATATAGAAAATAAATGCATTTTCTGCAAAAAGTGATGGCCCTGATCAGACGCAGCAGAATGCGACGTCTGATCTGGGCCTTCGCTGTTTGCCAATGACCCATTTTGGAGTTTTCTGTATAAAGTGGGCAAAATAAGGGACAAATTACAATACTATTGTTATCATAGCAATATTACCACTATTTATAACTGACCTGATTTAGTTTCTCAGATCTAGTTTTGAACCAATCTGTGAAAAGCTGTGGTCTTAATTATGCTATCTATGGCCTTGATAAATATGTATAGATATGTAAATGCATGTACATAATAGTATGGGGAAACCCCAAAACGGGTACCCTGGCAAACAGTGCAGGCCCAGATCAGACGCCGCAGAATGCGGCGTCTGATCAGGGCCTACACTGTTTGCAAAAAGTTCAGCCGTTTTCCTAACCAATTTTGAAGAAAACACAACCTGACACCCCTAAATTTGGAAATGGACTCCAGCTATATATAGGGAGGAAGATTCCATTTGGTACAAAAAGGGTTAGGAGGCCCAGGCTTGTTCAGAATATGATCTACCTGCACAAGTGTCAAAAGCTGATATGGATTTTTTTTTATCTCACAAAGATAAGACAGCTTTTGCTTTGCTCTTTCAAACTTACAATAAAAAAAAAATATTGTATTTCTGACTCTTCATAGATTTGTCTGTTTGAATTGGGGTTTAACGTCCCTGCCAACACTATTTAGATCATTTTGGAGATGTTGCTTCCAATTTTGTGAGACTTTTACCCAATAATGGGGTGAAATAACATCTCAAGCCCAGCCTCCAATGAAACCAGAAAGCTTACAATTAAGCATTGGACGATCGGTATCACACCACTTTGCCTGGGCAGACTTAGTCCCTCTATGCAGTTTACCAGTACTCTTGTGTGGTCAGTTTCAGCTCTGCTTGGAAGCACCATGCAGCCCAATCTATTTCTCCAAGCCCCGATGGGAGGGGGTGAGACGCCAAGTTCTGCAACGGAAGGTCAGGTGGTTTTTCTCCGGGTTCTCCGGTTTTTGTCCACCTCTGATTAACGATCGGCCTGATATGAATAAAATAATCTTGAAAGGGCCGTAAAACCAAAACCAAACTGATGGGCGGGAGCGAGGACTCTAATAAAGGCACATCACGACACCAATTTAGAATGCTGCTGAAGTTACAACAGCACAAAAACTTAACGCTCTGCATGCTGGGTAGGAAAAATAAGAAAAATATCAACAACTTGTCATCTGCTGAAATAGCCTAGAGAGTGGTAAAGGTTAACCCTTGTCCTGCTGTGCCCGGATATGCCTTACCTTTCAAATAATGAAGATCCAGATCAGATGGCTTCTTCATTGGCTTCTGAAGAAGCCAACTGATCAGGATCTACATTGTTTGTCATTCAGATTGTGAATTTGTTGCAATAATTTGAATCAAGTAATCTGATTGGCTAATAATGAGTAGTGGGTGCGGCTTACATAAATATTCAGCAGAACAAGGGTTAAAAAGATCAATTATAATTATCATTTGAGGGCCTCATGGAAGCTTAGCTCCTATAATGTAAATTTGTAACTCTCGTAAAAGAAATAAAATAAAGAATTTTATTTATATGCATTAAGCTTTTGCGATAAAGAAGGGGGGAAGCTTCTGACTTTTGTTGATTAAGAATTGTGTATTTGTTTGTTTGTTTGTTTGATTTGAGGTTTAATGTCCCCGTCAACACTGTAAAGGTCATTTCGGAGATGTTGCTTCCAATTTTGTAGGACTTTTACCCGACATTGCGATGAAATGCTATCTCAAGCCCTGTCGCCCAATGAAACCAAAAGGGTTTATAAGCATGGACGTTCGACTCACCGCTTTGCCTGGGCAGGCTTAGATCCTCTAAGAGATTTACCAGTACTCATGTGCGGGTCGGATTCAGCTCTGCATGGAAGCATCATGCAGCACATATACTTGTTCAAGCCCCGATTGGGCTGGGTCCGTATGAAATGTGTATGTATTTCAGTTTTACATCCAGTCTGTCAGTCATCTTGGAAAAATCAGGTAGTTTCGAACAACTGACATTCGAATTTCACTGTGTTCACATACTTAACCCACTTTGTACCAGAAACCCCAAAACAGGTACCCTGACAAACAGTGCAGGTCCAGATCAGATGCAGCAGAATCTGGTGTCTGATCCGGGCCTACACTGTTTGCAAAATGTTCAGTCAGTTTGAAGAAAACACAACCTGACCCCCCCCCGCCCACCCCTAAATTTTGAAACGGACTCCTGCCATATATATCGAGGAAGATTCCATTTGGTAAAAAAAGGGTTAAATTAAATCACAAAACATTCCGGGTTGACTTTCCGTAACTTAAAAGATTCCAGCTGAGGCCATTTTTTTTTTCATAAAATCAAAATGCGTACTCACCACTTTTTCACGTGATCTGAGAACACCGAGCTTGCCAAAGCGTACGTGAAATGGTGACGATTTGAAAGTTCCATCTTCTTGTTCTATTATAATGGCATCAATAGCCCCCGTAAGGGTAGCTGCATTTATCTCATTGTAGAAACCTTTGACGTTTGAGAACAGTTTGCCAACATAACTGAAATAGCTCATTCTCTGCAAGCCTCGCGGACTTTAGTTTTCTACACACTCGTCTGAAAGTAGAGTAAAAGAAAGCATTTAAAAATCTATGAACAGTTCCAAAAACACCTTTGGGGCAATAAAATTTGTTCGAGTTTAATAGGGGATGTCTGAGTCACTGAGGGTTATTTATATTGCCAAGTTAGGATGTATAACAGAGAAAATAAAGATAATATTTTCTTCTGAAAATATATTATGATATGCTTTTTTGTTACAAATTGTACAAGTTTATCAGAATTGCCATTTAGGCAATTCTAATGAGTACACACAACATACCCTAATGGGCAGAATAATACTCCTAGGGTCCTACAGTGTTTACAGCCGGCCTCTGTAGCTCAGTTGGATGCGCGTCTGACTTGTGATCAGGAGGATGCGGGTTCGATACCTGCCGTGTTCGGCAACATTCTTTCATGGTGATTGATCATGAATTTTTTTCTGCGGTCATTCTCTCCCTTCCGCTGTTTCAAGAAGGGCAGTTGTCAGTTTCTGGCGAAAGAATGTGCACTGTATTGGTTAACCGATTACATATAAGCCTGCCCAGAAAAAGTGTGGATAGGTAAACTGACCGGCAAAAAAATAGTGTTGACTGGGCCGTAAAACTCCAATACAAACTTACAAACAAAACGGTGTTTACAAGTGCTAAACAACCATGTCATATTATATACAGTGAAATTCCGCTATTAAGACCTAAAATTAAGACTAATTCTGCTATAAAAAGCTTATTTAGCAGGTTGCAGTTATTTTTTCTTTGTGTTTTCTGCATACAGTTTCCTCTGGTTAGAGACCACCTTTGGGACTGTTCAAAAGTGGTCTTAAAGACCACTTTTTAACAGTCCCAAAGGTGGCCTTAATATAGGGATTTTATCTGATTTAAACTGTTTTATCCAAAACTATGTTTGATATTGTATGCTGGTCAGAGGATTCACATACGAAAATGTACATTTGTAAGATATGTCAGTCCTTTGTCTCTCAGTACCAATTGATTGTCATCTGCACCAGATTTTTCCTTTGTGCTGTAACGGCAGATTTGTTAACATAGCAACACTATTGTCCAAATAAGTCAGTCCTGTTAAAACCCTAAAATTGCCAATCACAACTATTGCAGACATCTTTTTCAAATAATTCTGTCTGATTTTTCAAAGAAAATAAAGCTTGACTTTTCATGTGAATTGTCTGCTAGGCAGATGATTCACATGAAATGTCAAGCCTTATTTTCCTGAAAATAATTCAAGAAGAATAATTTTTGTCTGCTCTAAAATTTCACATGGTGCTTTAACCCATTTAGTACCAGAAACCCCTAAACGGGTAGTTGACAAACAGTGCAGCCCCAGATCAGATGCAGAATGCGGCATCTGATCAGGGCCTACACTGTTTGCAAAAAGTCCAGCCATTTTCCAAATAGATTTTGAAGAAACTCTAAAGTGTGAAATGTATATTACATTTGGTATAAAAAGGGTTAAGGCTTAATTTGTAAATCACTGATCAATGTGGATAGTAATGGATAGTAATGGGATAGTAACGGAAACAAAACACGGTCATCGACTTACACTTACAATGGTCAGTGAAGGCACCAGTGACTTTTTCCCCTTTCAAGCACTACAGAAAATTTTAGAGCAAACAACAACATTTTATCTTCTTATTTTCATAGAAAAGGGGATTGACATTTAATATCAATTGACTACTATTTGTTTGTTTGTTTTGTTTGATTTGAGGTTTTATGTCCCCGTCAACACTACTTAGGTCATTTTGGAGATGTTGCTTCCAATTTTGTGGGACTTTTACCCGACATTGAGATGAAATGACATCTCAAGCCCTGTCGCCCAATGAAACCAATAGGGTTTATAAGCATGAAATATAATTCAGAAGAAAATGTCCAGGTTTATTTTCGCTGCTTAATAAATTTAAGAATTCCACAATGTCATCTGCTTGCACTTCAATTAACACCTATATGGGTACCCTGGCAATAAACAGTGCAGACCCACATCAGATGTGACGTCTGATCAGGATCTGAACTGTTTGCTAAAAGAATTGTCCGTCTAATATAGAATAAAAACACACAAAAAATAGGCCTGACACCCCTCAAATGTCAAAACTGACTTGTCTAACATATATAGCAATGGAAGAGTCCGCCATCAAAGCTAGTCAGATGTGTATCATAAGTGAAGAGATCCAGTCCCCAAAGGCATCATATTTTGTGATAAACCAATTAGTACATTATAATTACTAAATCAGAGATACATTGTACATACATGTCGACAGCTGTTAGTTGGAAATAGATGTTGTTGACTCATCAGTAGATAACCTACATGAACTTAATTAACTTTAACCCTTGTCCTGCTGAGCCTGGATATGCCTTATCTTTCAAACAATGTAGATCCAGATCAGATGGCTTCTGAAGAAGCCATCTGATCAGGATCTTCATTGTTTGCCATCCAGTTTATGAATTTGTTGCAATAATTTGCATCAAGTAATCTGATTGGCTGATAATCAGTAGTGGGTGTGACATATTTAAATATTCAGCAGGACAAGGGTTAAGATGAACAGACACACTGGCTGTATACATTTGTAGGTTCATGTTTTCTCACCATTTTACTTCTTAACCTGTTTAGTACCACCCCAAAACGGGGTACCCTCGCAAACAGTGCAGGTCCAGACCAGATGCCGCAAAATGCGGCGTCTGATCTGGACCTACACTGTTTGCAAAAAGATCAGCCATTTTTCTGAATAAATTTGAAGAACACAACCTGCTGACACCCCTAAATTTTGAAATGGGGAATGTTTAATCTGTTCCAAGCAACTCAATTTACTTTCAATTCATGTTACTGTGTGTTGAATTTGTAGTATGTGTGTAAAATGTCAGCTGATTTTAAAAGTGAGTCACATCAAGTCATATTATCATAAAGTAAATTTGTGTGGGTCTACAGCATGTAAATCCCACACAACAAAATGTTGTAAGATCTATTTTTGTACACAAAGATGCATTTTCATGAGCTGTGTCATGTAGCAAAATCCCTTCATAAGAATGACAAATGTTCAATTAACCTACAACAACCCCCATTTTTGCAGTGCAGATCCTGGTCAGATGGCTTCTGAAGAAGCCATTTGATCAGGATCTATACTTTTTGTCATGAAGTTTGTGAATCTAACAAATTCACTGTATTTGTGGATAGTCAGAAATGGGTGTGACCAAATTAATTCATTCAGCAGGATAAGGGGTTAAAATGTGGCATATACATCTTCCCACAGAAAATCATGCTGCTGTACAATTGACCCCTCCTTATGCGCCGCTTAGCCAAGCCCCATCAAGGAACATAACTCTATTGTTGCTACCTTAGACAAGCTATTCAAAAAATGGCGACGTAAGCAATAACTACACGAGCAACACTGAAAGATTTACTGGCCGATTTTTACAACAGGCTGCAGAAGAATACTGTCACAATGTGAAAATGTTCATTTTTTTTTCCTTTTGGTTTGTCGACTTTTAATTAGAAAAAAACGCACTTAAAAAACATTTCCTGGAGGGTTCTGAAATCTTCATACAGTTTCGGGTATTGATGCACATCACAATAGAAACTCCCTCGTTTCGATCTAAAACTTCATACGTCTCTAGAAAATCACCACGTTGTACCCCTGTGTACTATATTTTAGCAGAGATAAGAAAAATAATGTATACCCCTAAAACCCCCAGTTTTACTAAATAAAAGTGGGGTGTAAGGGGGTCAGAATTATACAGGCATCTTTTCATGATGACTGGCTGAGCTTAGACAATTAATAATAATAAGAACAGTTTACAGTGGACCCTCTGAATACCGACATTCGTTGTACGACAAAAGGTTATAACGACAATTTTCTCCGAACAAATCCTTAGCCCAAGGCTTAGCCTTGATTTTGATCAGCACGAGCATCCCTTTGGTTGGAAACGCCCATTTTGAATCCATAGGAATGAGATTCTTGTAATCTGGTACTCGTAGAACAAATGTTCTAGACATTTGTCAGAATCGCCTCGACGAGGCGATGCTAAAAATATCGATTACATTTCTTTGTTGGAGTAATTAAGGGGTAAAGGGCATTTATTATCTCATAATCATTGGCGTTCTTTGTAACGACAAATTCCTTATTAAGGCAAATATATTAGGAAACAAAAATTGTCGTTATAACGAGGGTACCTTGTACTTGTGCAACATAATGTTATATATCATTGCTCAAGGAAAAGCAATTATCAGATGAACTGTTTTCACATTTTCTAGTCTACTCCAGACAGTGATTTTGAGTTCTCACAGAGGCGATTTAATGAGTACTTACATTTTGTTTTTAATAGCAGAAAAAATGTTGTCTGAACAAATATTTCATTGTTAAAACCTTTTGACTGATCCCCTTATATGAGGTTACAATCTGAATATATTAAAGTGAGGTTTTCCAGGATGTTTTAGGGGGTTTTGTACTGAATGGAATCACCCTTATATAATTTGCAAACATGGTGTTACTACCATTCATATTGTGTGTGTTTGTATGTCAAAACGAAATGTTTTCAACATTTAGGGATGTAAGAGTGCGTAATTTGAGAGAGTTGTTCAGAAAATGGTTAAAATTCCTGCCATAATTAAAGACCCTGATCAGACGCAGCGTTCTATGGCATGATCTGGGCCTGCACTGTTTGCCACTTTCCTGTTTTGAGGTTTCCAGTACAATGATTGGTTTACACATCATGACGTTACTACCATTCATATTGTGTGTGTTTGTATGTTTTTTTTTTCTCTAAAAATATTCAAGTTCACGCATCTGAAAGGGTTTGAAAAATGTCCAATCACGTTGTCGAATCACTTTGGCTTCTAAACAATATTTTAATCACTGTTTTTAATCCCTTGATATTCTGTTGTTAGACATGTTGTTAGAGGTTAGCTTGCCTAAGGTTATGGAGGTTAGCAACAGCCAGCGCGCGCATCGCTGAATCTCGATCGAATGATTGGCTTGAATACCTGTCAATCAATTCTTGCGGAGGGGTCAATTATAGTATTTTGTGATAAATGAAGGGTAGTTTTTGCCAGTTCTTCATAAAAATCTAAAATGTGGGTATTCATTAGAACCGCCTCGCAAAGGTGGTTTAAACCCATTTGGTACCGGAAACCCCAAAACTGGTGCCCTGGCAAACAGTGGAGGCCCAGATCAGACGCCGCAGAATGCAGCATCTGATCAGGGGCTCCACAGTTTGTAAAAGGTTCAAACATTTTCCAAATGACTTTTGAAGAAAACACAACCTGACACCCCTAAATTTTGAAATGGACTCCTGTTCTATTTATTAGGAGGAAGATTCCATTCGGTACAAAAAGGGTGAACCCTTATCTTGCTGTTCACGACAACCCCTATTTTTGCAAACAGTGTAGATCCAGATCAGATGGCTTCTGAAGAAGCCATCTGATCAGGATCTACACTGTTTGGCATTCAGTTTATGAATTTGTAGCAATAAATTACATCAAGTAATTTGATTGGCTGATAGACAGAAATGGGTGTGGCTTAAATGAATATTCAGCAAGATAAGGGTTAATATAGGATTATATGGAGGAATAAGGAAAACTATCCCTCAATTATCACAAAATACTTACATGTACCTTATGTGTTGCTATGGTTTTGTCCAAAAATGTTTTATAGTGAACTATGTTATAATGACGAGGTTGTAGTGTGCTCCCTGAAGTAGGGCTGGCTAATCGGAGCTAAAAAGATAATCGATTATCAGTCCTGTCATTGCGATCGATAATCGCTAAGATTTTTGTCATTATTTTACCTGTCTGGCTTTCTGTCTGAGCATGACTCTTACCATATGTTGCACTTTACCATATTTGAACAGACAGGCCTGAGCAAACAGTGTAGACCCAGATGAGACACCGCATAATGCGGCGTCTCATCAGGGTCTGCACTGTTTGCCACTCATCCAGCTATTTTAGGCATAACTTTGGGAAGTAAATTGTACCTATCAAGTAATGGATAAAAAGCAAATCAGAAATGATAATCATTTTTGTGCAATTTATCGATCGATTATACGATTAATCGTGGCAGCCTTACCCTGAAGTACATATTCTCTCTTAACCCATTTTGTACCAAATGGAATCTTCCACCTTATATATAGCAGGAGTCCATTTCAAAATTTAGGGGTGTCAGGTTGTGTTGAATCCTGGTCGTTTCGCCTTGATTTCAGGGGTGGGTCGTTTTGCCCTTATCGGGTGAGTCGTTTCACCCGTGAGTCGTTTCGTCCGTGGGTCGGTTCGCCGAAATTATATTTTTAAGGGAGTGACAAAGGGAATGGATGGGTAAACAGACAGACGGTTGAATGAATAAACAAATAAATGGAGTTGTGTGTTGGTAGATGTATGGACCGACGAAAGAACGGTTGAATATATGGAGATGGATAGGAGAATTAATGAATGAATGACTGATTGAGGTTTCACGTCGAGTCAACACTGTTTAGTCCATTTTGCAGATGTTGCTTCCAGTTTTGTGTTGTTTTTATTACCAGACACTGAGATGAAACGACATCTCAAGCGGAAAGCTAAAAGGTCAGTTACTTGGTTACTTTCCTACAAAATGATAGTACTTATTATTTCTCCTGACGAGGCTCATATCTGATGTCAAAGAGTCTTTTAAGTAATGGCTGAGTTGTGCAGAAATACCAGAATTTGTTTATCAGAAAATTTTGGATTTTTTGTGTGGAAAATAGAAGTTACTGGCAAGTCTATAGATGTACTGGTAAACCTCCAACCCTTAATACAGCAATTAGAGGGTCCTCACAAAAACTGTATTTTTCTAATTTCAGTTTCTTAAACATAGACAAAAAGAAATGAGAAAAATATCGCATTTTTTACATGAACACTGCAGTAATACTCCAGATTACTGTAGTAATACTGCAGTAAGTCCCATTATACTCAATGTCAAATATGGATAATTGCATTATAATTGTCATCACTAGATGCATGCTTATTACAAATTTACAAAGTTCAGTAACGAAGCTCTTATATAGTTCTTGAGAAATTAACTTGAATGGTAGGGTGGTCCCTGGGTTTGATGCAATATTTTACAAAGTCAGTGAACTATGAAAAGTGGGTCAAGGTCAAATATGGATGGTTGAATTATCGCTGCCACTCCAAGATGCAAGTTTTACCAAATATCATTAATGAAACTCTTACTGTAAGTTCTTTTGAGAAATGAACATAAATAGTAGGGTGAACGTTAGGTTTGACGCAATAGTTTTCAAAAACGGGCCTCCGTGGCCTAGTGGTTAAGAGCGCTGACTCTTGATCATTAGGTCTCTCACCACTGTGGTTCAAGCCTCGCTCGGATCACATGTAAGACGTCAAGTTCTGCAACGGAAGGTCAGGTGGTTTTTCTCCGGGTACTCCGGTTTTCGCCCACCTGATTAACGATCGGCTCGATATGGGTTAAATAATCTTGAAAGTGAACTATGAAAAGTAGATCAAGGTCAACTATAGCACCAAACGAGGATATTACAATATTTTCTGGAACTCCCCATACCCCCATCAACCCCTTTATATACCAAAACTTATTTAAACTCAACCCATAGGGCTTGAAAAAAGTAAGGGCGAAATCACCCACCAAATCAGGGCGAAACGGCCCACGGGCAAATCAACCCAGGGCGAAACGACCCACAGGTGAAGCGATTCGCGGGCAAAAGACCCATGTAAGACGGGCCTACACTGTTTGCCAAGGTACCCCTTTAGGGGTTTCTAGTACTGAATGGGTTAAAGAAAAAGGATCCCTAAACTGAAAAAGTGCATTGGAAAATGGGAAAATTTTCCACAAAAATACCATCCTAAAAGTGTTACTGTTATCCTTAACCCTTATCTTGCTGTTCACGACAACCCCTATCTTTGCAAATAGTGTAGATCCAGATCAGATGGCTTCTGAAGAAGCCATCTGATCAGGATCTACACTGTTTGGCATTCAGTTTATGAATTTGTAGGAATAAATTACATCAAGTAATCTGATTGGTTCAAAGACAGAAATGGATGTGGCTAAACAGAATATTCAGCAAGAGAAGGGTTAATGTGCACTTTTGAGTGACAGCTAATTTCAACTGCCTTCTAGTTACATGTATGTCTTCAATTTGTCTTGCCCTTTGAAGTTCAGAAGGTACATGTAATATAATCAAGTCAATATACATGTAATAGGAAACCTGTCATTCATAACGGCCCCCACTCATCGGGGCTTGAAGAAATACATGGGCTACATGATGCTTCCACGCAGAGCTGAAACCGACCCGCACACGAGTACTGGTAAACAGCTAAGGAGCTACGCTTGCTCAGGCAAAGCGGTGCGATTCGGCCCGTCATGCTTATAAACCCTACTGGTTTCATTGGGCGACAGGGCTTGAGATGTCATTTCATCTCAATGTCGCGTAAAAGCCCCACAAAATTGGAAGCAACGTCTCCAAAATGACCTTTACAGTGTTGACGGGGATGTTAAACCTCAAATCAATCAAACAAATTCATACATGAAGCTCCAGGAAAGGGGGACTGGATGATGGTAGGGGTGGGGGGTGAGGAAAAATTGAAGATAATGAAGACCTAAATAGCGTTGACAGGGATGTAAAACCTAATTCAAACAAAAGGCTGTGCAGTCACCTCAGCCTTCAGACCACAGGCAAGCAATAGTTTCATATAATATCAGTCCCAATATATAACCATCCACACCCCCTCACCACCACCGTCACCGGCCCCTGCCAATAGGGGCTTGAAGAAATGGGCTGCATGATGCTTCCACGCAGAGCTGAATCCGGCCCGCACACTAGTACTGGTAAACCGCTTAGAGGATCTAAGCCTGTCCAGGAACCGCGGTGCGAGGCGGACCGTCCATGCTAATAAACCCTATTGGTTTCATTTGGCGACAGGGCTTGAGATGTCATTTCATCTCAATGTCGGGTAAAAGTCCCACAAAATTGGAAGCAACAGCTCCAAAATGACCCTTACAGTGTTAAACCTCAAATCAACCAACCAACCATCACCACTACCGGTAGGACCACCAGTATTCACCTTATTTGCATTATCTGCTGGTTCCTAGTCTGAAGGCTATCAGTGTTGGAAAAACAGGTAACCAGACCCCCCTGACCTCGAAAGGTCAGGGGGTCTGGTTACCTGTTTTTCCATTATTGACAATGTGCAAGCTGGGAGCCAGCAAATAAATACAAATATGGTGAATGCCAGGATCAGTGACTGAAATTGTGGAAACGATTAATGAAACAAGTGCTTCTGAAGTACTGACACAAAACTACTTAATGCAAATAAACAATACCAATAATAATATGAGTGAATGCACATGCTGATCAATATTTCCTTTACTGGTCTCACTTGTCACCAAGTATATGTTTCTATGCCCCGGCTCATATCTACACCGTCTATTTATAGACCCGGCGTTTCCGAAAATACAAACAGAAAACAACTCAAATGAAATGACATTTTCTGCTTACCCAGTCCAAAATTCTGTTAACTAGATATCCAGAAATATAAAATATATTCTATTCTCTGGAAATACAGCGCCAGGAGCGTCTGAAAATATGTAAATCAAACGGAATCTTAAGATATTGATCTATGCGAGTAACATGACAGCCGTACGCCAACCATATTGATGTGACCTCGATCATCGGATCATGTGACGTCAGACTCAGAGGTCAGAGGGAGTGCAGACCGAATTACGCAAAAATATGATTGGATTATAATGTGGTCGGCATACATGAAGGATCAACATAAAACATGTGAAAAAAAAAAAAAAAAAATCATCAAAAAATAAATATCTGCCGATTCGAAATTCTATTCGTTTCGGCTCAAAACCAAATCGCCCCATGTTAAAATCGGCCCATCATCGCCCATCTACAGTACCCCTAATAAATGCATTTTTGCACGAACCACTGGCCTCTGTCTTCAAGGTTCAATCAGAGCCCATACGATACTTTAAAGAGTGCGAGAGTTTTAGTTTTACGCTCCACCAACAGCCAAGGTCATACGGAGACGGGTCCTCGGTTTAAAGACTCATCCGAAAGTCTGACAATACTTTAAAAGTCACCCACATACCCAAAATACCTATCAGCGAGCTACGCTCGCCATATGCACAAACCCACAAATAGGGCGTTTAATCTTCTTGATCAGCCGATTTATTGCATGTAACGTCAGACGCCCGTGCACGAACATACCAACGCGTACTCGACGTTGATGTGACGTTAATAGGATAGATTGGAGTGAGTGTTTGAGTTTTACGTCCCATCAACAGCTGAAGTCATACGGAGACGGGACCTCGGTTTAAAGACTCATCCGAAAGTCTGGAGAAGCCCGTGATCGATCCAGCGAACCCTGGTTTACAAGGCGAGTAGCGTATCCACTACCTCAGCAAATTGGAACCGCCACAAAAAGCCGGTTTATGTATTTATTTATCTATTTTTTTTTTTTTTTTTTTTTTCAAATATTTGTTACAATTTTACTTTAGTCCTATTTTAGATCTCCACATTACTCAAATCTGACTTGACTGATATGGTACTCGGCAGGCTAGAGCCTATCTGGCAACAAAGCGGACGACAATTTATTGTGATTGGCATCTTTAAGGTTAAGCTGGCCCAGTCAACAGGTGTCTTTGCGAATCGAAACCACGCCCATTTTCGAAAAAGTCCCATTGCAGTGTTCGGAGTCTTCAAGCAGTCCTAAGACATCGGACACTGGTCGCCGCATCTGTTTGTTTGGTTCAACAATGGGCCATTTTTTGAGACGTTGCTTCCAATTTTGTGGGACTTTAGATGAAATGACACCTCAAGTCCCACCCAAATGAAACCGATAGGTTTATATGCATGGACGGTCCGACACGCTCCACGTTGCCTGGACAGGCTTACACCTTCTATATACTCGTGTGCGGTCTGTTCTGCGTGGAAGCACCATGCAGCCCAATCTCTTTCTTCAAGCCTCGATGCATATGTGCGTGGGTTCCGCTTGCAGCAAATATAATTATTTTGGGTCCATTTGTTGTCAACTGACCCAAAGTTACTAAGCGCGGTACTCTACGTGCATGGCTCATCACGGAAACACGCCTATATAATTTTGACCCCCTTGAACCCCACTTTTATATAGTAAAACTGGGGTTTCCTATTTTTCTTGAGCAGAAATAAGAAAAATGTCACAATTTTTCATCTTAAAATTTTCATTTTTTCGGCGATAAAGGTGGCAATGTATTTGTATAGGTGTGTTTGCGTAATGGATGTTCACATCACCTTCTCAAGATATCCGTTATTTACAGCCGCGCTTTATCACTGTGGGGGTGACCTGTAGAATCCATCTGGACCGGGCTCATATGTTCGGTTTAGCAAACAGTGTTCACCTTGATCAGACGCCACAAAAAGTGCGTCTGATCAAGGTCTTCACTGTTTGTGCAGCAATTCAAGGGTGAAACGAAATAGTCTAAGTCCAAGTGCTGCCAGTGCTTTGATTTTCCCCTTAAGTTTGGGTCTGACAGTGATGGTCCTGAACGGTCGGCCCCCGCCCATAGGGGCTTGAAGAAATATATGGGCTGCATGATGCTTCCACGCAGAGCTGAATCCGGCCCGGAGACTAGTACTGGTAAACCGCTTAGAGAATCTAAGCCTGTCCAGGAACCGCGGTGCGAGGCGGACCGTCCTTGCTAATAAATCCTATTGGTTTCATTGGGCGACAGGGCTTGAGATGTCATTTCATCTCAATGTCGGGTAAAAGTCCCACAAAATTGGAAGCAACGTCTCCAAAATGACCTTTACAGTGTTGACGGGGACGTTGAACCTCAAATCAAACAAACAAATGGTCCTGAACGGATTCTACAGTTCACCCTCACCCCCACAACAATAAAGCGTGGCTGCAAATAACGGTTATCTGGAGTCGGTCATGTGAACATCAGCCACGTGGAGCTACCGCGCTTAGTAATTTTTTGTACATTTTTTTTTCATCACGAAAACACGCCTATATAATTTTGACACCCCTAGAACCCCACTTTTATATAGTAAAACTGGGGTTTCCGGGGGTATACCTTTTTTTCTGCTCTAAAATATAGATTGTGGGTACTCGTTATAACCGCCTCGATGAGGCGGTTCTATCGAGTGCCCACAATCTATATTTTGAGCAGAAATAAGAAAAATATCACAATTTTTCATCTTAAAATTTTCATTTTTCGGCGATAAAGGTGGCAATGTATTTGTATAGGCGTGTTTGAGTAATGCATATTTCTGTTTAAACACATAGATTGTGGGTACTCGCTAGAACCTCCTCGCCGAGGCGATTCTAACGAGTTCTGTCCAGTGCTGTTCCTAATTTTGTGTCTGACAAAATGCCGTTTCCATTTGCGAACAGTTATGTAATGGTAGGCATGCAGATGGAAATTATAATTAAAGTGAGTACCGCTTTTTCGTTTGAGCTAAATAACTCCTGTTTCTATAGTCCTGCAATGATTTCATCACCATAGACCCATAAGTGTGACCTGTTAATAGGCTGTTCCCCAGGTAAGAATGTAGGTAAATCGCAATTAAATCGCAGGTAAATCGTCTTATGTTTATTTATCTTCTTCCGCTAGGGTGAATAAACCTTTTGGTACAAAAACACTTGTGCAACACTGCTGAGCGCAGATCGCGGCGCCTCAGTCACTAGTGATCAGGACGGCACCGGGTTGATCACCGCAGGGTCAGGCAATATTGTTTTCTGCGGTCCGCTGATTCCAGGACAGTTCATCATGAAAACCCACTTATAGTATAAAAACTGGGGTTTACACTGGTATACATTTTGTCATATTTCTGCTCAAACACATAGATTGTGGATACTCGTAGAACCTCCTCGACGAGGCGGTTCTAACGATTCCCCAAAATCTATGTTAACGGGTACCCAAAATTTATGTTTTTGAGCAGAATATGAAAAATGTCATTTTTTATATGAAAATTCCCTACCCCTCTCGGGGAAAGCATTGCGTTTCAGGCCGAGGGGTGTGCAAGGGGCTTTCACGGGAAAGGTCGAGGGGTATACAAAGGACTCATTTTAAAATATGTCTCAGAAAGAAAGTGCTAGTATGCAAAGTGTTCATTTGAGAATAATGTCCCTGGAAAAGGACTGTGTCTCAGGTCGAGGCAAAGGGCTCATCTTAGAACAGTGCCCCGGGGAGAACATTGCGTCTCGAGAGATATGCAAAGGGTTCATCTTAGAACAATGCCCCGGCGAGATCATTGCGTTTTAGGTTCGAGAGATATGCAAATGACTCATTTAAGAACTTTGTTTCTCAGGTCGAGGGATATGCAAAGGGCTCATTTTAGAACAATGTCCCGAGAAGAACATTGTGTCTCAGGTCGAGGGATATGCAAAGGGCTTATTTTAGAACAATGATCCGAGAAGAACATTGTGTCTCGGGTCAGTATTACAGGAACGTTCCCTGTCTCGATTGATATCTGACTTGTTATTAAAGTGTTATCTTCATTACATTACCGTGTATGGTGTAGTGGTTACGCTTCTCGCCTTGTAAACCAGGGATCGCAGGATCGATCCTGGGCTTCTCCAGACTTTCGGATGAGTCTTTAAACCGAGGTCCTGTCTCCGTATGACCTTAGCTGTTGGTGGGACGTAAAACTCGAACACTTACTCACTCACTCATTACATTACCGTGGCCCCCGCCCATCGGGGCTTGAAGAAATATATGGGCTGCATGATGCTTCCACGCAGAGCTGAAACCGACCGCACACGAGTACTGGTAAACTGCTTAGAGGATTTAAGCCTGCCCAGGCAAAGCAGTATGAGTCGGACCGTCCGTGCTTATAAACCATATTGGTTTCATTGGCTGACAGGGCTCTTGAGATGTCATTTCATGACTTTTTCGGATATAAGTCCCATAAAATTGAACCAACGTCGACAAAATGGCTTATACAGTGCTGACGGGGACGTTAAATCTCAAATACAAACAACACAATCTGACTATGACTTTTTATTAAAGTGTTATCGTACGTTACCGTATATTGACTTCAAATAGCGGAACACAATGACAAGGGCCGTATCAAGCGAATATATATATTCGGACATTAGTCAGCATGTTTGTTGGTTTTGAATTGAGGTTTTTACGTTCCCGTCAACACTGTTTAGGTCATTTGGAGACGTTGCTTCCAATTTTGTGGGACTTTTACCCGACATTGAGATGAAATGACATCTTTAGCTTCTGCCACCAAAACAAACCAGAAGGGTGGCCGGTCCGACTGGTACCGGCTTAAATCCTTTTTCAAAGGGAGACAAGTTTCGGGGACTTCATATTCGCTTTTCTATAAGCCCTGTCCCACTGATAAAGGGTTCTACTCTAAAAGGAAAGAATTTGCTCAAATTCTTTAAGAATTGGCCCCTATTGACATGGGAACAAAAATACGTTCGCAGAAGGTTCCTCCCCTGAAGGTGTTCCCATTCCCATTAGAACATTGACGCATACAGCCGGTCATGTATACGGGTGTGCACAAGTGATTTTTTTTTGGAGGGGGGGGGGGGGGAGGGGACTTTCCCATCCTTTCAATAATATTATGCCACATATCGAGCCGATTAGAAGTTGTCGAAAACCGGAACACCCGGAGAAAAACCACCTGACCTTGACATCTGTCATGACCCGAGACTTAATTAATGGTTATGAGTAAGGGATCGAATTCTTCCCTTTAGCCCAGATACGAACCCGTTTTTGTCGACTGTTTGTCAATCGACCAGGTTACTAAACACAGAAGCTCTTCAGTGCTGATGTCCACGTGACTATCGCTAATTGGTAGGAAAATTCAGGTAACTGTTATTTATGGAAAATAGCCTCGCTATTCTTATTGCTATGAGGTCAGAGTGCTATCTATAGATTCTGGATTGGAATCATGTGTTCTTTGACGCTAATGACCCATAAATAGAGTTGACCCGTCGTTAAACACGAAAAGATAATCGCATTACGAAAACACGCCTGTACAAATACATTGTAAACTTTACCACCACCAAAAAAAAAAAAAATAAATAAAAAGAAAGAAAATTTTAAGATGAAAAACTGTGATATTTATGCTCAAAATATAGATTGTTGGTACTCGTTAGAACCCCTCATCGAGGCGGTTCTAACGAGTACCCACAATCTATACTTTAGAGCAGAAATAACAAAATAAGGTTTACCACTGGACTGCCCCCGCCCAATGGGGCTTGAAGAAATAGATTGGCTAAATGATGCTTCCACGCAGAGCTGAAACCGGCCCACACACGAGTACTGGTAAACTGCTTAGAGGCCCTAAGCCTGTCCAGGCAAAGCGGTGCGAGTCGGCCCGTCCATGCTTACAAACCCTACTGGTTTGATTGGGCGACAGGGCTTGAGATCTCAATGTCGGGTAAAAGTCCCACAGAATTG